>JAAWXA010000024.1:2280429-2511629 GCA_038090715.1 Florisuga fusca
CCCCTCCTTTCGGCTCCCGCGCCGCGGGGAGCTGACGTCACTTCCCGCGCGCCGCCCGGTCCCAAGATGGCGGCGGGCAGCCGGTGGCTCCGGAGCTGCTGCTCCCTCCTCAGGTACCGCGGCGGGACCCGGGGGTTGAGGCGGGGTGGGGGCCCAAGCGGCTTTCAGGGGAGCCGCGCCCGGCTGCGGTAACGCGCGGAAGCCGGTTCAGGGGGCTGGAGTCAGCCCTCCCGCCGGGTTCTCTGCCGCTGACCGCCGCTCCCGGTTTCTTTCCCCTATAACCACGCGAGCGGCGGCCGGAGCCTCAGAAATGTCCCTAATTCTGTGCCTCCTGCGGCCACAGCACAGCTGGAGCTGTAGTGCTCACACACCGCTGGTGTGGTCTTCTCTAGTTTTAAGAGTATACGCCATGAAAGAAGGAAAATTGAGGAATAAAAAAAGGGAAAATTTCAGAAAGTTACCGTACAGCAAAGAAAAGCAATTTCATGGCAATTTCTGGCTGCTTCTCTTTGCTGCTGGAGTAGTTCGGTGGTGCCCTGGGCCACACGGGCACTTCCAGAACACCGGGTGTCAGTCAGGAGGCCCCGGGTGTCACTGGATCAGTGTCCCCAGTCACACTGCTCACCTGCACACACCACCAATCACCTTTAAGGATGCTTTTAAAGGTTTTTTTTTCAGTATTACTGAATATTTGCACTGTGTTGGTACCAGATAAGATATGCTTCCTCTCTCAAAGCACTAACAATGCATTAGGTTCTGTGCTTGTCTTCCTTTTTTTTCACTCATAGTTAATCACAGCATCAGCTGGGTTGGAAAGGACCTCTGAGATCATCAAGTCCAACCCTTGATCCACTCCCCCCGTGGTTCCCAGCCCATGGCACTGAGTGCCACATCACTCTCTTCTTAAAATCCTCCAGGGACAGAGAATCCCCCCCCTCCCTGGGCAGCAGGGAGGATATAACAGGATTTAAAACACTCATTTGCACAGAAGCTCAGTAGAGACTGGGTCACCTAGGACCACCTCTAGGTGTTCCTTTCTCCTCTTCAACACCCCTTCCCCACCGCAGAGGGGCTTCTTCCTTGCACTTCACTTTTGTTTCTTGCATTTCCAGACAGAGTTTCCCCCTTGTGGCCAGCATCAGGAGGCGCTGCCTCTCGGGCGTCGGCGGACGATGGCACCGAGCGGTGGGCGTGGGGCTGGGAGTGGCCCTGTGTGCAGTCCCGGTGGCAGAGGTAACAAAAGCATTTTACAAGCCAGTGCTTACCCTCAGAATTGTTGTTCCTGCTCGGGGACCACAGGTGCTGAAGCCAGGTAGTTGTTAAGAGATGAGAAAGGCAACGTCTTACTCTCAGTCACACCCTGAAAAAAAAATAAAAATAAAAAGTGTTGCTCTGTTTTACAGAGGTGAAACCGCAGCGAGAGTTGGCCTGGTCACTGAGAGCATCAGGATGGAGGTCAGGGGAAAGGTCAGGCAAAACTTTCTTGTCTCTTTCAGAAGCAGAACTTGGTTTCCCTCAGTAACGACGCGTTGATTAAGAGAGCGGTTTCCCTGGTCACAGACAGCACCTCCACACTCCTCTCCCAAACAACCTACGCACTGATTGAGGCCCTGACAGAGTACACAAAGGTGAGCAGAGAGACCACAGGCTTTGCTAGCAAGTCAGCACTGGAAATACTGAATTGTCTGGCAGAACTTAAGTTGGACTTTGATTTTTTATGAATTTCGATAGAGGAGGTGGGTGGGGGAGGTTCAAGGTATCAGGCCCCTCAGGAGCAGTGGGGTGGGGGTTACTGTTCTGCTACACCAGATGCAGATCTTTAGCTTTGTTTGATTGCTGCTTTGAGCTTACACCAAAATGACCCATGTCTCAGAACTGGGGCTAAAAAACTGATAAAAGTTACTAGATACCTGTGTAGAGATTAAGTAGGATACACCACCTGCTATTCCTGGGTATTTTCTTTACTTTCTGAGCCCATTTCTAAGCCCATGAGCTTGAGTTTCATCAGAAGAATGGAGTGAGCCATATTTAAGTCTGAAAGAACAAGAGACAGGTTTAATTTTACAAGTGCCAGTTTAAATATTTGCATTCCAGTTGACTTCCCTATTAGCCTGTCAAGTACTTAAAGAGATGCTGTTCACAGCATTACTGTGGGCAGGCAGCAAAGCTGGCAGTGCCTCCAGAATTGCAGTGAACCCAATAACAAGGCACCAAAATTCAGCAATTTTTGCTAATTAGCACCAGTTAATACTGTGACAACCTCAGAGATGTACAGATTGACAGATAATTGTGTGAAATCATTCCTCTGCAGGCCATTTATACCTTGGTGTCTCTCTACAAGCAATACACAAATATCCTGGGGAAAATGAATTCAGAAGAGGTGGATGCAGTCTGGCAGGTGGTGATAGGAGCCAGAGTTGATGTAAGCAATCACCTCCCTTCAGGCAGCAATCTGCCTCTTCAAACTCTGCTTGGAAACTTCTTGTCTCACTTGCTCACCTTGTCACAAAGGTGCAGAATGCAGAGCAGTCAGATGCTGTCACATCCAGACAATTAATGAGTCTTCTTTTGCTTTTAGATGACAACAAAACAGCAGGAATACCTGCGGCTGGAATCCAGCTGGATGACAGCAATACATCTCTCAGAGATGGCAGCAGAAGCTGCCTATCAGTCAGGTGAGCTCAAGCTGAATTTCTTTCAGGTAGTGCCTGCTTTTAGAGATGCTGAGAATTTAGCTGCTTCTGTTGGCTACAGGTCCAGCAGAAGCATGCTGAGAACAAGGTCTGGAAACTTCACGTGGGGTTTAGATCATGAGCAAGCGTGCCAAAAACTACTTGAGGGAAGTGTTTGGCTATTTTTAAATGCAGTGTTGAAACACAGAAATAAAGCTACCCAGGGGGTCCATCAGGTCTTTCTAGCTGGATTTACTTTTATTAAAGAGGGAGAACATTTGCCTTTCACTCATAAAAGATAATAATTTTGGTCTTTCCTCCCTGTATAAACTTTCATAATGAGTGTAGAGACTTGATGGCTCCAAGACTGAGTTATGGGTTGACTTATGGTAAATCAAAAGTTATTGGAGCAGAGAAGGGGAGGAGGGCACTCAGACTCTGTCAGTGCCTGAAACAGACACAGAGTCTCTAGGAGCACGGGAGGAGGAAGGATCCCCAGTTCAGTACTGCCACTCAAACATGAGATCAGGCACTGGATGTAACCCACTTGGGTGGGAAGGGGACAGAAAGGGGACAGAAAGCCCTCAAAGTGGGTGTTGTGTTTGAGGTACATGAACAGGGAACACGTTTAGTTTTAATCAAGCTAAACACCTCTCAAGGCAGATGATAATTATAGACAATCACTTCCTTAATTGAAGGTTTACCAAGTGCTCCTCTAACCCAGTGTATTTCTGACATTTCAGGTGCAGACCAAGCCTCAGTGACCGCCCGCAGCCACATTCAGCTGGTGAAGTCACAGGTGCAAGAAGTGAGGCAGCTGTCCCAGAAAGCAGAGACCAAGTTGGCTGAAGTTCAAACAGAAGAGCTCATAAAAGCTCATGGAGAGGAATCTTCATTGCCACAGGGTATTTTGGAAAATACGGATGCTGATGATGACCCTTACCTTCGGGAGGACTGAAAAGAATTGAAGCATCACCACAGAATCAGTCACAAGTGGAAGGATCCCAAACTCTGAAGTGTGGCATAATGGAAAACTACTGAAATAAGCCTATGATTCCATGCTTTTTTTTTCCCTGTTTTCCAGCAACAGGATTGCTTTACAAATCAAGTATCTAAAAGGCCTTGATCTTGTTTGTAACCTATCATGTTTGTAATACTTGTGGATTCAATTATTTAAATGATGAACTATGCAAATGTGACAGTTGCTATCAAGGATAGCTTGTGTGTTGTCTCTCTGCCAGGAGGGTCCTGTGGCTCCTTTGGTGTGTTTGTGAGAGCTCTCTTAGAGGCCGTGTATCAGCCAAAGAAGAGTATTTAAAAGTTGTTCTTTTTAACTTGTGAAGTGAATGATGTCTGTTAGGAGATACCTTTATTAAACTGTGCAGAAGCATCTCCTGAGTGTGCCTGTTGGGTAGGAGATGAAGAGCTGTTTTCTGAAAAGTTTGCCACAGAGCTGAGTGGTAGCTGCAGCAAGTAACACTTAATTGCAGTCAGGCAAAACATTTGCTGCAGAGCTAAAAGCTTCCAATGGAGTTAGCCAGGCTTCTCTTGGTGAACTTCTGCAGGTCAGTCCAGTGACATCTTTCAGCCCAGAGTCACCACTGGTAGGACACTTTGCATCCCAAGGAAGAAGGTTTGATTTTCAAGATTCTGTGGTTATAAACAAAGTCATTGTGGCAACTGCTGTGTACTTCTTTACAAAGCAGGGAGCCAAAGTGAGTTTTACATTTTTTAATGCTTTCCAGCACAAATTTCAGGAAAATTATGCTCTCTTTTTGCAAGCTTAATGTTTCACTGCAGGCTTCAAAGCCACAGGTGTCTTTCACTGTTCCATTTCCTAACTTGCTCACTTCATGTGAAATTCACAATATTAACTGCTGAGACAATGACAGCTTAAACTGAGATTGCCCTGTAGAACAGCACCCACTAGAACATTGCCACTGCAGATGTGAGTCAGTTAATCACCATTCATCAAGTTTTTGTAAGAAAACACACATTATAGGTTTTTCACCCCAAATAAACTGCACATCAGCTGTAGCATGAGCTTTTTCTGTCTCACTGTGCCTGCCTTTTGAGCCAAGGCACTCTCAGCTGCACTGTACATTTACAGATTAAATAGTAAAGGAATTAACAAGCCACCTTTCCTTCTTGCTGCTCCTCACTGGGTGCTGCTGTATCCAAGGAGGGTGGCACAGTCTGGAATTCAAGCTCACAGGAAGATGCCACTGTATGCTGTTCCAGGAATTGGGAAACATGAATTAGGGCTGGATCCAGCATTATTAAAACAAAAAACAAAACCCACCACAAAAAAACCACCACAAGCAAACAAAAAACCAACCAAACAACACTAACACAGGCAGATTGTTTGCAGCAGTGACACAACAACACCCTCTAAGCCAGCTGCTCCAGGGTAGCCTCTGACCACAACTGCTCCAGTTTGTTACAGGCTGCATTTTAAGCACAACAACTGCCAAGCCAGTGACTCAAATGCACACAGACAGAGGTTGTGTTCCTTTCAGGATGCCACAAGAACTCTACTCAGATGCTGCGTTGCAGAGATACAGCATAAGACAGACAAGCACTGCTGCCAGTCTTCCCCTTTCAGAGGCTGCTCCCAGCCCCCTTGCTGCTCCACTTCTGGTTTCACTGTATGCCCTGCTCCTCTCACAGGCTGTACCCACACACCAAACCTCCAGACATGACAGGAACCAACTAGTCAGTGCTGTCAAGTCAAAATGAGAGTGAGGAGCACAAGTGGCTCAATCTCACCTCCAAAAAAAAGGTGGGAAAGAGTCCCACACCTTGATTAGCACCTAAGCCCACAACACACATGCCATCACATTATTATGTTACTGAGTTTGTATTTGGAATCATCTCGTGGCTCAGAAAAATGCTGCCACAGCATTGTGTGTTCACAGGGTACCATGGTACCCATTCTGCCCAATCTCTTCTTTGGAACAAGCAGCAGTGCCCCAAAACTCACTTTTACTGCTGATACTCAGGCCTTGTTTACACACCCAACATACCTGAAAGTATGTGTAGACAATTTCTCAGCTCTAACACAGCTAATTAATCCCTGTCAGGGCTGTGGTGAGAAGATGCAGTACCAGCTTGCACAATACCCTACTGAGGATGTACACACACAGGCTCACCCTTGGAAAAACAGTTTTTTCAGGCAAACACCTACTCACATCTGGCACAGAAACAGCTCGGGTAAGTGGTAACTCCTGCCACAAGTGCCTGGGTGGCACCAGAGGGCTCATCAGGAGCTACACCAGGTGCTTCAGAAAACCAAGGCAGCAAGAGATGGAACAAGGAGCAGCCCTACTGCCAGGAGTCCCCCAGTCTGAGGTGACACAGCACTGCAACACCACACTGGAAGGTGAGCAGCCAGCCTGCCCTGAGAGCTCATCACACCTCTGATCTCAGGATGTCCTCTGTCTCTCTGGTAGTACAAGAAACCACCTCCTGAATGCACTTCTCAGGCACCTCTAAAAGCTCCCACACACATCTGGTGTCTGGTGACCACTGGGCAGCTGGTGCTAGACAGAAGTGACAACAACCCAACACTAAGTGCTCTGATTTCTGTAATCACACTCTTCCTCTCCACCCTCTTAATTTTTCCTTGAGCTTTCAGACTGCTTCCTGCTCACAAACAGCACAGCAGCTTCTCACCCAGCAGCAAGACACCCTGAAGCTGGTAAGCTATGTAAAAGGGTCACCAAATCATAGTTTCATATTAGGTCTTTCCTCAAATTAGCAACTCCAGCCCACTCACAGATTAATCACTTCTGCAGCAACACTTCTTGCCTCGATGGGCAGCAACCAGTGGCTGCTCACAGAAAAGGAAGTGGCAAGTTTCCATTGCCACATAACCTTCTCTGCTTCACTATCAACGACTCCTGAATGCAAATGCTCAGCATTCTCTGAGCTTTTGGTTCCCTTAGCTTTCAAGAATACTCCTAGGAAAACACTTTTCAAAACTGTATTTTATTTGTTCCCAACATTACAACAGCAGCAGAACTCCCAACACTTCCCACACAACGTGAAAAGCTACAGCCACTGTAACTACCACCATGATTATTCAAGACATACTTCATCCTCTCCAACCCAATCAGAAAGTGTTTGTGCAAAAACTTCCAGTGCAAATAAACCTGTAATAAACTCCTGGAAAATCCAAACAGCCTAAGCTGGAGCCCAGACCCTTGGATCATTATGCTGTGTTAAGGCAATACAGTTTTGAGGCTTCTTTTTTTTCCTCCCTCCAGTCCACTCCCCTTCTCCTGCTCTCCAGTAGGACCTGTGGGATTGCTGGCCTGAGACAGCAGAGTTGCAGTGTAGTGGCCTTTCTTCTACCCTTTCAAGTAACTTCAAGTGCTCTGTCACTCATTAATCATCATCAGCCTTCCCACACGAGACTGAATCTGGCTGGTAGTCAGACACCAGCCTTGGTGTTGCAAAGCCTCCATAGCTGGTGGCCCCTCACTCACGTCCCTGTGGCAGATGTGACTTCTCCTGGCTTCAGCCTGGGAGGAACTGAGCCAAATCCCCTACACCACATCCCCATCCTGTGACAGTTCACCTGCTCCAGTAACCCAACAACAGAAAAAGACTTACAGCAAAATAAACCCCTAGGGCTCAAGTACAGTCTGTTAGTAGAGGATATGTTTCTACCACAACCTGATTTTTAGTTCCAGTACCCTGTATCTGTCACCAGTCAAATTCCTGCTGTCCTCATCAGTAGCTCCTCTTCCAAGCCCTTCTGTAGTTGTGTGTTACTGACACTGCACACCTAATGCTCTCATCCTTTACCAGCGTCCACATGATCCACATCTCAGTCGGGTTTAGTTTGTGCACAATCATCAGCCCTTTGTACAAGCATGGATCAAAAGGATTGAAAGGTCTCTGGATCCCGAAAGTCTTAAAGCCAGCGTGGTTCTTTGGGGTCACTGCCATCTTTACCAGACACATTCCTACAAAGACATCATCTATGGGGAAGAGCTCCATGCCCTCTGCGGTGCGCTGGAGGCGGCGCACTGTCTCTCTAGACATCACATAGCCCCCTCCACCTGCATAGAGGGGGTAGAAGGGGGCTCTGTACATGGATTCGGGAATAAAGTATTTGACCTTGGTGTTCCGGATGGGCCGGGCGTTGGCGATCACATCCCCAACAAAAAGATCCCGTCCAGGGTCCAGTTCTTGGAGGAACTCCACAATGTTGTAGGTGTTGACAAAGACATCGTCGTCGCCCTTCAGCACGAAGCTGGCGTGCAGGCAGTCCTCCATGAACCAGCGGAGGAAGTGCAGCTCCTTGAGGGTCAAGTTGAAGAAGTTGTCAACAAAATCCCACTGCACAATGTCATCAAACTCCTGGCTCTCATACGCCAGCAGCTGGTGCAAGGGCTGCACCTGGATTTTGGCCTCCGAGCGCCCCAGGAGGAACACCAACCTGACGCGCTTGCCGCCAATGGACCCCTCCTTCCCCCACGTGTTCCTGATTGCCACCCGACGGTCTATGTTGATGGGGGAGGACTTGATTGCCAGCAAGAGGAATGTCTCTTTGCTACACCTGGAAGGCTTCAGCAGGACCGAGAAGTTCCGGCAGTGCCTGTATGTTAGGAAGACGCGGTGAAGCTCTGGGAGGGCCAGAGAAGAATTAGCGAGGGTGAAGTCTGGCAAACACTTGCTGGGTTCAGCATTCTCCATAACCAAAGGTTTCACTTTAGGATTCACTACATCCACTTTCTGGTCCGCTGACGACGCCGTCAACTTTGCCTCTTTCTTCACGTACAGAACCCAGCCCAGCAGGGTGATTGACAAGGCGTAAAGCGCGAGGTTTTTAATCCTGGGATACATGGCAAGCTCCGGCCCGGAACCCCGGCCCTGTGCGGGCAGAAGAAGAGAACCCGTTTGGGCACCAGCCCCGACACCCGCCGCGCTCCCAGCCCGCAGCCACCGAGCGCAGGACCCGGCCCAGGGGAGCCGCCAGGACCGGGCTCGGTGCTTCCCCTCGCCGCTGTCTCTCGAGTGTCACCAAGTCCAGGTGCTGCCGACAAGGACGGGAGCGTTGTGTCAGCTGCTCGCACCCCGGGAGGGCTCGGGAGCCCCGGGGGAGCCGCTACAGCCTCGCCCCGGGGAGAGCCGGCCCAGCCCCGGGGGCGGAGAGCGGGCTCAGAGCCCGGTGCTGCGCGGTACCGCCCGTAGCCCCGGTGCAACCCATACCCACCTTCCCCGGGTCTGCAGAGCCGCCGCGATCGAGACTTACCGGGAGCCGCGACCGCGATCTACCAGGAGCTGCCCTCGCTCTGGCACCTCCCGAGGAGCCCGAACCGCCCCCAGCCCGGTCCGGCCCGGCCAGACCCGGCCCCGCCCCCCCTGCGGGACACGGGGCTGGTACCAGGACTGGGGCAGCGTGTCCCAGGCACGGCACACCGGCACCGGGCACTGCGCACCCCGGGCACTGCACCCTGCAGTGCACACCCCGCCCTGCACACCCCACCTTGCACACCCCACACTGCAGACCCAGCCCTACACCCCACACACCAGCCCCCCAAACAACCACAAGCCCCTGTGGCAATTCCCAGCTAAACCAGGGTCCAGGCAGTGTCCCGGTGGGGTTTATTGCCCACTCACAGGTTTGCTACAGCCACATTACTGGGTCTTCCCTGCTGCCGTGGTCTCTCTCTCCTGGCTCTGGGTAGCATCTGCCAGGGGCCACCGAAGCAGCTGCATCTGGAACTGAACCGTCAGCGGCACCGGCTGGAACTCTTCACCCTCCTCCAGTTGAGCAGAGACTGTGTTTTTTCTTTTTCCTGTGGAAAGAAGTCAAACTGTCAGCATCATGACAGAGTAAATCACCCTCCACGCAGCAGTGTGCAGGGGGATGCCCACTGCACCACCATTGACTTCCAGGCCTTGAGGGAAAATCTGTCTGAATATGACTTCAGATAAAAAGCCCAAAAAGCATCTGCAAGCATGCAGTGGGTCTGGGTGCAATTTCGCTTTTTGTTGTTAAATTCCTTCCCAAGTCCTAGGGAAAAAAGATAAAGATGCAGCAATAAATAATTTCAGGGATCCTGGAAACTAGTGAGGGATAAAATGAGACCTACGTGAGAATATTTCTGAAGTTGTCCTTCCATGTCAGGGCAAAGTGAGACAAAGCTTGCTGCCTTCCCTCTTTGAGCTGCCTGGAAGGGCTCCCAACCCCTTTGAGAGGACTTATTATTTGTGTGCATTTGCTGAGGGAGGGATGCAAATCAGCCCCAGCTCCTGACTGCCAGCATGTGGGTCCAGGTCCCTGTGCAGCCTGAGCTGCAGTGGAGCCCATCCCCAGTGCTTCAGGCCACAGCCACCACCACAGCTCCACGGTGGCCCACTCCACACAGGTGATAAGCAAGTTCCAAGTGACTACAGTGTGGTTTGGTGACTGCTGGAGCAGCCAGGGTTCATACACATGCAGCAGCTCTCAAGCAGCCCACCTGCCCCCACAGCCAGGTTGTACTTTGAGCCGTGAGTCACCACAGAGCACAAGGCCACAGTGCTGGGGGTAGCAAGGTGTGGGGACAGCAGATTTTCAGGCACTCTTTCTTTGCAATCTGCACTCGGTGGCCCCACTGTGCAGCAACCTGGGGAGGTGGTCAGCCAGCTGCCACCTGCACAGGCATAAGGAGACACCAAACCAAGTGCTATCTTCAGCATTTATCACTCTGGGTTCCCTGCATCATCAGTGGCTTCTGTGCAGCCAACACCATCTGTGGCCACACAACCTCCTGCAGATGGGCTTCTTTCTCACACAGGCTGAAGGGAAAACCTCTGTGATGCACAGTGACCACAGGTGCTGGGATGGAAGGGAAGTAAAAATCACCACTGCTAAACTTTGGTGGCATGACAGCAGCTCCCTGCTTCAGCAGCTGTCTGAGCACACACAGCAAGCACACAGCTTCTTGTGGGGAACAGTAATTCAAGTTTTTTCTTCTCAGATAGCTGGGAAGGCCATCAGGCTTCCTCAAGTACAGACACAGCCCAGGGCTGTGAGATCCTCCCTAAAGACAGAGACCCTGCCATGAGTGATGGGACATGGATAGATCTCTTGGGAAAGGGGATTAATTGCTCTCTTAAATTAGCGACCAAATCTCATGTCAGAGCAGGGACACAGGTAGCTCCAAGTGGTGCTGGGGCAGTCTGGCCTGCTCAGTGCTCTCCTTGACCTGTGAACAGCTTTTCAGAGCTGCCCTGCCACCCCCTTCCCTCCCCCACTTCCTCCTGCTCTTCATTATCCCTTCGATGTGCTGGCACTGCTGTTTTTGCAGTCAAAACAAGAATGCTGGAAAAATAACCTGCAAGAGAGAGGGTGAGGTTTGTCTCCAGTGGTTTAAGCAGTCTGGCTGAGCAGACCATGAGCTCTGCACTGGGGAGGCAGGAGACACCCATCAGGGGACAGGGTGGACTCAACATGGGGGCCAGCATTCTGGGGGTGTGGGGCTGGCTTGGGCATCTGTGGCTCCCTGGGCATCTCACCTCTTCTGCATCTCATCTCTAAGCCCGAGAGAACAGTAATCCCCTCTGCAAAGTGCTTTGGGATGCGATGCCTCCCAGACAGCACTCCACCCAGCTCAGCCTCAGCCCACACCACTGCCCACATTCGGCAGCCGAAGCTCAGTGGGCAGCACCCCAAAAAATCTGCTCTCCCCTCCTCCCCTGGCCCGCAGAGCCGGGCGGGTGTGTGGCTCCCAGCACAGCCCACCCTCGGTGCTTGCTCACTGCTTCACCAAGGTGTCCGGGTGTGTGTCTAACGCCGCAGCCCCCGCACTCAATGGCCGCATTCAGAGCCCCGGGCTCAGGATGTGAGTAAGCACCCGGCTCGGCAGAGCTGGCAGCGCGCTGGGGACCTGCGGCTGCCTCCCGGCCCGGCCCGGCACTGTTTGCCCTCACACACACCGCTCTCAACCCAGCCAGTTCCAGTCTCCATCACCTTTGGCAGACACCGAGGTTTTCCTGCTGGCCTGATTTGCTCTCTCTCCTTTCATTTTTTTGCTCTCTTTTTTGCCTTTTTTCTTGTCCTGTGGAGAGAGATGTTTCCATAGTTAGGCTGTGCTGAAATTCACAGCCCACATTCAGTCCTGGGGCAGCCACCAGCATCTGGGCTCTGCCACCCAGATTTAAAGGGGGGAAGGGGTGAAGAGAGGCAGGAGCACAGCGGTGGGACTGCTTGGAGAAGAAAATCTAGGGAATAGAAAGTGTTGGTACAGCTGGTGAGTGTTGCCATGCTGAGAGAGAGAGAGAGAAAGGGCATCAGAGGAAATACACACAAGTGGTTACTTTCACATTCCCAGTTGGAAAAATAACCTCATTGATTTTCCTGGCCCACAGAAAAAGAGTTCTCATTGCTAATATCAGCATTAAACAACAATATTTGTTGTGTTTAACGAGGCTTAGGCAGGATTATTTCAGCCCTATTTTATGGAGAGGAAAGCTGAGGGATGGACGGGAGGGATGCCTGAGCCAGCTGGGACACACTATTTACCTGCATCTCCAGATTTGGTGGCTGCTCAGTGATCAGGACCCCAAAGTCACACACAGTTGCCACCAGGTCCTCAGTGGCCACCAGGGTCTCCAAGGTCACCCTCATTGTGCCCAGGGTCGTCCGAATGGGAGGGTCACTGCGGAATTCAAGTGGCTTTTTCTTTTTCTGCTTTTTCTGCTTTTTCTCCTTTTTCTGCTTTTTCTCCTGTTTCTGCTTCTCTTTGGGCACAGGACCCTACAGGACACCAGCATGGGGACAAACCAGGACAAAACCTCGTTAGAGGGCTGGGGTCCCTTCCTCAGACAGCAAGCAACCCTAACCCAGCCCCTTACCCACCACTGCATCCAGACTGAGATGTATGTAAAACAGCTCCTGCCTCCCTCCCACAGTAAGGGGGAACTTTGGTGAGAGGTCTGAGGTGACAGGGACATTCTCTGACAACACCAAACTGGCCCAGAAGAAAGGCCCTCATTCCTCCATCATCATCTTTGCAGCTCAGATGTGTTTGGATGTTGTTCTCCCTCAGCACCCTACCTTGGTACTGCCTTTCTGCATCCCCTTTTTTGCTTTCTCCTCCACAACTTCATTTTCTTCTGGATCAGAATCAACAGGCCAGGAGACCACCTGCCCCGAGAGAGAAGCTGGTGCTGCAGGCTCTGGGACACCCAAGAACCCTGGCCCAAGGTCAGTGTCTTCCCAGTCTGCTTCCCAGAGGGAATACAATACACTGCTGGGTCTCCCAGCAGCTTTTTCCCCTTCCATCCAGCTCTGCCACACCCTCACCTTCTCCTCCACAACTGAGACAACTGCTCCTGCTGCCAGGTAGGACTTCAGCCCCACCAAGTCCTTCACAATGTGCTCCTTCCTGTAACTGCAGTCGATGGTGTCTTCCCATGGCATTCCAGGAGTGGCAAACACCTTTGCTGCTCAGGGAAACAAAAAAGATCTGAGGAGAGACCTCTCCTTACAGAGGACAGAAGGACCCCTGAGACACAAGTGGTGCCAATTTATTATCCATCAGGCACAGTAACAGCCCAGCTACTGCCAACACTGAGAGGCATGTCCTGATGCCACCACATGCCAGGAAGAGCCATAAACTGAGCAGTGGGGCAGGGGATTTGTAATTCCTAATTACCAGAGTGGGCCTCGGACTCCAGGGTGGCTGCAGGCTCCTGTGAGCTGCTTGCTTCTTCTGTGTCTTGAGCAGAGCTGTCCACATCCAGGGTGGCCACCACAGGACTCTGATGGAATTTTGTATCCTAGAATAGAAAGGGATCTCTTGGCAGGGCCTGTCTGGTTGGGTTTGCATCAGGACCAGGGGGTAGAGCTGCCTCTGAAAGCCCACTCCCCAGCCCACCCTCACCACGGGAAGAAAGGGCATGAGTGCTGAGGAAGGGGTCTGCCAGGAGGGGCCCATTAATGCACTCCCACACACAGTGCAGTGCTGGGCTCCCCAAAAGGGACAGGGAACGTGGCCAGCAGGATCTTGCCCTGCCAGATGTGGCCACATGTGAACTCTGTCCTTGGTGCTGCTGCTGCCCACATCATAACTCCATTACAAATAATCTCACTCTTCAGCCTGGAGGTGAAGTCCCCCTTGCTGTGGTCTGATACTGCCTGTTGCTTTCAGGAGCTTAATTAAGCACAAACCTCAGTGCTGCCACTGTCCTGGGTCTCCTCTCCCTCTGCAAACTCATAGGTCACACAGTAGCTGTAGGTGATCACTGAATCCTTGGAGCCATCCTCCAGCTGCTGACAAGGAACAGGGACTCCCTTCATTTCCCCAATACTCACAACCACTAGTGCTTCACTCCTGATCAGCTCTAGAAGGAAGACAATCTTTCTAAGAAGATGCAGTGTGCTCCTTCTAGAGCAAGAATGGTACAGAGCAAGTGGAAACCCCCAGGACACCTGGCATCCCTCCCTGCCACCATGTGCTAAAGCTGTGACAAGCCACTGCCACATGGGGTCACCCCAAAGCCATGCAAACATCTGGCTCAGTTGCTTTGCCTCCCTGATGATCATTTTAGACTCCAAAGAACACAACCAGCCCATAAACTCTTTGAGTAGAGGCCATCAAGAGGGGCTTCCCACCCCGTGTGTCTCCTGCTGTCATCCCAGCTGGGGATGTGCCACACTGTAGAGGTGGCACTGCTTCATGCAGACAATGCAGCAAGCAGGTGAGCACCCTCCTCATCCTGAAGTACTCCTCTTCCTGGAGCTCCAGAGGGAAACACACCATCCAAATCTAGATGGTCTCTAGATGGTAAAGATGGGAGGAGGCCACGACACAAAGGCAGTGCTAGGATTAGGTTTTTCCTGCAGTCTTTGGACCTCATTAAAGCTAAAATTACCTTGATTACTACTTGTACTGGTGGGGTAAAAAGGCACACAGAAAGATCTCCATTTGAGGAGGGGCAAAAAGGAAGTCAGTAGTGGAACCTGATGAGTCCTACCTCAACCACAAGGAAACCACCTCCCCAGTCACAAGTTCAGCACGGAGAGGTTCCAAGGCAAAGGCTCACCTGGCTGCCCTGCCAAACCATGGAACCTGTCCCGCTCCTCAGGCCCTATGTGGATGTCATCAAGGATTAAGAGCTTGGGCAGGCTGTCCACAAGGAAGCCTCTGTAAGTGGGAATGAGAGCCAGTGGGTTCCCTTGGAGCAGCAGGATGCGGAGCTTCTGCAGACTGGAGAGATGGGAGATCAGATCCAGCAGATCCGTGAGGCTGTTAAAGCTCAGGTCAAGGGAGACAAGATTTGGCCTGAGGAAAGAACACAGAGAAGAAGGTTAAACAAAGAGCATGCATCTGAGGATAGAGAGATACTGCCCTGGGTCATAAAAGAAATAAGTATTATGTTTCCCCAGCACAAACTGGGTCAAGCTGGGAAATCCAATGGTACAATCTCAAGAAACAACCCTGCTAAAGGGCTGCACTTTCCTAACATGGGTAACTTTGATGGCTTGATGAGGTCATCTGTTATCTGCCCACCTCCCCTTCAGAAGCCCACATTCATCCTGTGCCATTACCAGCAGTTTGCAGTGAGGTACTTGTCCTGCCAGGGGCTGCACAACCTGTTGTATCCCAGTCCCAAGTGCTGCAGCTCTGGAAGAGGCTGAGCACACAGGTCCTGCAGATCAGCCACAGCATTGCAGCAGAGCTCCAGAACCTGCCCAGGACAGAGGGAACAAAAAATACTTTGCAATAAGCTGTTCCTGGCACTATCTTTGAGCTGCTCAACTCATGCTGTGTTCCCAGACAGGACCTCCCTCCTCATCCTGCTGTCACAAGGCATCACTTGCTCACCTTCAGTGTCTGGGGCAGGTTAGCTGAGGTGATCCTGCTGATCTGGTTGGTACTGAGGATGAGCTCCTCCAGCTGCTTGAACTGCAACAGACCCTCATCCACCTCCTCCACCTGTAGAGAGCTGGCTTTGTCCAATGTGTCCTTGAGCAACCTTGTGGCCAAGGTGACATGGACATGTAGTGCTGACCCATGTGACACACGGGTAACATGGATTAGTGCCACATGCCAGGTAGAGGGGGAGGCAGCAGCTCTACCCCAGCTGCAACAGTGGCATCTGTGAAGACCCTGGGATGGGGAAGGTGTCGTTTTCTCTTTTCCCTCCCTACAGGAAGATGTGGTTTCCTGGCCTGGTGCTGGGTAGCTTTATGGTCTGCACTTACTTCCTTGCCAACAATCCGTAGGGACCTGATGAGCTGGAAGAGGTTGGGGCCATGGACAGCTTTGGGTGTCAGCACAGCCACTTCCCTCAGGTGCTGGTCCTGAGAGTTGCAGCCTGGTGGCAGAGCCCAGGGGCTGTGCTGGTCCCTCAGCAGCTCCATCAGTGCCTCAGGACTCTCCTCACCCACAACCATGGCCTCCTCCTGCCCGGCTGTGGCTGCCCCCAGCCTGGACTGACCTCTGCAGAGGCTCCTGAGTGCATCCCAGCGGGACTTGTTCTGCAGAGAGGGGAGAGAAAAAAAGAGGTGGTGACAGCCCTGCAGCCCACAGCCCCCCCACGGCTGTGCCCACCAACCCCCTACCCAGCTGCCAAGGCCACAGGGGAAGTCCTGCAGAGCCAGGCACCGCAGGTGCTCCCGAAAAGCAGCAGACACACTGCAGCAGCCACGTCCTGCCATCCAGCCCAGCAGGGAACTGGAATCCCCTGGCTCGGCAGCAGGAGTGCCTGTTGCTAGGAGATGGCAGGGACGCCGATGCCCCGGGAACCCGGGACAAAACTCCAAAAGCAGAGCCATGGAGTGAGCCTGGAATGGCACCGAGCTCATAGGGTTGGGAAAAAATCCCTGGTTTTCTGGATCTCCTCCTGGATTCTGGGGGCCTTTGCCCACCAGGGAAAGAGAAGGTGGCCTCATGCAGTGTTTCGCAGGGTCAGCCCTGTCCCCTGGGCAGGGATTTGTGGCATGGCATTTGCCATTTCACTTCTCTACACCCTGAGAGTCACTCAGGTTTTGGGGAGGAAGCAGTCAGGTTCCCAGCTGGAGAAGCTCTGCTCTTCACTTGCCTGCAGGGCACGGCAGCCACAGCAGCCCAAGGCCATCGGAAAACAAAGTTCAAAGCTAAAAATACACTTGGAAAAAGGTAGATGGGTCCTAGGAACAAAAGGCACAGCTCTATCTCAGGTCAGATTCAGGTCTCCACGTTCCAAGGTTTATTTGCTTTTTCCAGCAAAAGGTGTTGAGTCAATGGCTACAAAATCCACCTCAGGGAGTCTACAGAGCAGCACCTGTGGGCAAAACTTCACCAAATGAATTGCAGGTGCTCTGTGGCATCTGGTGGCTACGTGGTGGAAAGCTGAACCTCGGGCTGGGTTTTAGAGGACAGATGTCAATCTGCTCCTTATCAGCCAAGCAGCTTATCAGAGCTGTGTACAGATAGGAAAAGATGTGCAGAGCATGCACACACCAAGAGACAGGGGCATGCTGTGGAGTGGAATAACCAGGGAAACTGCTATCCTCAGTAGAAAATGAAGTCAAATTTCCTAAACATCTTTGAAAAAGCATTACCAGTGGTTGAATCATGTTTTCGGGGAAAGGCAAGCTGTAAGAATGCTGCTTCTCTTATCTGTATCACTGCTACAAATAACTGGGCCCCACTGCCATCAATGCTGCACAAAGAGATGTTCCCTGCTCTCAGAAAACCACCAGCTGCAACTCCCTGTCCATCCTTGACTGTACCCATCAGGAGCAGCTGGAAGGGGGCTGGCAGTGCTGGCTGTCCAATGTTCTCTTGTATGTGCAAGCTCACACACCTTCCACATAACACATAACAAGGCACCATCAGACAGCAACTGGCCACTAACCTCCCTGCTTTTTGGGTGCTTCCAAACAAGCAGCCCTTCAAGATCACTCTTCTGCCTGAAAGAAGCCATCTGTACTCATCATTGTCCTAAAGAACAGCTTGCACAGAAAGCCATCATTTTACCCCCAAATAAAAATAAAAACCTTAAATTAAAAAAGCATCTGCCAGACCTGTCCTTTTCTGGTTCTCCAGCACTCTGCTGTCCTGTCTGCCTCACGCCATAGGTCATGGTATCTGGTTCTTTCTTTCCATGATTTAGCATTTGGGATCATGGGTAGTGCAAGAAGAAATGCATCCCTGTGCTGGCTGCTTGGCTCTCAGTTGTCCAGGGTTCCCTTGCAGCATGTGGCAGAACCATGTTCTGTTTGTGAATCTCTATTATTCTGGCTTCATGGAAACAACTGAGACCTGAAGTTACAGGGTGGTGGGACCTGAGCACAACATTGTCCTGGAGAAATGTCCATTCCCTTTTCAAACCTTGGGAGTCAGTTCAGCACAGAGAAGAGTCCTTGGACCACTCTCAGGCACTTCAGAGAAGTTCATGCTCACACCAAGCTTTTTACTTTCCGAGATGGATTATTTCATGTGGAAAAGTGAACCCTGATTATTTTGACACCATACTGCTCTTTCTTGAAAGTTTTCTGGTGACTTGACAAGCATTCAGCTTCCAATCACTACCTTCCAGCTGACAGGTCTGGGAAGTACAAGTGTGTATGTGCCACCTAGCATTATCACAAAGGTGTATTCTAACAGGTTTCCTCTGCTTTCCTTTCTCACCCTGCAGGAGAAGGCTGATGGCTCTGGGCACCAGTGGTGTGTTCCAGGCTGATGGCTCTGGGCTTGTGTGCTCCAACCATGTTTTTTTAAAAAAACCCAACAATTTAGGTTCTAAATCCTACATTTTGGAGAGGCCAAGGATGTAGATGGGATGTCTAAGCCAAGCATCATGAACTCCTAGACAAAAAGTTGGCATGGGACACCATTGGTGTCAGTCCGAAACTACTGCTAGATCACAATCGGGGCAGATGCATTTGAACCAACTTTTGATGTAATCTTTTAAAAACAGGAAAAAAAACCCCAAACTACCACTGCAAAAAAAAAAAAAAACCAAACCAAACTTGCAGTATTTAAATGCAGCTTGGGTGGCCACATCTGCAGCACTCCGGGCAACAAGCAGGTTGAACACCAACCTCCAGCCAGCTTCCAGCTACGTCAGCTGCTCTCCGAGCCCACCATGAAGTGCCAAGCAGGTGGGTGAAACTTAACCTGGTTCTGCACTGAAAGGCTGCACTGGTTGATGTTCATTGTTACCTCAACCACTTCTTGTCTAGGTGCTTTACAAATCCAGCACACTGCAAAAAACCCAGGAAGTTTTGCAAAAGTGATGCAGGGGCTTGAGACTAATCATGGTATTCTCTTTTTTTTTTTTTTTTAATTTCCTCTCTTCATTTGAATGCAGAGTTCAACAGGCTTGCAATCTTCTTCTTTTCACTGATACCTTTGGGCTCCTTGGCAACACAAGCAATCTCAGGAGAAGGCAACTCTCCTGCAGGACAGCTACAGCAGAATTTTACTACCAGAATAAAGCCCTTAGCATGGATGATAGAAGGGCAAGCAACTACGTTGTTTAAAAACTATGTAAGTGTACATTGCATTTGCTGTGTCTGTCTGTGGAGAAATCTCTTGATTATAAAAATCCAGAAAAATATTTGCGTTAGAACCTAAAATAGGGTGGTCTGTATTCCATACAGGATGAAAGGCATTCACATTGCATTATTTTCGTATAGAGTTGGAGCAATGTCAGGACAACTAGGGAAAGCCTGGGCAACTCAGCTAACTGCTACCTGCTATCTTCTGGAATAAACACATTGCCCCTTCTTGGTCTTCTGGGTCATGCTAGGTTTGACACAGGCATTTTTATTGATGAATTTAGCCAGATCACTGGAAACACGGAGAGAACTGCCTTGCTCTTCAGTCTGATCCTCGTATTAGAGCAGTCAGGAGCACTTCTGCCAAAAATCCTGCTCCCTCATCCCCTCCTTGGAGATGGTGAAACGTGAGCTGAACCTAAGGGTTAATGCTTCAGACAAATTTCAGTTCCTAGGAACATGGTCCCAAGAGGAGTATGTTGATAAAAATCAATGCAAACATTTCCCCTGAATTTCGTTCTTGAAATCAAAACCGTCTCTGCTGAAACTGATGAAAATATGCTCAGGTCACAGGAAATCTCTTGCATGAGTAAATTTTGCCCCCAAGACTTAAGAAAAGCTGAAACCAAAGCCAGGCAGGCTATGAAAATGGAAAATACAGCTCGATCAGAGCCACGGGCAGCATGCAATACCCACCTGATGAAAGGAGTGTGGGTGTTAATAGAGATATTAATACAGATATCGAGTAACGAAAAACCCCAAGCACACACAAACCAAAAGATAGGTGTGTGTGCACCAGGACTTTCAAACATGAAGCAGCAACTAGGGAAGATATAAACCAAAATAATAATAATAATTTCTCTCTCTTCTTCTTCCCCTACAGAACGTGTGCAGCCCTGTAAGCCCCAGAATGGTGAGCTGGCTCTCTGCTGTCCCCCAGGCTGAAGACATGGTGAAGAAAATCCCCGAGTGCCCAGCTTTTGACAGCGACTGCTGCACTTTGTACATCTTTTACAACGCTTTGCAAAGCTTGAGGAGTGAAGTAGAATCCATCTGTGGCAAGCAGGTAACCATGTTTGTCGATGGAAATCTCAACCAGCTGTACGTGACGCTGAGCGAACGCGCCGCGCTCTACACCTGCAGCAAGCAGGACCTCCCACGGGTGGAGCCCAGCCAGATCCAGAGGATGAAGATGGCAGAGAAGAAGATGTACATCTGGAGGGTTTTAGAGAAATATGAGAAATATATGAAAAACACAACAAAACTCTACTCTTCCACTGAAATGTAATGTGCCAGGGCAAAAACCTCCAACGACTTTGAGATGCTGGGTTTGGCTGAATGGTGGTTATGCTGATCCCCATCAGTAGTTGGGATCAGTTTGATGCCAGAACAACACTGCTCATGGACTTGCTACCCAGCATATTATCACTATATAAACTAGTTGAATTTAATATTTAAAGGATGAATGTCTTAAATTATTGTTCATATTTATTATAAAACTATTTATACAGTTCTATTTGCAGGAGCATACAAAAAGGATTGGCTACATCTAGCCAGGGTGATTTAATTAACCAATCAAGATATAAATAAACCAACAGGAAAGCAGGATTTCAGCAATTTTAATGTTCTTTGTATTTTTATCTTGCAATTATTTTTTTTAAAGTTGCTTGTCAGTAGACTGACTTTGTACTTTTCTCTGCTAGTGACCTACATTTTTATTAATTTAATTAATTATATAGTTCATATATATATATATTTTATTCATATGTTTAACTTCTGTATTTTAATACTGAAAGGGATTATTTATATACTTGCTTCTTAGTAGGTGGCTTTACTTATTTTCTGTCATTATAATTGGATAAAACCTGGACTTGAAATAAAATGAGATTAAATAAAACAAATACTGCTGGATTCTTCTACTACTGTAATATTTTTTACAGTATTTTTGCACTGAAAACCTAGTGGTTTATGAAACAGCCATTCAGCTAGTTGCTTCTGGTCCCTATGTTAAAGATATTAGAAGATTATATACTCATAAGCTACATTAAGTCAAAGTCACCAATCAAAAGGATGAGATTAACCAACATCAACTCTTAGGCAATGATTTTAAAATTAAATCCCTATTTTTAACTAATCTATTACCTTTCACTTCAGCTAGAGGCTCAGTCACCCAGTGCTGCTTCCACTAGGAAAGAAAATCCAGTATATCAGTGAGGTGACAACTGAATCACAAAGAACTGAAGTGTCCTACCAGGGAAAAACAAAAATCAGTCATTAAATGAGAAGATAAAATACTATTTGTTTCATTTTAAAATGGACTTAAGCAGCTCACTGCCTAACACTGACATCAATTCCATGGGAATACCATGTTACCCAGTCTCAGTGCTGCTCTGGGGAGTCCACTGTCCCTGTATTATATCAGCCAAGAGGCCCAAATCCAAATCTGCAAGAAAATAAGACCATCAGGGCTCAAGGAAGTGGTGCAGCCCCTACAGGTTTATGAATTTTACCTTTCTTGGAGAAATACCAGCCTGGTAGAAGTAGGTGCAGAAATAAGTAAATGTTTGCCTACTTATTTTTGTCCAAAGCAACGCTTCTCATTGTTGTGCTTAATATAATTAAAAGTGTCTGATTATAATTAAGACTAAGTGCCCTCAACACCCCTTCACAACTGTAAAAAGGACAGCAGGTGCTGGTCGTGGTCCAGAAGTAATATCATTTACCATTTCCCCACATCTAATTAGAAAATAAAGGCTTTACAACCAGTTTCTTCCAAAAAATAACCTTTATTGTTTTGGTTGTAAATATAAAAAAATGCATTGCACAATTTAACAGACCTACTGAAAAGTGCTACATGTCAACAGCACAACAGAAGTTGTGTCATGCAACAGAACAGGAAACCTAGGCAAAGCAAGAGTACAACCTGAAGTCCTCATACCTCCAAGCTTTTTTGTTTTTTGCCTTTTTTAAAAAAAAAAACAAGATTGAACTCCACTCACTTAGAACACATTTAAATACAAGGTAGAAGAAGAACAATTTATTCATTGTATTAACTAAAAGGCTTGCTCCTAACATTGATATTTTTTGATTCAAATCCTTACTCATGTTGGAAAAGTTCAGATATAAAAGCAATTCAGACCATGACTAGAAAGTCATTCTATTATAGTCCAGAAACGTGATGCTTTGTAACTGGATCAAGTTTTACTGGTCAAGGTACTATTTGGTACTACCAATTCTGTTCACAGCAAATGAGGATGAAATACAACCAAGAATGAAAAAAAAAAGAAAACTTGAGGCCTTAGCTGATGTTATGAAAACCATACAGGGGCACTGTGAAGGACAAAACCAAACAGACGACCTCCTCTGAAACTCAGGTGTATAAACTGAGAAGGAGTAATAGGAAATCTCCTGTTGTCAAACCTCTTAAAAGTTATCAACAGTTGTCCACAGTCCTCTGAGACTGCTATGACTGAATCCTTAAAAGCACCTAAACCAGGTGTTATCAGACTTTTCATTTGGGGTGGGTTTTTATGCAATGAAGGTGAAGATGTACCATTAAAGAAACATGGAACTCAGAACAGTTAACAATTCATTGTTTGCAGCAGTACCTCCTAGTTGGCAACATTGAGGCAAGAATCATCCACTCCAGAATCACAGAAAGTGAAACAGCTTTCAAATAACATTTTTGCAGCGAGCTCCCCTCTCCTGCTCTCAAACTGTTTGTCAGGAATTTTGAATTTTAAAAGCAAACAACCCAAAATCTACCTGCCCCTGTCACCTCTGCCACACATCCATACACACACACACTCTAAAGGGGATGTAAAAGCTGCTGAAGATAGAAACTGAAGAGATGGCATTTTTCAATGCCATGTAACAGCCCTTTGTCTTTTCAAACCATTCTAGGAGAGACTGAGAGATTTAAGCATTTGTGTATTTGCTGGGTTTCTGTCCAGCTTCTGGTATGACAGTGGGAACACGTGTGTGCATGTGTGTGTCTGTACCTGGGAGTGAAGGGTGGTGAAGTCAGCAGGAAAGCAGCAGGTTTTTTCCATACACACACAATTTTTCACAACCTCACTTTCAAAGGGACACAGTAATGCCACACAGATAAAAATCCCCTTAAAAGCCAGGGCAGCCCCACTTGGTCAATTCACTGAATTTTCCACAGAGTGTTTTATTAAGGGGAAGAATGAGTGACTTCAGATAAATCAAATGCACCAAATGCCAAGATCTAAGGCACAGATGGAAACATTCTAGTAAGTCTCCCTTCAAGAAAGGCTTCCTGAGGGGTCTAGAAAAGCATGGAAGAACATGCCAGTCAGGTCAAATGGTATTAACTAAGAATCCTTTGGTTTTGTGCAGAGATCAGACTGCCAAGATGAAGCATGAGCTCGTCTCTGTTCCCACTCATTTCCTTCTATTCTACTTTGCTCTTGGACTTCTACTGTTTATTCCTCCTGTTAACAAGGAGCATCATACAAGCCTAATAACTACATCAGAAAATGCACAAGTTCTCCAGAACTTGTGTTTGGGGTGGGGGCCATCTACAATATACTGATCAATAGAATTCAAGTTCAGAAGGAACCATTAAGACAACCTCAGTTTGACTTTGTGCAGACCACAGGCCATAAATATTTTATCTCACCATTCCCCTACTGAGTGAAATATGTTGGCTTTGACTGATCATGATTTGTATTCAATTATATGTTCTTTAAACATTTAGCGCCAATTCACTGCAGACAGACTTGCATCATCTGTAAATCTGTGTAGACTACAGGCACAGTGTGTTTTGCTTCAGCATACTTTGGTGACACTGAGGAGATTCGACTGCTTAAACTAAAGGGCAAAGTGTTACTCAGTTTATGTTGTGTTGTTGGGGTATTTTGTTTGTTTTTTTTTTTTTTTTAAATACAGTATCTAGATTCCCCAATGTGTAAGACAGAGACAAGAACATGAAATATAAACCAAAGTGGAAATCTGAGCAGGAACTGATACATACGTGGTCAATCTCTTTTCATACCAGTCCTCAGTACTTCTACTCTGCAGATGTGAGGCATAACACAGCTTTTTCCTCCTGCTTCCAAAAGAAGTGAAATCACACCTCTCACAAGGTTGACTGATAAAAGAAAAGAATTCTGATTTGCAAGAATAGGGTGCCAAAAAAATTCAAAACACTGAATCATTGCTTCAAAGATCAGCCACATCATTTCTGGTAACTGCCCTATGTGGAACCTATATTTTCACTTTTCCTCCCTTCCCTCCTACACTCTTTCTGAAGTAAGCAATCTTTGATTTAGTTTTTTTTCTTTTTATTATGTTAAGATTTGTGAGATTTAAGTAGTGTCATGAGCTTGTGTCATGAGTATGTTTTTTCCTTCCAAGTCCACATAAAAACTGCTAATGGGCAAAATTTTTAGCGGTTCAATCACACCACCCCTTCCTATTACTTTGTGGTCCCTTTCAGTTTCCAGTCCATTGAGTGAGATCTGAGATACCTGGATTTAAGCTTAGAAGTTGTCAGACCTCCTGGGCTTTGAAAAATGCTTCTAGTGAACTTGGCTGATTGAGACAAAACTCTAATGCCAGTCATAGTAATGAGAACGTGGTAAAAATGAAGCACAATCACCACACTGCAGGGGAGGCATAAAAAAATCTGTTGATCTGGGAAGGACAGTCCTTTCCAGAAATTCACAAGTGGGTCTGTTCTTGGACTATTTGCCCACTGATTTCTTTCTAGAAAACCGGATATCTATTCTGAACATGCAAATAGGCAGGGAGATATCTGTGCCATCTCCATGAGATAGCCCAGTCAAGAAAGAACTTGAGGGACACTCCCCAGCTAATCACAGTGTTAGATGACTTCACTGGAATCAAGTTGACAATCAGTGATTTAAAGCCACTGATTTGGAAAAAAAATTACAAATATGATTCAACAGTTTTTACCCAGATGCATCTGAAAGAATATTGCTTCACTTATTGTAAAATTATGTATGAAAAACCTAGATAAAAATCCCCCCACAAAATCTACTCACTATTTAATCACTAATGACAACCTTTATACACTGGTTCAAGAAACTCTTCCTTAGCTGAGGCTTGAATTTTTCTTGGTTCTGTCACAAGGACACAAATTTTCACGTGCCACAAATGTCAAATGGTTAAGTCAGATCTACTGTCAAAATTTAAAAAATAATAATAAAAAAAGAGCATGTCTTCATCTGTCTGCACAGCTACAGAAAGGCATACTGGTACTTAGATCATGCTGTTTTGTCTTTACCCCTTCTTCTCCTTACCCCCAGGAGTTCCCCCCCCAGCCCCCAGTTCCTCAGCCCCCAGTACCTCTGCCCAGGGAGAGGGCCCTGGGGTTAAACCTTCACTGCTTTCATCTTGCTACAGTCCTGCTCACACAGGAGTGAACTCTGCAATGAAAGCCATTAGCTGCAAAATCTCAGGAAGAAAGAAAATTACTCCCAATGCTTATTCCCACTCCCTACTGTTTTATTTTAAACTTTGGCCCAGCAAGTGGAGAAGGTTGGAAAGAAGGCAGAGAAAAACTCCGTCCCCCAAGGGAGAAGCTACTGACCCCATTTCAGCATGTGCCATGCACACAGGTTTTACCTGCTCCTTTTAGCACTGGGACAGCCTGCTAACCACCTCCAGGCAGCCTGCTTCTGAAACTGGAAGAAAACTATTCAGAGGAGGTACAAGGGACAAATTATCCACAGTTTGCATTGCTCTTAAAAAGCAGAATCAAATAACGTATGGAATCCTAAGGGTCACAGGATCACTCCAGACTATGAACAACATCTGGAATGAATATCCCAGTGCTGTCTCAGGATGGACAGGCCATCACTGATGTAATGAGACAAAATTTCTCTGCAGCAGAGCACAGTACTTGTCCAGACTGTCACAGAAAAATGTTATGCAGTAGTTCAGGTTTTACACTTTAAAGTTTTGTAATTAATGATGAACATTACCTTCCCATACGGACCAAATTAGGCAAGTCCTTCAGGTTTTTCAGATAGAAGGCAAAAAAACAAGCAAAAAAAAGATGAATCACAGAATCAACCATAGAATCAGAGAATGTCAGGTTGGAAGGGACCTCAAGGATCAACCTGGTCCAGCCCTAGAAGCAAAGAACTGACTACTGTATCCATGTGGTTTGATACAGTGCCTGAAATAACAAAAAAGCCACTTTCTCAACATTACAAACTCATTGCTTGTCTCTGAAGCACTACTACATTGACCTGTGGATGTGTTTTACACGCACACGTTTTATGAGGAAGGCAGCTGAACTCTGCAGAGTGCAAGAAAACAGTTCACAGATTAAATTAGTATGAAAATTCATCTAGCTATCCTAAGCACAGAATCTATACAATTTAGAACTGCTTTCTTGCACTTACTGCACAGCCTGCTATTCATTTGCAATGGCTATATCAGGAAAAATAATAAAAATCAGCTACTTTATTTGCTAGAAAATAAAGCATGTCTTGAAAGTGATCATATGCAATGATACACTCATTAAAATAAAAATACACAAAACACAGCCTGAGATTTTAATTTTAGTATTTTTGCCATGAGCTGACATCATAGATGGATTTTTCTTCTCCTTTGGTTTTTAATATGATCTTGTTTAACAATTTTCACTGTTCAAGTAAAACAAATAGAACTGAATACCAGGAAACAAAATGAAAAGCAGGTTTTGTTTCATGAAATCAAAAGTGTATTTCCCCTTTAAGAGAACATTCCTTGTTGTACAAGATTTACACTTCAGAGAACTTAGTACTTTGAGCTGTTTCATAGAAATATCTTTGTTGCACACAGATGCATGCTGCATTGATGGAGTTATATTGCTGCCTGCAGGACTCAGACCTGCTGGATTTACCTGAGCTTGGTGTTTTCTCACTTTAACGGAGTACAGCACAGCACTGAGGTGGAATCAGAACGTTAGGACAACGTTGCATGTTACTTGCACATATTCTGATGACAGAGCCAGATGCCCTGAACAATCTTGGGTGATGGAAACAATTCTTTCTAAAGTGCACCAACTGAAAGGAGATGTGCCAGGCTGCTAGGCTGGCAGGTTCTCCACCCCTTGGATAAGCAACTCAGTGTCTTTGGTTGTTAGGTTTCGCCAGCTGTTTTGCTCATCTTGCTCACTGCCTCAGCAGCTTGCTCTGGCAGGCATGATGGATCTGACAGAACTGAGGTGGTTGTACTTAGATGCCGGAGGGCGTTCAGCACCACTATAAAACAAAACAAAAAAAAAAAAGGCAGAATAGTATCAAGAAAAGCCATTAGTCTGTCTGCAAACAGATCTGTGCAGGATAGTGCGTGGGTACGAAGAGGCTGTTACACATAGAATCATGGAAATACTTCTGTAAAACATACACACCTCCTCACACAGCAACAGCAGGAAACAGAGATGTGCAAGCACAAGGTAGCAAGAAATGGAGATCTAGGACTTTCAAAAAACTCACCTATTTCTGCAAGAAAGCACACACTACTTGGCAGTTATAATTGTAAATGTAAATACTTGCTGAATTGCAAAGGGGGAACGCTCAAACCACCATGCCCAAACAAAGTCATTTCAAAGCTTAATACAAATCTCAGAAGTCTTCCTTCATAAGGAGTAAGTTTGATATGATTTATCTCCTGATTATCTCCATACATTCTGGTATGTTTATTCAGCAATTCGAGTTTTTTTTTTCTGTTCAGTGATAAGCATGAAAATAAGTGCTTTCACATTCAAAACAAAAGGGGTTCTTATTTTTCCACCAAGACAATAAAATGGAACTGGAAGTCATATTCTGTTTGCGCATTTTCTTTGTCATCCTCTGACTTTCAAGAAATGCAGTTAAATGTGGTGTCACTCCCTCTGACCTAGAGTAACCAGTGGATAGAACTTCACTTACTTGGTCTCAGAACAGGAAGAGAACAGTGCTGATCCAACCAGGCCATTGCAGTTTGATTCAGATCCTTAAAGCTTGTTGTGGAAACCATCCCATTGAAGGACTCAAACAATGGCTTAATAATAATGCTGAACTGCAAATCAGCCCACATTAAGAAAAACAACAAAGGAGGTGTTCAAAACACTCTATGCAGACAGCTCAGTCTGCAGAGAAGACAACAGACTTCTACATGGACACAATTTATTATTTATTAGTACCAAACCTCAAGTTCAGCAGTTTAATGTTAAAGGATACGATCCAAAACTTCCAGTTCTGCAGGGTCCTGCTTCTCACATACTCATCAAACATCTTCCTCATGTGGTCAAATCGCTGCCGTGTTACGGGAACCCCAGTCGCAGGGAGCTGCTGTTGACAAGAACTGAAAAGATGATGTTCTGAGGTCAGAATCCTTACCAGAAAGGAAACACTTCTCTTCCAGAACTGAATTACAGCAAGAGAAAAGGGTGTATCCCCAGTATCCCTGACTGAGGAGGCTTGCCAGTGCATGACCCTCCCAGAATATAACTGTTATAGCCAGGAGTAACTACTGTTTTCCCACCAGTTTTGTCTATATTCACATAGCAAAGCAATGTCTCAAACTGCTACACACTTCTTATTACAAGCAACAAAACTGAAAACAAAGCATTATATAATAGCTTTTGGCATGTGTTTAGAAAAAGGCACACTAGGGAGTCCAGGAAAATTTAGAGAGTTACTCCTGAGCGATGCTAGAGATTCTTAAGAAATAGATCTACCTAAAATAAAACCAGACAGACATCATCATCCTTCTAAAGAAAAATGAAAATACATTGTTTTGTGGGCAAGGCTGAGATAAAGCCTAAGCCTTCTGTAGATGGAACAGAAAACCACTGGGGTTCTCAACATGCTTTGCAACAAACTATTGAAAATGCACAGAGGAAACTAAGGCACCAGGAAGGTGAAGTGACTTATCAGTTACCTTCAGCCAGTGACAAGCTCCTTGATTCCAAATCCTGTGTCTTACGTACTCAACCATATTTCCTATCAAAACTGACTGCATTTGGAAAGAAAACTGCAGCAAAGCCATCATGAAGGGTAAGAGTTTTTGAGCACCCAGCGATACTAGCAATACAAAACCATCATCACTGGCTGCTTCTCAGAATTATTCTAATGGAGCTGATGCACCTTTTCCAGTGCTGCCGCTGCCGTGCGCCCACACTCAGAGCTGGCAGAAAATCCACATGGCTTGCTACCAGTGCCCATCCCACAGCAATTCTGCTTTTGGTTTAGAAGCTGGTAGCAACTCCACTTGCTGTCCAACACCCATCTGTTGTCAAGGCAAACGTTCCCTGCAGTTAGCCAAAGCAACAGTCAAGCTGCTCTGCCTCATTACAGAAAGCTCCCCAGATCTCACATGATGGCAGCGTTTAGCTCCTCGATTTCTTCCCGCAGGCGCCTGGTTTCCTCTTGCATCTGTGTTCTTTCCTGCTGCAGTTTAGCGATATAGTCTACTGTTTTCTGGAGCGTGATTGCATGGCTGATCTAGACCAAACACAAACATATAGCTCACTTTCTAGAACAAAGCTAGACAGATGAAGAGTTTGGCCCTAGCCTGCTCTAACACCCAGGAAAGCGCTTCAGCACCTTTGCTTCAGCTTCCTTCACTGTGTGCAAAAGCACCCAGAGAGGCAGAGATAAACACTTCAGGTAACACCCAGCTCCTCCTCCCTCTGACTCCTGTTTGCACACCAGTACAGAGAAATGTGGTTGCAGTGGTAGTGTTCTGCCACAAATTACCCTTTTTGCTGCTTTGTTGAAAGAATTATTTTAATGATTTAAGAGGTTTTATTTCATTACCTATCCTCTTAAAATATTTACAGTTCTTACTTAAGTATTAAAGGGTGTGCTACAACTGCTGACAGATTTAGAGTGGTGTTACAAGCATTGGTTGATGCTGATGATACAGATGATTTGGTTTAGGAAACCTGCAGTTACTGTTATTAAACAGAAGGCAACAGGGTCTAGCTATCATCAAGGGAAACAGAAAAAATGTCACAGATCTTTTTTAGAATACTCTTGAGTTTTGAGGAATTAATTAAACAAAATCAGTACTTGAGGATAAAATAATCAGGCACTTTATTAAACCTCAGTTTTCAAAACTGACTTTCAAGCAGGCTACTCAAATCAGAAAGTAAAATTCAGAACAAAAAATTCAGACAGCCTAAATGTATAAACCTATAAAAATCATGTAAACAAATCAAATGGCTGCAAAACAAGCCATTGTTTCAAGAGGCAGTGGTATTTAAGAGACATTTAAAAATTTGCTGTCCAGAAAAGGCTGTGTTTCAATTATTTTTATTTCCATCTAGTGAACTAGTGTGGCCAGATAAATTCTTAATTTGGACAAATCCATTTGCCAGTGAGAAGTCAGTTGGGAATTGTTTTTTTCCTTTGTAAATCTATGCACAGAAGACACTTGACAGAGACCAAACAAAAAAAAAAAAAACAAACAAAACAACCCAAGAATATCATCAAGGCTGTGGGCACAGGACAAAATTCTTAAAGGCAGAGGTAAAGAGTTCTAGAGGGATTTTCAAAATCATCTACACTGGCCAGGCCCCTGCCTCCTCCTGGGAGGTAGAGATCTCAGTGTAGGAAGTTTTAGAAATTTCACTGGAGGGTTTTGTTCTTCCTTTGGCTCACTGACATGTTTCAACAGTATTTGTAGGTGCACACAGTTGCTCTGCTGTGCTCTGAGCTGACCAAATGCAGCCCAGCTGTGGCAGCATGGCAGGGAGCCCAAGCTAACAGGTTGTGCTTACAGGTGGGTGTATTGGCTCAGGCCAAACCTCAAGGTGTATGAAGCCAAGCCAGCACTGTACTAACAGAATCTACCTGGCTTCTGGATGGATCATGGTTCAGAGAGAGTAAATTTACAATAGTGACTGTACCAGAGCTATGGGGACCAGAACCCATCCAGAATGGGTACAAAAAGCCAGTATGTCAGAAGAAAGGTGACCTAACAATAAACCCAAAGTCATCTTGAGCTGCAAATGTGACAAAATCTTCATTACAGGGGCCCCGAGAGCAAGAATTGTTTTCAGACAAAACTTGTTCAACATTTGAAGCTACATGAGAACAAAAATGTCTGGAAGATGAAGTGCTTTCACATGCTCTTTTGAATATAAGCCATGGATTTATCACCCTTCCCTTTCCAAGTCCCTCAGTTCAGGTACCCTCACTGACTGACTGGCATTTTCAGTCAACAGTGAAGAGATTAAAATCATTTCAGTCTTGTCAAATGGCTCTTTATTGTATTCCATATTAAACTACTAGTGTTGCCAAGTCACTTACCAACATGGAGTTGGCTGAAACCAAGCTGTTCAGAGTGCTGAAACCAATCTTGATATTAGATCTTCGTTTCTGTTCCGAAATGCGCCTCATCCTTCGATTCTGCATAAATAAAACGAGCTCAGTCTATGCTGTTGTCCTTTACAGTTCTACTGCTATGACTTACTTCAGCTACTCAAATTCACAGTATCATTTTGGCTGAAGTGGGGCATTCAGTTTTCCCAGTCAAAGCCACATCACTAGAAATTTGAAGTAATTTATTTTAAAAAGTGTCTAGTGCATTAAACTCTAAATCCTGGAGGTTTTCTTTCTAAAGTCAAAATTCTTTCTTATGACTGTTACACAATTTCCTTTTCTGAAGTCAAATTCCAACTTTTGAGGCACGTTATATTAGTATCTAGTTGAAGACTTTAAGTTTAAAAACATCCATTTAGTTTATTTCTAGTATTTATTCCTAAGGATAAAGGCTTTGTCAGGAACTAGCCTTTTCAGTTGGAATATTAAAACCTTAGAAGTGGTTTCCACCAAAATTTCCACTAATGGTGCACCTTGGGAATGCACCAGCAGCAGAGCAAGGCTCTCCAGCAGTAGCTCACCAGCCCCCATTTTATAACAGAGGAAAACAAAGTGATAAAGCAGAGGCCTTATTAAAGAAGTGGCTTCCCAAAAACGCAGCAAATGACTGTGTTCAGGAGCGTGACTGAGCCTTCCAGCGCCCTCTATGCTTTCCCAAGCTGAAAAAACAATGTTACCCAGCAATCCAGAACTGCTCAGCCTAATCAACAATGCAGGGGAGCTACAGAACACACAGCTAGAGACTGGCAAACAGCGCCGTTTTTCTCGTCTTACAGAAGAGCTATTAACAGCCCATCTCCCAAGCAATGCCTGTCAAAACGGGTCAGTTTAAACGGCCACAAAGCCTAACGCGTTGTGTCCTCACTTTTAAGGTCACTCCTCCATCTAGTGGCCACTTTCCCCATCACCGGGCCGGTCCTAACTACCAGTTCCTTTGCTCACTTCCTCTCCAGCAGCAAGAACAGGCTGCAGCCACTGATGGTGAGTGTTCATGTCAAGCAAAAGAACGGAAAACTTTTATAAGTAATGTGCAGCATGCTCAGCAAGGGGCAGTTCTGATTCTTCTCTGAAATAGAACTAGAATTGAGTGCAATCAGGCTGCAAGGATTTAAACTTACCTTTCTGTCCCAGAATCAGTCAAGCTGACAACTGATAGGGTACACAGAGAAGCCAAAAAGGGGTTGGCACTTGCAAAATGGTTATAAGAATCAATGAGAGGGTTACAGCTGACCACCCTGCATTGGCTGGGTTTTGTGGGTAAGTTTCTCATACCACCACAGAAAGTGTTCTGACAAGGTCAGCCTGTGGGGGAGGTACAGTCAGCTTTCAGATGCTCTCTCTAGACTGCCGAGTTCTTACCCCAATAATTCTTGAAGTGTTTTACAGGTGTAACTTGTAGAGTCTGTGGAGCTGCTTCTCTGTGGAAGCATCACTGGAGACATGTAAGTAACTCAGCAGGTCAAGAACTCCCCCTCCAGAGCTGGCCAGAGCCCTGCAGACTGAAGAGCCCCAGCAGAACAATGGCAAAAAGCCACAGTTTAGAAAACTAAGCCTGAAGCTTTTGACTGAGTGAATTTGAGACCTGTCACAAAACTCCTGTGAGCCACAGCAGGAACTGCTGTCATGACCATAAGGACCTGCAGAGGTTAAGCCTGGCCCCTCTGGTGACACATCCCTGAGGAGCAGAGTCTGACATTTTTATGCAGCACAACCTTAGCCTGAGGAACAGAAGTGTCCCTGAAGCACAACTTCCTCTCTAGTCCATGCTCAGACATCAGGGCAGAAAAATAGTTACAAAAGCAATGAAAAAAAAGCACCTCAAAGGAAAGGACACATACCTCAAGTACAGCCATGTTAGAGTCAGTGGCAGATTTTCCTGAGCAGTTGTTCTGGGGAGACTGTGGACTGGGGCTCTGCTCAGAGGTGCAGGGGGAAGCTTGGCCTGAATTCTGACAGTCTCGGCCTTCAAAAAGGAAGAAAGAGAAGTCACATTAACAAACACCTCTACAGCAAAGGGGACTGCTGAGAAGTTCCAGTTCAGAGTTGAACTGAAATGCAGCTGGCAATTCAATTACACTCATTGATGCACCAACCACATGCTAGAAAATGTCAGCATTGCTGGGAAAGCTTAGTGATTCCAGGCAGAAGGCTAATACATGCCAAATATCAATATACAACATTACTTCCACACACGTTTCAGCAAGGGCATGTTGATTGCATAGGGTGCAAGTCCATCCTCCTGCTAGACTCACCCATTAGGGGCTCTAACAGCCTGGGACATGACAGCAACACTTAGAAGCCATTTACCAGCAGAGCAAGGATATGTCTCCAAAACCAGTCTGGATCCCACTCTCCCAACACACATGCAAAGGAGTCTTGGCACTTACCTGCTGTTAACAAGGCTGTGATCCTCCAATCACACTTACAGTTATCATACTGAACAACAAACCTATTCAATACTTTGTACTCAGATGCCTTTCAAACATTTTATTTCTTGGTGACAATGACAGCACATCCTTTTAGAAAGGAGCCACACACAGGAAGGACAAAATCACAGTTTGTGGGAACGCTGCACAAGTAGTTTAAGACCAAAACTGCAAACAACTGGATGCAACCAAAACTGCAGGGTAGAAGGGCCTAAAAATCCATTGAGAAATTATCCAGGGATCCTCAAGACCCACTTACACCCTGCCTAACCAATGGAAACGTGTAGGGAAGAGAGAATGCTTAGAGCTTTCTAACTTACTAGGTGTAGGTGAGGGAACTTGTGAACTGCTACTGTGGGAAGGGATTTGCTCTCCTTTCACCAAGGCATCCTGGACTACACTAGGAGAGAAGAGATGTGAGACTGTGGACTGGGTTTGTTGACTACTTGGTGCTCGCTGTGCTGGACCAACCAGAATGTTACTACGGAACTCCGTCACCCTGGGAGCCTGGGAACAGCATAGAAATAGCACAGAGAAAAAGAGAGAAAGAAAAAGACAAGAGGAAGGGGAGGAAGGGGGCAGAAGGAGAGAAGGGATGAGAGAAAGGAGAAAGGGAGGGAAAGAGAGAGAGAGAGAGAGAGAGAGAAAGAGAGAGAAATTTATTACCTTGCCTTTCACTAAAAGTAGCAAATTAATACATGGTTAACAATCTGATGACATGAAACAGGGGCTAACATATAAGGAATTGGCAGGCACTGAAGTCAGACATCTGGCAGGACACCAGTATCCTTTCATAACTTAAGGTATTACAACATATCAACAGCATAATAGACTAAAATCTATTTCTATCTTCCTCTATACAGCATTTTCAGAAACCCACTCCAGGAATACATTCCCACATGTGAACAGAAAGGTGAGCATCCTGGGCTCCTTCTAGCTTCTGCACAATTAAGGAAAAGCACAAACCATCCCCATGCAAGGCACTATGTACACATGGCTCTTTACAATCTTACTGTTGTGTAACAACAGTCTGTGAAGACTAGATAATGCTCCCAGGGCCATAAAGCAGCTCAATTAAAAATAAGCAAACATAATGCTGAATGCATAGATGCATATGCTGAGTAACAGGTGAGATTTAGGGGACTAGTTACCTTCCTGAGCACATTACAGCTCTAACTGCTTGCAAATAACAGGCCTAAAAAACAAATACATATTTTTTTCTTCTCCTTACTCTGACAATTCCAGCTGGTGCAATTGCAACATTAGACTGAGACGTGGCTGGCGTCAAAATCCCCTCTCTTTTTAAAGGTGCTGGAGTTACAATCACAGCTCTGGACTGTCCCTGAAAGGCAGCTGAAGAACACAATTAAGTTAGAATAGTTAATGAGACAAAGAAAAAAAAAATGCTGGAGATTATTTTGTATGAAATCAGTTGTCATTGAATGGGGGAATGGATTAACAGGCACCTATTTGGTACTGTTTCACTGCAAAACAAAGTGCCACCACTTTTCTGATAATCTCATTAACCCAGGACTCTAACACATCAGTTATTTCTGAGTCTTCTAGCATCACTGCACTGCTTCAAGGTGAATTTACACAGACATCTAGTCTATCAGACACAGCAAAGTGTCTTCTTTCTCTCAGACTTGGGGTTGAGAGGATCATCTTCACCTCTCTTCTTGGATCTCAGGCTTGCACTGCTGACCCAGAGAGGGTCACTGACAGAAACCATCTGAAGGATGCAGATTCAGTACTTTATGCTTCCTTGTATACATACTAAATCCTCCTCCTCACCACTTCACTCTACTACCTTCTTTCACTATCTGTGTGGTTTTACAGCTGCAGTACATGAGACACAAACACAAGACAACCAAGCATGATTGGGAATTGGCAACAAAATTCCAGAAATCAGGCTTAAGAACCAGGAATTTTGCACTGTTAGAGGCAATTGTGAGCAGCAGCACTTGAGTCCACAGAGAAAGTTACAAAAAAAATTAAAAAAAGACTTCTTTTCAGAAGTCTGTACTGGAGTCTTACCTCCATGAGAGGAATCAGGATTCTTGCTCTAAGGTTTTTTCAGCATCACAGTATTCAAACATAAATCCATTCAGATCCCAATTGAATCAATGCAGATGTACAGTGAGTCAGATGGCATTAAAGCTGACTTTGTTCACCCCCAGACTTTAAAGAGAACATGACTAACCATCTTGAATTGTTACTGAGGGAAGAACCCTGCAAAGACACAACTTCTCTATGCTTTTTGAGAAACCTAAACAAACTTACTCAGTTTCATCCCATCCTGTACTGGCTTCAGCTCTGCTTTGTACTAGTAAAGTCATGATGCACAAAAAGTGTCACAACAGCTCAGCCACTGCCAAGCTACCCCTCTGCATTCTGGCACCAAGATACTGAAGGACATGCACAGTAGAACAGGGAGACAGTGAGTGATATCCAGTGTCCTCTCCTCTGCTGTGTTGTCACCTGTGACTGTGTTCTGAATCAAGGAAAGCTGCTGTATAGGCTTTATTTAAAAAGCCTGTGAGTTTCACAAACCTTGTGTCAGCCCTTGTGTGGGTCTGTCTGGCAGAGAGCACTGCCACCCTGACACAGGGAGAGCATTTTCTGAGCATTCCCACATGTAAAGCTGGAATCACAACCATTCCACTGTCCATTAATGTTCAGTCTGACTTCTGACATCTCTACTGAGCTGAAGAGCCTGCTGTGTGTGCATTAATGCTGCTGCACAAACTTGGTGTTTCTGACCTCCACATCTGGGTAACTAACAACCAGCATTATTTAGATGCCTCTTTATATTTTCCATGTTTCTACCCCATACATGCATCAGACTTTCCTCTAAAAATCACACAATTTATCCTGTAGTGGTGATAACAGAGTTCTTTCCCATGTGAAGTCTTGCAGCTCATGAGATAATCTGTGCAGGCTTTTGAGTCCTTGAATCACAGGGCAGTAAACGTTACACATCTTTTCCTAACACAGGTTAAAATGTAATTTGTGTTACAGTCATGAGATCATTTGTTTGTTCTGAACACAAATGACAGGCATAAAAGCCTCAGTTAGAAATACTGATGTTTATTTTATTGCTAAAAATAAATCTCCCGTTCTTTACATAAAATCTTGGATGTGATCTCTGAGCTTGGTGTCCCAGCAGTTTAGGAGCAGTGTGACCCCTGGTCACATGCCATTACCAGGAATGAAAAACTGCAACAACTTTCAGTCTAGATGAGAAACAAAGCCATTGGTTGTGGTGGTCTAGGAGTACCTGATGAAGCACTCAGGAAGCCTAAGACAACTAGGAACAAAGGCTTTCTGAAAAGGAGCTGCCACCAGTGCTTTAACAGATGGGGAAGGAATGCCTTGACTGCTGCAGGTGCACAGATTCCTGTTTTATTATGTATGACAGACAGGAACACTGCCCTAACGCTATTAATCATGGACCAGCTTGGTCCCAGTGACATGCTAGAATTAGATCCCTGGGTCTGCTCTGCTTCTGAACTGCCTTTTTTTTTTTTTTTTTTCCTGGGTCTGCTCTGCTTCTGAACTGCCTTTTTTCTTTTCTTTTTTTTTCTTTTTTTTGTGGGTAACCACAATGTATGGCCCTGGCAGACACACCTGCTCCTCAGTACAGCCTGTGTACCATACACCTCCAGGAAGGGCTTTTCTTGGATTATTGTTGCATATTTCAGGTGGCTGAAGTCACTTGGCCCCCAGCCAGCACAAATCAAAAAACTGTGCAATAAGCCCAAGAAAATGTGTACTGCCTGTCCTGTTCTACCCTTCAGCTTTCCCACAAGAACCACCACAAGCAAAACAAGTCCATGTTTGCTATTCTGAGCCTTGACCAATGGCTCCAAATTCCACCCACTGTGGAGGTCCCAGCCTATCAGCTTGACACGCAGACACCAAGCTGAAAACCAAGTGCTCCTGACAGCATCTCAAGAGACTGCAGATTGCTTGAGACAAAAATCCACAGCTCCCCCTGCCTGTCTTAACCCTTCCAGATGGGAAGTTTGGATTCTCATCCCCCCTGGTCCTGCTAGGGAGCACTGATGGTGGATGAGAGGCACACTCCCATGCTTTCATCTGGACCAGTGCTCTGGTCCACTTCAACAGCTGTTCCCCACCCCAGCACTGTACCTGGTGGTCTCAGAGAGCCTCAAGCACACCTATGGCAAACACCAGAATGCATCTGAAGGATGAACACCAGGACCCTGGTACTGCAGAGTGTGGGGATGCACAGGCAGGCACAGTGACTTGTCCAGGGTAACAGGCTGGATCAAAGACAGGGACAGATCTGCCCTTCTGCATCCCACACCATCTCCCTCCCATCTCCTGCTCTACTGTGGCTGAATGCTCTGAGAGGGAGAATTAATCAGAAGACAATTAAACATCAGACTCAAGGTTTTGATGGGGCAGGAGCAGAGAGCTCTATCCCATTGCTGATGCACCTACACAGACCAGCACAACCTTCACCAAGTAATGCACCTTTTGCAGGTCAGCTGTTCACACTCACGACCAAAATGTTTCCAGTTCTCACAGCAGTCCAGAGCATCCCATTAAACAATGTAGCCACACACCAGTGGATTCAGGGGTTCCTTGGACACCCTCAGGAAGCTGTATTTGTACTTAATATGTGAACCAACAAAAGCAAGAAGGTCTCTCCCTCCTGCTAGTCCCACTCAGAAAAGAAAACCATTACCCCACCAATGGTTCTCACCTGGGGTGATGAAGGCATTCTTTACCAATAAGGACACTGTTTCAGGCTTTGGAGGAGGCACTATTTTTTGTGACTGTTTGGGCCTTGTCCCAGCACTGGCCAGAGGAACAGCTTTGGGGAGTGCAAATGTCAGTTGGGACTGCACCTGAGGCCTGGGCTGCCCCTGCAGCACAGCAGTCTGGAAAGCCAGGTTACAAGGCACTCCTGCACCTTGCTGCTGCGTTGCCAGGACAAGGCTCTGGCTCTGGCTGAAGGTGGTGGCGGGGGCGTTGTGGGTCAAGGTGGCAGAAGCTGTGTGGGTGATAACTGTAGATTCACAGAGGCCAATCTTCTGAGTTTCTGGGGCAGCAAACGCAGCTGGTGAAGAGCTTAAGCTGGAGCTCAGAGGCACTGCAGGCAACGGGGACTGGTGCTGTTGTGTTGCAGGCTGAAGCAGTGGCAGGGGTGTCTGGAACACTGGCATAAAAGTCTGTGGGCCGCTAAGAGACGAGTCAGGAGTGAAGTCTGCTGGCTGGATGAAAGATCCCCCACTCCTAATGCCAGAACACTGCTCAGTGCCAACATCAGGAATGACAGGAGCAGGTACTGAGGAAGCAATCAGTCCATCACTGATGTTCCCTGCTGGAAGCGTGCTGGGCAACGAACCCGAGGGCAGGACAGGAGACTGAGGGAAAAAGAGAAAACAGCAGAGATTCAGACATGACCCCTGAAACTCTTGCCTGAACTCCTCAGAAGGACGTGGCTCGTGTTCAAGAGTCTTCACAGCACAAAGGTGTCTGAGATGAGGTTGAAAGAAACACTGAGAAGCTCTTACCTGGGAAGAATGGCTGCTGCTGTCTGTTGTAGCTGAGCTGACAGCAGACACAGAAGGGAAGTAGCTACTGGAACGACTAGGTGTGAATAAATCTGAAATATGAAAATCACCTATTAATTTTCTACTTTTTATACTCAAGGCACAGCACTGCTAGATACTAAAAATTCAAGGGAATATAACGACTACTTAGCAAATAATGAAATAACGAGATTTTTGCTTCATACAACTGCATGCTGACTGAGCAATGTGGTGGTGTCTTCCAGAGGAACTGACCTCCCTCAGGGCAGATTTCTTTAACTTTTTATGCAAGCTGAGGACAACACAAAACTCACTCCACTGCTTAAGGTGGACACAGATAACCAAGAGCTGATTCTCAATGCAGTCCCACAAAATTCAGCTATCTGAGGGAACCTGCATGCAGGCTCAGCAAACAGATGTGACTTTTGACTTCCACAAAGATCCACAACTACCACAGTTGTCAGTAGTAGTTTAATGTCATATGTTCTCTTGCTAGTACCAGAAAATGTTCCAAGGAAAGCAAAGTGTTAAATAACTTCATCTCTAAGAAGTGTAAAATGGGAAAAGCTTAGTGATTCTGTGAATTCTCCTGCCCACATCTGATGTTGTCTTTCATTACTCAATGAATTATGAACTAAATGATATTTTTCTGTAAGGCAAATTAACAGCCAGGTTCAAGCCCTGGAATAAACAATCCCAAAGTGACTCTCAAATCCAGGTAAGTAAGGGACCAGGGTCACAGTAACAAGGGAGACTACCCACATAGGCATCTGCCTGAAATAATGAACTATGTAAACATGTATCAAGTGCTCTTCACCTTTCACTAAGATCCTTCCTTCTAAAGAGAGTAGGTACCTCCAATATTTAAGACTCTGTTAAAAACTAGCTCACAAATCACTGAAATTTTATATAAATTAATTGACTTTGTATATGATTCTTACCCTGAAAAGGCTCAAAAGTATCCATAAAATCAAAATTTGGCTGGAGAGGAATAAGCCCTGGTTGAATCATGTCAGCATTTCCTAAGTGTGCTGCAAAATTCAAGAGAAGAAATTGGATTAGCTTCACATTAGTCACACAGTAACAGCAGCAAAAATTCAGCATTTGGCTACACCCCCAACACACACTCTGCAGTCAGGCTTTGCCAGGGATGTTTACAGAAATACTGCTGCTGAAATGAACTGAGCATCTGCTTTTCTTCAGAACTACATCACAGTTCTGTAATCAAACCACTGAGGAACAAAACTTTCAGCTAATGAAATGGAAGAGGTGAAACCTGAAGGCTCTAAGGGATTGCCAAACTTGGATGGCTCCTGCTCCCAAAACTCCTGTCTTGCCCTTGCTGTACAATACACAAACTTGCTGGGAAGCACAACAGCTCATTGCACAGCATTTTAAAATAAACCATCATCTCCTTCATTTTTGCCTCAAGTACACTTCATGTAAACCATAGTTGCTCTGGATTTGCTCAGACATCAGTGCAGCAAGGATGCTGCACAATGGACATCTACTGTCCCCTCAGACAGTCAGTGCCTTGACTTAGGAGAACACTGGACAGAATGGTGTAGCTCTTGGGATTGTTTTTACAGGAGATGTGATTTGCACTTGTTCTGAGAGACACATCCAAAGAAAAATACAAAGGCAGGCTCTTGACAATACACACACACATACATACTTGAAGTAAAAATGCCTTCACCACTGAGAAAGCTAAATACTGCTCATTACTTACTCAGAGCAACACTAGGGGACTGTGCTAGAAGCAGCACGTAAGAAGCTAAGACATAAATGAAATTCAGATTAATAACTGGGATTCCATAACCTATAAAGCATTAGAGAGCTCCATTCTCTGATCTATTTTTATCTGTTTCAGTAAAGATAAATTCCTTGGGGCAGACCAGAAAAGCAGCAAAGCAACAAACCACACTTCTCCCAAAAGTTCCCACTGCTAACAGCCACCAAATACCTATGTCCCTGGAATTTGGCCAGGAAACGAGCTGATGTGAAGACAGTGTGGAGAACAATGTGTCAGTGAACTCAGACATGAGCATATCTGCATCCAAGAGGCTGTCTTCCTCCATAGGGACAGGGGTTTCTCTGCCATACCTTCTTTTTTGCCAGAGAACAACATCATCATCCTACCAAAGGAAAGGAAGAAAAGTCAGGCAGGGAAGCAGTGCCAGCTAGGACTCAGTAATAAGAAGAAACAATGTGCCAGGCCTCAGAGAGGCTGATCTTTCTGGGCACCCAATACTAATTATCATTTCTTCTATCACAGCAGTTTACATTCAACTCCTGCTCCATCCAATTTAAGCTACGAGTCTTACATTGCTCTCTACAGTGCAGAAACATTAAGGTGCCCAAACTTAATTAAGGCAGAAGCAAGATGCTTGTCTTTAGATTTTAATCAATGCAAGCTACTGCACGTTACAGCTTTGTTACTTATTGCAGATTCTACAAGCAGAAATGCTGCCACTTATCAGCAGCATTACCTACCCTGACCAAACTTGAAAGATCTTCATCTTTATGTTTCTGTAACTGCAAAAGGAGAACAAAACAAATGTTAAAGTTGGAATAGGTCCTGTACATGCCAACAGAAGACCTGATTTTGCAAAACTTTTAAGATCCAATCATGCACTATTAGTCCCTGCACAATAATTTTTAGTGAAGTAGGGCTAATCAGATGAGTGTGCTTGTGTTAGCTTATCATCTGTTCTAAGTGTTCTTGCATGCTAGAAAAAGTGACATCAGAACTTAAAAAGCAACAACATATTGATGAAGTTCAAGTAAGCTATATTCACTGTGTAAACCTACAGACCCTTTTTTTGAAGTATGTTCTCCACTTGTGGTATTCCCTGATGACTATTTCAATTCTTCGTTTCCAGTATTTCCCTTCTGTTGCAATGGCCTGAGAACACAAACACACACCACGAATGGCATGGAATTATTGAGTGGCTTCATGTTCCATAAATTTCCAAGCAAATATTAAAGCAGAAAAAATGGAAAAGAAAGCATGTTAATTCTGCTTGAGCTCATGTATCAGCAGCCCACATTGTCACAGAGTTCAGCTATCACAGAGCAAATCTGACAGTACTAACTTCATCTTCCCCACAATAAAAAAGACATGATGTCTGCACTGTCAGCATCTCCCACAACCAATAGTTAAGAAATGGTTAAAAAAACCCACCAAACTCTAAAATTAATTTACTAAAATATAATGCATAAGGCATCCAATATCCTGTTCTGCAGAAAACAGGCAAAGAGAATTTCACTCTGTTGTATGAACACACACACACACACACACACACAAAAGCTGTTAAGAAGGACACAAAGAATTAGAAATCTGATGTCCAAGTACTCAAACTTGTATTTGCTCTTTTTTGTGAAGTTACCTTTATAGAGAAAAAGAAACTGCTTGTCTAGAAATCACACCTTATCAATTAAATAAAGGCACAGGAAACTCTCCCAGGGTCACTCAGATTCAATCCTGCAAACAGTCCTCACTCTGATTTCCCACTGACTTTAGCAATCTCCAACCAGAAGAGAGCAGTGGCTGTCAAAATCTTACCTGTTCAAATTACACTTTTATGGCTTATGTTTCACTAAACTAGAACTTAGACATAAGTTATATAGATAACAAATATCCTTCTGGCTGCACTTTCATCATCTCAATACAATAAGCTTACAAAACCAGCTTCAACAGCAAACCTGCTTGATATTAATGGTCCTTATAATTAAAGACATCAAAGCAAAGAAATGCCATGCTCCTCTCACACTTAGTGGACAAGAAAAATCTTGTTATCAGCTCTAGAGCTCATTAGTCTGTCCTTCAGGTTTTGCAGACCTCTGGCCGACGATGTTCATCGACATCAACAGAACCATCCAGGGGGGTCACAAAGTGGCACACTGGGTTCTTGCGCTTCTCCAGGTCTGAAACAAGAATGAAAATCTGAGTGCTCAGCACCTGCAGGCTCTGCAGAGAGCCCTGACATTTCAGAGGCAAAATATAAAAGCCAGGATTCCTTCCGAGAGCCAACAGTAAATGGGGAAGTCTCAGGCTGCGCTGGGACTGCTCAGGCCAGACTCTGTGTGGACATCTCCAAGAAATCACTGACCCAAAGGCACTGCCCTGAGAGCCTCTGAGACATCCAGGCCTCCAGCAGATGTCTTAGCTTTGCATTAGAAAGCAACTTCAGTTCTCTTTTGCTTCTTGTATTTATGTCTCTCAGGAAATAATTCGTAGCAAGCAACCCAACCCAACATGATACTTACACTGCATGTACCATGCCCTCCAGATGGCATTATTGAGACGGATTTTATCTCTCCACTGAAGTTTCAAGCCTTTAAAATTTTTCCATTTTGGTGAAACCAGCTTCCCACTGAAACAGAACAGACAACAATCATTCCGCTTTCAGTTTTTCTCTTCCCACTCCTTTCAAGACAATGAATGCCCCAAAACCTGTCAGAAGAAAAAAGTACAAGCCACACTTCACCAGTGACAACCTCCACAGCTGACTGATCCAGGTGCCAGAGACAAGTCCAGTTTTCATGACATTCTCACCTGCCTGCTAACAACTGTCACCACTGGTCTCACAAGTATCTTCATCAGGACTGAAACTCACTTCATCTACACTTTTCTCCCTGCCAGTATTCCTGGCATTCTCAAATGTCAGGCTATGAGCTTCCCTCAACCAAGAACAAGACAGCTCAAAACTGAGCCTAAACCTGGCCTTTTTTGCACATCTGGACACCTGTTATTTTGGCTTGGATTTTGCTGAGGAACTGGATGAAGTCAACACAAGTTCTACTCGATTTTCCAGACTGGTAACACTGGAAAGGAAGAATGAAACGCCAGATCTGGTCCAAGAAAAACCATCACTCACCAGTTGTACGATGCTGGCCAACAGGGCCAGGCACAAGGGATCACCAACAGGTTAGAAATAGGAACATTTCTCCAACGAAAGAGAAGGCTGGAAAGAGAAATGGCTCATGTATGAACAAACTTGGGATGCAGGAGGGAGATGGAAGAAAGGAGCAACGGGGACTTCAGTAAGCACAAATTTGAAACACAAATTACCCAGTCCTTAAAACCCACATTTATGAATCATTAATCCATGCTACTGACACAGCAGAGGAAGTAGGAAATACTCAGACTGTAGCAAATTTCAAGGCACAGATTCAAGTGTTCTCCCAGGTTCTCCCTCTCATTTGTTGTGGGTTTAGCCATACCCCTTCCTAGTTTACATCTCCTTATGCTGTTTGTGCATCTTGCTGCAAGGGAAGCAGACCAGCAACCCAGGCTGCAATCAATATGACAACACATGCAAAAGCAACAGGTTCCTCTTGAAACACCACAAGCATCAATCAGGTGAAGAAGTCAAGGTCTTCTGTAGTGATGAAAGCAGAAACGAGTGACAGAAGCGATGTCACCTCCAAACATTTTGCCCTCTCAAAGAAGGCCACTGAGCACCTACCTGGTCACCCAGGAGTGACTATTCCAGTTTATGGAAGGATCTCCAAAACAAGTATTTTATCTCACTTTTACCCACTTGCTGTGGGTCATGGCAGAGAGTGGTTCTTCATCTGTTTAATATTCCCCCCATCTCTGCAAACTTTCATCAGCTCCACAGTGCTCACTACACAGTCAGCTCTGCCTCAAAATCATTGCAAACCTTGTCTTATCATCCCTTCTAAACCTGGATTAAAGCACATCTTTTTCTGTTTCTCATAAGTACATGAACAGTTCAGAGACAGGAGATTAACCCCCTGATGCTCCATCAATGCTGACAAAATGCCCACATGCCTTTGAGTAGGAAATCTGTCAGCTTCATGTTCATCTCTTCATAGCTCTGCCAAAGCAACAGAACTCTGATCATCTTCACTTAGAGCAGCAAAACCAAATGCTTTTATAAACAAATAAACAAAAAAACCCCCTGTAATTAATGCTTATGCATACTGTGTATTATCAAAGAGCCAATTAAAACCGGAATGAAAACACAAATAGTTCAAAACATTTTCTACTACATTCTTAGAAAATGCTAAAAAAAAAAAAAAACACCGAAAAAACAGTCGTGCATCAAAAGAAGGAAGTGATTAAGAACCCATTCTTAAAATAATTATTATTTTTAGTTCCCCTGGGAGCAAAGCACAAGTCCAGCTTGAGGTCAGAAGTGAAACAGCTTCAGCCCCAGTGGAGAGGAATCAGCATGAAGCTGACAACAATATTTAGACACTATTCCAAATTCCAAAGTCCCTGGGAAGTTGATTACTTTGAACAACACTGTGAGTGAAAGCAGCTGCCTAGGTGAAACCCATCTTCAGCCTGTAAAGCAGCAAAACAACAACAAAAAAATCCCAACTGGAGAGAGACTCACTGTCTGCTGCTCTTCCCAGCTCCCTGTCTCCTAAGCCCATGTCAACTCCCACAAGAAATGCAGAGTAACCTATCAGCCAGACAGGTCCCAGAGCACCTGCAAGCATAAAACACCACTGCACAAATGGTCCTTGCTCCTTCTCCACTGGTTTGACAGCAGGGAGGAGGAGAACAACCCAACCCTGGTACCAAACACACCATGGTACCAGGTGGGACAGCTGCATCCATACCAGCCAGCAGCATGTCCTAGAGGATGCTGGTGCTGCCCAGATGGTGCCCAAGGAGAGGAGCACAGAGAGAAACCATGTGCTTGGTTGAATTCTGCAGGTTGTGGTGGTGCCAGAAGAGCAGCCTGTGGTACCCAGGGTGAGCCAGCTCATGGGAACAAGGATGGAGGAAGAGGTGACCTGCACATCTTCACTGCTAGCAGACACAGATCAAACCAAAGTGCCTGAAAACCATCTGGTGCACATCGTGCAATCCATTCCAGCAGCTCAGTACAATCTCCCATGTAGAGATCTCCACCTCCTGAGAACAAATGTGACTAGATCACAGCAAACCAACTGAAAAAGCTTCAGCTGAGAGAGATGGAATTCCCCTTGGACACAGGGCCCCCAGCAAGCTTTGGAGGAGTCCAGAGTGTTTTCCAAAGAGAAGCTGCAGACAATTGAGGCTGCAATTTCCACTCCTGGCAGCTTTCACCCCTGAGGTGAAATTTGATTTTTAATTTTTAATTCAATAAACTGAAATGCACACAGGGAGAAGGCATGTACTCAAGCACGTTACAAAACAGATGTTTCACACTGGCAATGTCCATTTTTAGGCAAAGTTTTGGCTCTGAGAATCTCATAGATTTCTTCTATGTTAACACCCAGAATAAAGAATTTCAGGCACACACAACACCTGTGGAGGGTTCTTCCCTTCTTGTCTCAACAGGTTATTTTTTTAAGGGCTGCCTTCCACTGGTGACTGGCAATGCACAGCATTTTAAGTGTATGGGCAACAAATATTATCTGGAACAACAGTTAATGAATGACCTTACAGGACACCTTGGTGATGCTTTTGACTCAGTAGGGACCATGCAATGGGTGAGCTTCTTCCTTAACAGGGATGAGGGAAGTGGGACACCATTCACAGCTGTTAGGATGACTTCCAATTTAAACCAGTATCTCTCTATAACACTGAAAAACTATCCATAAAGCCAGTAGAACTCCTGCCAACATCAGTAGAAGCATGATCAAGCTCTGATATGACTCACAACAGAAGAATCCCCTGTTCTCCTCCCTTAAATCTGAGGATTTTAAGATGAACTTTGTTTATCAGAAAACCATGTGACACCACCACCCTCTGGATTTGAACAGAAAGACATTTATCTGTGTGCAAACCCAGAAGTTTTGTTTGGGTTTTTTTTTCATTACTAACTAGCATTAAGAACACCAGCATTTTAAGAAAAACTGATTTCTACAAAGATGACTTAAGAGACAGAGAAGGAGAGTTGTAAACATTAACATAAATTCCACCCAAACCAAGACTAAATCACAGAGGGCTGGTCAGCTTACATAACCTCCACTTAATGAGTGGTTTGAATAAACTGAATTGATTGATGAAAAACTATACAGTACAACAGAACCTACCTTTTTTTTTCTGATTCAATTTGCAGTTCCCTATTCTTTATCTACCTCAGGATCAATCAAAACAGTGCCATAGCTTTATGTTTCAAATCCTTTTCTAATAGAATATGTAAGACTTCACCATAAACACCAGTTTGAAAAATCCCTTTCCTTCATTCAGGAAAAAAAAAAAAAAATCAAGTTCATTCTCTACCCCACAACATGTGAACGTTTTTGAGCAAGGAATTTCTTGCTATCAAACTATCTTATAGTTAACCAAATGCTGCACAAAAGGAGAAGTCTTTAAAACACCCCTTGAAGGAAAAAAATGCATGAACTCTTGCTTAAAAATAAGGAAAGAGTGAGGCTGAAGTATATGCCCATGGGTATGAAGGGAGAGTGACAGTGCTAGAAGTGGGACACATTTTCTGTGACACTGTTCCCTACATGTAAACCTCTCATCTCCACCCTCTTTCACTTGTTTTGATAAGCATGGACAAGAAAACTCTCTATCCAGAGAGGTTTTTTTTTTGCACTCAGAGAATACCTGGCCTGGATCTTCCCACTTCTTCTGTGCCTTCTTTCCCTCTGATTCCTCCCTGTACACAGTCATGAAATCTTTTGAGTAAGATTTTTCCTTTAATTTCAGGTGATGGTAATGAGGGTCTTAATTTAAGTAATAGGAAAAAAAAAATCTGATTTGATATTACAGTAGCTAAATAGATTAGCTTTTTCAGCAATACAGAAAAGGAACATTCTGGCTTCCCCCCAGCATTTTTTTTTTTTGAAGGCGTGGTGTTAGTTTGTTTTTTAATCTCCAATCTGTTTTGCTGGGGAGTTGGGCCTGTCAGCTCAGCTCTCCAAGAGCCAAAACTAACAATATTTTCCCAAACAAAGGTTCATTCAGAGAATCAGATTATATGCATTGTGTGCTGGAGCAAAGAGGCAGGCAAGTGAAACAAAAACATTTCTACACTGAGTCAATGTGTGTAGGACTTGTGAGGAGGGCATGATTTAGCATCTGACTATTCACACCTACAAAGTCACACCAGCTCCAGCCCTAGGATACTAATCCCAGCCCCAGTCCATTTTAAAAGCAAGAATTAGGGCAGCTCATTTTCTTGGTTACTTAGTTCATCCTCCTCACCTGAAACCCTCCTGCAGTAGCCAACTCCAGGTTTATGGAGGGATGTTACACTGCCTGCACTCCATAAACAACAGGGAGCTTTATGCTGAAGCTACATCAAAGATTTTAAAACAACAAAAGCCTCCCCAGAGCTTGATTCATCTCCTTTTAAAAATGGAACTTCAGTCATGAAGACAGAGGTACTAGAGCTGACACACATTTTTCCTCTATCATGAGTATTATGTGTTAAATAAAAGTGTTAAGGTGTTAAAAAAGTGTAAAGAAGTGTTAAAAAACAAAACAAAACCAACAAAGCTGTCCACTGGCAAGCTGGAACTGCAACACCTGCCAAGGAACACCTTATCTAGACTGGTTTCACCCAGGAACACTGAGGTATACAGCTCCTGAAAAGGAACAGGAAAATAAAAGCTGAATCATACACCAAAAGCAAAGACTCCTGTCCCAAGCCTTCATTTATTTGTTTCACAAATTGAACATGATTTTAAGTGAAGTTTGGTAGTTTATCTGAATTTGCATACATGGAGGTCTGCAGGGTCTGGGCTCTTGCTCTGATTAAGGCCACGTCCATGCTGGTGATTGACAAACAGACTCAGTGCTGGGCAGGCTGAGCACTGCCCTGGCTCACACCAGCAGCACAGTGCTTTGCCAGGACTGTGTACCACAGCCTCTGCAGAGCTGAAAAACTCTCCTTTTGACAGTATTATCACATCTACACTGACAGCTTTTTATATCACCATCACACCAGCCAAGGGAAGGAGCTTCACAGTTTCATTTTATCCAAACGTGACACGGCCAAGAGCTGCTGTCTGAGGAGGAAGGCTTGGAAACAGCTGGGAAGGCCCACTGGAGAAATGGTTTTAAGAAAAGCAGGTTTAATGCAAGCTATGAAAGGGTAAAAAGAGTGTGGAAATAGCCCAGAGCTAAGGGGAACATAAAGAGCAGTACAAATATCAAGGAGACGTGAAGGCTCTGGTGTCCTTCAGCCAGTGTCTATTTAAAGACTCAGAATATTTAAAACAGTTTCTCAATTCCAGTCAGAAATCAAAAGATATTTCTGAAAGTGTTCCTGCTATTCCAACACTGATGCACTTTACTACAGAGCTGAAGCAGCAAGAAAGCAGAAAAAGCTTTGTAAATAATGTCAATAATATTGCAGTCAAAAGGCTGAGAAAGAGGCCTCACCATCACCATCTGGGGCTGCCAACTCCTGACCAAAACCTCTTCTTCACCCCTGCTGTACTTAAACTTGCCCCTCTATAAAAATCACATCTTTTATAAGCATTAAAACTTCATAAAATAACACATACCTTAAAACTTTTAAAACTCAAGACCTTTTTTTTCAAAGAACAACCAGATACCATCCTGAAAAAAGACACCAACATACAGAACTTACACAGTGCTTTGAGATCCAAGGTGAGAGGCAAGTACCACTACTTTCATTTGCCCAAATCTGAAATATCAAGCCTGAGAGCAGCTGCCCATGGCCACAAAGTATGTCAGTGGCAAAGTGAGGACAGAATGCCACCTGATCATACCCCAGCCACATGCCCCATACTAGAAATACTAATAGCAAAAGTATGTTTTAGCCAGTATTAGATTTACATATTTCAACTTACACATTCCTCAGCATGAGAATAACTTATGAAGCATTTTAATATGCTCGATATGAAAATGCTATAAAAATAGGAATTAAGCTGACCTGCACCCACATTATCTTTTTTTTTTTTTTTTTGGCATTGCTGTTTCTCAGCTTATGTTCAGTCAATGGAGAAGAATTCTTTATCCTTCTCCTATTTAACTGGAGAACAAAAGACAACATTTTTATCTCTGCAGCAGAAGTTTCTTCTGTTTACAAATAAATGTTAAAATATTCACATTTTCTAAACTATTTCTGGGATCTGCTAGGAGCACAATGCATATTGTTTTCCTTGGTATTGAAGTATTTCTTGTGCTCTCTCAGGCAGAGTGAGAAGTATCATTTTTAGAGCATCTCCAGTGTAAAGGGAAGTGATCCTACTCACTTGTTTCACAGTCTTTTGAAATTTTCCATCTCTTCCTACCACTTGAGTTCTGTCCCTGGCTTTTGCTCAACCTGCTCAGAATCTTCATAACAAAGAGCTGTTAGCAAGGACCCTCCTGTACAGGGCTATGAACATGTCAGGATCCTTTGAATGCTAAGGCCTTAGCCTGAATTAATAAACTGATCAAGATGTGATGATCTGGGACCTGGCTTTGATCACCTAAATTATGGTTCAAAGACTTTCCAGGCACAGAGCTTCTGGAAAACCCAAACACACAGTACCAGCACAGCAGATCAGCACCACTCTCTGAGCAGCACAGTACAGCCAGGGACCCAGCGCTGTTTTCCGTGCTCAACAGGCAGAGAAACCCGAAACCAGCACTTCTGCCCCAGAGGATAGTGTAACACTCCCTGCACAAGCCTATAAATATACTGTGAGACTTCAGGGATCTTACTCTGGAAGCGACTTAAGTCTCTTCTTTAGAAAGAGGAGAGGCTCCCCCAGCTCTCCCCTGGTGAAACAAAGACCCCAGACTGCAACTGCCCATGGTTTGTTCAGTTTATACAAAAGGTGAACCAGAAACTACACGAAAGGCAGAAGGAGGCTAAAGGCACCCCTGGGTTACTACTAAGGCCACTGACAAATAAAATAAAATAAAAAAACCAAAACCCAACACAATCCCACAGAAAGATAATGCAGGGAGAAAAGTGCTTCCAGAAATTACAGAAAAGATTAGGGGGAAAAAAATGTAAAGAAAAAATACACCTCTAAAAGGCCATGTGCACCTCATAGGAAAAATTTCTGCTTAGAGCTTTGTTAGATCCATGTGCAAACAAATGCTTTGATGATGCCTTCCCCAAAACCAGCCCTTCAGCTAGGGGGTGAACACCCCATCAGGCTGTGAACACACCTCAAAGCATGGCAGTGAAACCCCCTGGGATTCACCAGTCAAAGACCCCAGGGTGAAAATCCAAGGCATGAGTGCTGGGAAAAAGAGACCTTCACCTCTGGGTCAGCAGCTGACTGAGCAGCTCTGGAAACTTGTCTGGAGCACTGCAGGAAGGGCTGTGCCAGTGACCCTGCCTTAATGAACTGGGACACAGGCAGGGGAACAGACTGGTGACACACAATCCTCATCAGGCTTTTCCCAGATGGCTCTGGTTGCCCATTTAGGATTGTGCAAGCCTAAGGAGATTCCTGGATCCCCCACACAGATCCCTGTCCCTAGGAAAGGGACTCCAGTCATGCTGAAAAGTTCATAATGATGGTCGTGGTCATTAGAGTCAGCACAGGGCACTGATGAAAGTATCACAGCAGTTAACTTAAGAAAGCAATATTTAACCTCATTATATGTAGCAAGTGTCAGAAAAAAGACCATGTTTTTATTGCAATATAACTTGATATAATCTCTCCTTTGCTTATAGCAACCACCAGCAAAACAGTTCAGAATTTCTCACCCATGCAGACTTACCCCCTGGCCTTACCAAGAACACATTTTCAAATGGACCAAGATGGTTACAGCCCAAAGCCAGTGGTGACTTCCCAAATAAAACATGATAGTATCAGCACTTTCCAGTATTTTCCTACAAACAACCAAAACCACTAAATGACCTTCACACAAGTGTCTTCTTGGAACGTTTTTATCGTGTTCCAAAATCAACCAGCCTCAGCGTTCACCTTTTAAAGTCCCTTAGAATGCTGAAATGAAAGGTAAATAACATTTCTGACACATGAATTGCTACAGAAAGCTTTCCCTCTAAACGTCCTAGGATCTGTCTCCACATTTTAAAAAGCCTGCTATATGCACACAGCCTGTAATCACCACATGCAGAGGTCATACCCCAAGCTTACTAATGTGCTAATAAAAATGCTAATAAAAGCTATTAAGCCTTTAATTAAATGGGCTCCTTAAGTTCTGTTTAGATTTTTACTGGAGATTTGATTGTTTTACTTGCATGGCAGGACACTGAAAGCAAATGGGATGCACACTGGGCTCCTGAACATCAGCCTTCACAGACCAAAACTTTCTTAGGAAGAGCAATGAGTTGACTTTTTTTGCAGATTTCTGTGTCTACCTTCAGAGTCACTAAGCTGAGCTGTGCTCTTCAATAACATTTGCTGACTTGATAAAGTTAATGAGCAAAGTCTAATGAAGGGTTAACTACTTCACACCAGGACACAGGAATGCCTCTTTTCCCCATGCCATTTGATCAGTGATTACCCCTCCTCATAAGAGGAATGACTCAGAGCACAGATTCACCCAAGTCACAAACATATTGGCTGGTTTTTTTTTTTCACAATCCAGTGGAACATCCAGTGCCTTAAGGCAGCCACTTAGGGAAGGCAGCAGCACAGAATTAGGCTGATATCACAGAAAACAACCATGAAGCAACACAAACTTGGCTTATCTGCAGCTTTCAGACCCAAATGCCACTGACATTTACTATTTACTGTCTGAAAACACGTTTCTGTACCAAGCAACACGAGAGCACTCTAAAGCTGTACTTTTTAAGGCAGAAGACAAGTCTCTTATTTAGAAAAGGTTAGAAAACTTCATCCCTAAAAGTGACCTGGAAGAACTACTTTATTTCTCCTTTTGCTGTGCTTATAGACACATCATTTTACTTTTTTTCCTTCCAAAAAACCTGTGTGAGTTGAGTATGTGTATTGATTTGGCAGGTCTCTGCTTTGACAAGAGGGATGCTGACATTTTTAATAGAAGAAAAACACTGTGGTGGGTACTGCAATGACTCAGATCCCCCACCTCTTGGTTAGCTAGCTGTTGGCTCTCAGCTATTTCACAATCTCTCCTTTCTATTTGGAGGTTTTAGGTGTCAAACATGGTTGCTGATTATCTGAAGTAAGTGCAGCTTCCTCCTTGACAACACCTACATCTTTGATCCAAGTTGGTTCTTCCAACACCAGGTTCACTTGAAACAAGCTGACAATATGCAGCCAACTCCTCTGATCTAAGTAGTTCACAACAACATCCAAATTCTTTGACTGAGTCCTTCCTTTCTGCAAGTTCCATGCTCTCAAACCCAGAAAAGGAATCTTTGCATATGTTCCCATGTCAGTCACTCCCCACCACTACAACCCCTCCTCTCAATTTTCTTTCTCAAAAGCTGTGTTACAAAAAGCAAAACCAAGTGTATCATTCCTTCTCACTGCTTCATGCTTTCCCACATCTGGCAAGCCACCATCTAATTTTCTATCCAAGTTTTAACAACCTCCATCCTGTCAGGGACAGATGTTTACCAAGCAAACAGAAGGCTGGATGAGACTCAAGTATCTGCATGGATATGCAGGAGTTTGGATGTATACAAGGAAGCATTTATACCTCCTCTGGACACTGTATGGGATGAGCTAACATGAGAAGCATGGTGTATAACATCCAGATCTTTCTGTGCTGCTAACAGACAAGCAATTTTCAGAGCCCATTCCTGAATCTACAGTGCAGCTTAGCAGAACCAGGACTTCACTCAAATATGTCAAGTTCTGATGCAGGCAGTTGTCACTGCAAATACTATTAGCAGAGCTTGACTTGTCATGGATAAGCTTACTCACACTGCTCCAGCTTCTATACAAACACTCAGATATTCATCAGAATGAGCAGAGATCAACCAGCCTAGAAAATAACAAATGCTACCATTCTTTGCTCTGGGAAATGTGGCAGCAGATAACATCCAGAGCCATCAACTGGCAGAGCAGGAAGGCAGTGAGATGTTCCACTGGCCTCTTCCTGTTTGGTACTTCTCTAACAGCTGCCAGGCACACAGCACAGGGATTTCCTTTTATTTCCTTTTTTCCTTTTTTCACATATGCCTTTTCTTTTTCATCTTGTTGATCACTTCTGTCCCTGACACACTGTGAAGTGATAGTGTTCAATAGCTACCACAGGCTACCTCCAGTGTCATGCCACAGCACCAAAAGTCTGCATGATAAAGCAGATGAAGAAGAGCAGTCATGGACTTCAAAGAAGAATCACAAAGAACCGAGCAGCTCTTCCACAGTTTGTGCTCCAGTTGCTCCCTGTCTCCCTGGGAATGGTATCAATAGTAAAGACAAACAGTGAATAGTTTTAATAGCAGCCTAAAATAATGTGGATGCAAGATGCAGCAGAAGAATTTAGCAGAACAGCCTGTGATGGCTGGCAGGGACACTCACATGAATGTCCAGTTGCTAGACAGTAACTAAATGCCCTGAGCCTAAGTTATTTTTAGGTCTATTGTGAAATCCCAATGTCACTTTTTTCCAGCTGCTCCCAAGACACAACAACACCACCACACAGGCTTGGGCTCTGGTTTGATGTTCTGAGCCTAACCCTTGCCCTGCATTAGAATTTCACAGGATAAGAACTCAGCCAAGGCAACAGAGCCCCTGGCACAGACAGAGTGACACAGATAAGAAGAGTGTTTGGGACAACCAACTCACGTGGGCTGGGGAAGTGGTCTGGCTGCTGGATAAAGAAGTTACTGCATTCACTGCAGCCCTGCTACACAGAGGTCTCACAGCCAAGCTGGCCAAGGCCCCTTCAGTTGATGTGTCCTTGAACTGCTGCAGGCAGAGCACCCGTTACTATGGGACCTTGAGGGAAGGGAGAGTAAACAAAGTCCCAGAGGGAAAGAGAGGCCAGGATTTCGAGTAAACATCTCATGCTAGAGAGTTTTGAAAACAATGAACTTGACAGATTCCAGCAGCAAAGGCCTCCTTGGTGCCTCTGCAATGTTTTCCTGGATCTTCTGACGCAGACGTATCGTTTAAGAAAACCTTGCTGCTATTTGAGGACTAACAGGCTTCACTCTTGGATTCATCAGTGACAAGAGGCCTCATCCTGTTTGCTTTTGCAGATCTGTTCTCAGCAGCAGATAAAACACAAACTCCTCAGGACAGAACAGTCTTGTACACCTCTTGCACCCAGCCTGGCAGGACCCAGCTCCTGTATTTACCACAACTATTCTGTGGCTGTAAGGCTCTTGACACAGTTGGCTCTGGAGCATCCACTCCAGCAGGATTCTTTTAGAAGAATTCCAGGGCAGATTGGGGATGGGAGGCAAGCAGTGCAGAGGACCACATGTACCCCACACAGAGGGGTCAGAGCAGGGCAAACCAGCAAACTGCCACCTTCCCCCTGGATTTGCAAAACAAAGTATGAACAATGCAGCTGCTGTCTCACCCCCAAAACTACCAACAGCAATGCTCTTTCTCAAGAAGGACAAACTCATGACACAAGAGCAAGACTGTTTGGATCTTCTTACCCCTTAAGGCTCAACTCTTCAATTCTTGCTCTTATTCACAAGCCAACCACAGGTACAAGCAAACCCCACCTAACATCAGCAAAGACAAGACCACCTTTTCATCTCCCAGCTGAGATGGAAGAAGTCTTTCCATGCTCATTCAGAAACAAAGCTGTAGCAAAATCAGATCCCTGTACTTGCATGAAGAACAACTCTTTAAGGACTAAGGAAGGGAGATCTCTTGAGCTTCCATCCTTTGCTCCTTTGGCTGAAAGCAGCTTCAGCTCTTCTGCTTTGAGCTGTCCCCCAAAACTCAGAGAACCATGGAGTCATGCCCTTCAGCTAACTGGAGTGGTATTTTCACCTTGTGGATGAAACTTTGTCTCAGAAAGGGGTGATGCCTCCCATGGCCATTTAGCATTTGACATCTTAAGGACGATGAGGCCGTTTATGCTTCTAAGCACAACAAAACAACTTTCCACAGGTGAAAAATCCAAATTTCTCTATGAATAACGCAGCTCCCTGTCATTACAAAAGCAGGAGTGTTTTCAAGGTTCTCCAGAAGGCAAACATCAACAACAGACCCAGGAATCCAGAGCCGAAGCTCCCAATATTCAAGCTTGCTTGGCCACTGCAGGAGGAGAGAGATGATGCCTCTCAGAACCACAACTGCAGTCACTGCAGGGAGCAGTTCTGGGAATGCCAAAGGCACCCAGCAGAACACTGCCTTCCAGAAGCATTATGATTGCCATTAAAATACCAGCCTGGTTTTATTACCCTGTAGTTTGCATCTGTACAGCTCCTCATCAGTTACAAAGGCCAGCAGCTTTCTGACAGAGGTATCAGCAAGCCACACATCTTCCTCTTCCCCTCCTAAATCTTTCCCCCGTTTTCTCTTTTCCTTTATTATTTAAGTTTGCAGCTGAAGAGTCATCTTTGATAAGCCTTCCTTGCAGGCTCCTATGTTAGGTCACTTGTAAACCTCATGCCAGTACACACACCTGGGTCACTGAAGTGTGGAGTCTGTTTTAGTAATTTTTCAGAAGGGAGAAAGGGAGGAAAAAGCAGTTAACTGATTTATCTAAGATCAACAAGCCAAGAAACTAAAGGCTAGCAGAAAGCTTTGTACTCGTGTCACAAAGTAAATAAGCTGTGGCAAGCACACACCGGAACGTTTCCGATGGTGATGACTGCTTTACTTACCCAGAGATGTCTGTAATAATTACAGTATGAATGGCACCATAACGTGTCTTCTGTATTCAAAATAAACAGTCAAAAATTACCTTCCAACACCCATTTGAGCAAACAAACAAAAAAATCATTTTGAAAAGACCACGTTTAGAATTTCTGTTCTAGTAGTGAAACTATCAGAAGTGATTTCTGTAAGACCTTGCTTTTCCTAACCCCATTTTTCAAGCCTTCCTGCTTCAGAAACTGTGACAATAGTGTAACTCTAGCTTGCACTGAAAACAATCAGATTCAATTTTTTTCCATCACTGCCTGAAACACAAAGCACCAACTCTATTTTCTTTGGAGGTGACTGAAACAAGTACTTTTTCTAATCACCTTAATAGTTGTTTTATAGACATGTTAAAGGTTTCCTTCCCAGACTGAAAGGCAAATTGTATGAAAGCTGTAAAATAGTTCTGTAGCCATCAAAGAGTTTAGAAAGTTTGCTGTTTTCCTCAAAAGCAGCTTAGAAGTTTTGTCTGTAAAGAAACTGTGCCAGTGATGTTAAAATATCAAAGGACAAACGAAGGAAAACTGTAAATGCAATTTCTGCATACAAAGGAAAGGAAGTACCTAGCATATAGCCTGACATCTGTTAATTAAAAATTAAATACCGGATTAAATTCAAACTGCTCCAAGTTTAACTGATAAGGGGTTTTTTTTGTTGTTGTTATTTTGTTTTAAAAATACAAACCTTTTTTCTCTAGCAGCAAAAGGAAGCAAGGCAGCATCAGAAGAGCCCAACCAGGCACCCCAGCTCTCCTGCTCTCATTTTACTGCATGATCATCCCTGACTTCAGTATCTGAGTCCATCTGGTTCATTCTCTCCCCTTATCAGGCACTCCCTTCTGAAGTGCTTCCTATCTACCTCTTCCATCACAGATCAAAGCATAGGGAAGAAATGCTGCACTTCTTTGACTCCAACCACACCTTCTATCATCTAATCTTGCTTTCCGTATCATCTCCCCTTTCATACCTATTTCTCCTGACCTCCTTCCTCCCCAGCTCATCAGTACCCCTTCACCTTCATCCTTTTTATCAGGTCTCCTCCCAATATAATCTCTTTTCTTCCCCACAACATCCCTATCATCTTTCCTTTCCTTGCTGCCATTCCATCCAACCCTGCTGCTGAACATTTCCTCCCTCCCATGTGTCCAGAGAGTTTGCAACCTGGGCTCAAGCTCACCCACTCAGCTGAAAAATCCTTTATTTGACTTGAACTTCACAATACCTTACATTTTTTCTTCTTCCTGTTTCCACTCCTGTGACCTCCTCTATCAACACCATCCAGCCCACAGTGTGGCTTTATCTTGGCCCTTGTAATTCATTCAATGCATTCCTCAAAGATCCTCTCTACTCCCAGTCTCAGTGTGCTCCTGGCTTCACTCCTTGCCCCTCCAACTCATCCTTCTCTGCAACAGATCTCTGAGTACTGGTATGAGGGGGAAAATCCCACTCACACAAAACAACTGGAGAGTCTGCTCTCTCCTTCAAGCCAGTCAATTTCTGCACAAATTTAAAATGCCCCTCTGACACCTCAGAAGTGCCCAAGCCATCAGCTGGATATGGCTACAAAGCTCCCTTTATTTCTCCCCACCACTTTCCAGCTTGCTGCACCACTAGATACCCCTTTGTTTGATTAAGACTAATCATAGCTTTAGGGGATACACAGACAGATAAGCAGCTGCTGAAGTGACTGTGATATCAACTCTGCCTTCCAAAAGTGTAGACTTTTTTTTTCCCCTCACACAGGAGAGTAATAAACAAGAATGATTCAGTGACCTACTAAAGAAGCATGTGGAAAAACATGAGTGAAGCTAAGACCTGAATTTCAGGTTTCCTGGCTTTAATTCCTCTTTCCACTCAGAAGAAAGAAATTAAAAGAAGAAAAAGGGTGAGAAAGGGAAATCAGTGTGCTAATTTCTGTTGCAGAAATCAAACTCCCTTCAAAGCACATCATAATCGTGCAACACAAAATCTTCACTAGAAGTAATCCCAAATCTCCCAGTTCAGCCAAGCTTTTTTCAGACAACGTAAAAGTTATTGAGAACTGGCAATTTGAGGACAAACTAGCTCCCTCTTTCCAAATTCAGCAACCCATCAAAAATGAAGATTATGAAATCATGTTGTAATTAAGCCAGAAAATAACATCTGTTTACTGTGTGAAAACACAAGCAAGAGAACTACAAAAAAAAAAACCCACATAGATTAAATGGTAAATCAAAAGATAGTACCAACAATGTGCTTTTTTAAAGAAAAATGACTACTGTGCAGCACATCTCTGCAGTAACACCCTGCACAGCAGGGTCCACACAGACCGCTAAAATCTTGTGACCTGCAGAGTCACTGATACAGCCATGAAAAAAAAAATAATTAAAAAAAAAATTGCTACTGCATCTAAAGCTCTGTCCACAACATTTATCTTTTCTTCCTCCTATAAGTCATGTGTAGCCCTAACAACACCAACACCTTGATTCCAGCCAGGGCTTTTTCCCATTACCATTATTAAATGTGTACTTTGGCAAAATAAATACATCTTTGAAACGAGAACAGTCCAGTGATCTTCCTGCAAACCTTTCTGAGGTTCAAGGTTGCCAAGGTGGAATTTAAAAGTGCGTCTTACATAGAGCTTAAAAGCTTGTGACTATATCAAGCATTTGACATAAGCAAGGTAAGAGGCTCAGTAACATGTCCTAATTCATACTGCACTCTGAATATAGCATCCTTCCTTTGAAATGACCCTTCACCACCAGAACTTGTAACACAGCAGCTCTGCTTGAGTCAGGCTCAATTCATAGGATGAATATAGATTTTTTTTTTTTTTTTTTTAATCAGAGTAGTTTCTACAATCAGCATGTAAAAATATATAACTAAACTCTGCAAGTTTGTAATCTCAAGCCATAAATCTCTAGCTAGGAATTTCCCAAAACACCCACTGCACTAACAAAGAATATATGGCAAAGGTGCTTTGGGAACAAGCTGATCCCTAACGTCAGTGCACTGATGAAGGGAATATTTTTGGCTTATATCTGCATGAAGTGAAGGGGTCATATTGCTAAAGAGGAGAGATGAGATCTAGAAGTGACCTGGCAAGCTTTTCAAAAGGTAGTCTGTCAGGGCTCCCAGAGCCCACTCTCCTCTTCTCTTCAACAAGCAGGATCCAGAAGGCTTTAGACAAGTACCTGATGAGAATGTTAACACTCTTACCTAAAGTACAACACCTGGCATGTTCCTTAAGCTCCTACTAGAAGGCAAAAGAACTCTGAGGCTACTTAATGCTAAAGGAGCCCGCAAAGTCATCTTCATTTACCCTGCCACACTCTACCACTAAGATGGACATCAACTGACACAACAATATGTAGCAGAAGCTTAAAAAGAGCATGACCCACACCCAGTGTGAGTAGTACCTTTAATGATTCCTAAAATAGAGCTTGTGCTTTGTTTTTACATGATGTAGATGACCACACAGAGCTGACTAGCCCATCCTCTCAATTGCAGAGATCTTCCCCTCAGCCCTGCAAGATTGGAACCTTCATAAAGAAAATTAATCACTCACATGGTCCCAGAGACTGATCAACCTCTTCTTTCCTTACAGGACATGGGTAAGACAAGCTGGGTGAGTGCCAGTTCAAGTCTGCACTGTCACATCCATTTTACACCTAGAGAAAGTAACTAAAGAAACAACTGAAATCTACTTTTCCATTGTATTTCCTCCTCCCTTCAACGATTACATTAGACATTCCAGCATGATTTACTTCACTACCACCTCAGCCTCAAACCCCTGGAGATAAACTAGCACAGGGCCACTGATTCCTGTCACACATTTTTCAGAGCTCCACACACAGAGTTTGGAATACACAGATCTGTATTTCAGGTTTTGGACCTCAAACAAACTGTTTGTCATTGTTCCCAAAGCCAAGCTTTCCACAGGGAAGTCTAACACCCCTATATTCCATCCTGTTAGGGCAACAAATGGTTTTCAGTGTCCTGTCATAAAGCCTAATTTTTCACTTCACATAAGCTCCCAGCCTGCATTCTACAAGGAGCTGAACATTGTTCTTCTGCTGAAGACAACAGCTCTCCAAAATGAACAGAAAAAACTCTTGTCCCAGTCTCAGAAAAAACCTGCATGATCTGCTGCATTCAGAACTTCTCAGAACACAGTTCAGTTTGGGGAAGTTATTTTTGGGTAATGCAATTATTTGGACAATTGTAAAGTTATTAAAGGGCTTTACCAAATTAAATACCAAGATTACATATCATTTGATTTAATTCTGCTCAATAACCACTGTAGGCCACTGGCATAATATCTTGTTAAAATGAACAGCATCAAAGGTCATTTTTGTTTCAAAAATCATATTTTATAAAATCTTTTTGCCTTTAAAGTAACCTGCCTACCACAGGTCAATAACAGCTACCCACACACCAAGATCTGCAAGGCCACAATGTTTCAAAGGGTCAAGAAAAAGGGGCTAAAAGAGGAAAATCAGGGTTCTTTTACTCTTCCTGGTGTGGTATAATTCCCACAATCAATCTCTATAGAAGAAGGGGTGGCATTTAGATAAAGTACAATGCACGTGACACCCGATGTAAACCCGAGTGTTTATAAGTAACTTATTGATTTAGAAGATTGTTTTGATCTCCTAACTGTACAGGAGACTACACTATGGTCATATTTTCCCCTGTGAAATGGGTCATCTGAAATGAGGATTTTCAGCCTGTGCAACTGGAGACGTGACTGAAACAGCTATGAAGAAAATTAAACTCAGGTCAGCTTGTACTGGCCAAAGGCATGAGGGAATCACTTCCCTCTTGTTCAAAAATAGCATTTTTTTGTCATTAAAAAGTCTGACAGTTAACAGCACAAAGCCTTATTAAAAAGAATAAATTACAGCACAGTTAGAAAAGCCCTGGCTACACTGTGTGTCCCCACCATGAACGTGATACAGCATAAATGTGGTCAACTGCACACATAAATCGTAAAAGGCAATGACCCAGGTAATCAAGAGAAATTTTGCTTTCTAGCTCATTGCTAGAGGATAGCACCCAGCTTCACGTTTCTTTTTAAAACTTTAAACACTGAAATACCTGTGATGGGTGTCAAGTGTAAATAAATATTACACACTGAGCTCTGTTACAGCAACTTCCTTGTTTTTCTGTTTAGCATAGCTGCATCACCCCAGCTCTAGAAACGTGGTGAGTCAGCTCACACCCCTCAGTCCTGGTGCTGCAACAGCCACAGAGCAAAAACCACCCTTCTTCACCCTCGTTTTATAGTTTTTGGTGTTGGTGTCCACACACACAACCCCAGTTGTTTTCTAGAGGGAATTTCTATCCAGCAAAGGCAGTACGAAATCTGTGTGATTTGTCAGTGCTGGATCAGGCAGACAACAATGGGGAAGACACAGCTGAGGCAACAGCAATGAAAACCTCCCCATGTGCCACCCAATACTTCCCACACCAAACTGGAAGCACAGCACAGAAGACAGCTGCCTGAGTGTCTTGTGTTCCCTGAGGACACAGACAGACTTCTCAGGCAGAGAGGTTCAACCAACAGGCTTCATCAATCATTGGTCAAATGGTGACAACTCCTCATTTCATACCCATGTTCATCACCCCAAATTAGTCTTTCCAAAAGTATTGTAAACCTTTTTAGAACCAAGCTTACAGCTGGTCGGTTGGGGAAGATTTAAAAATTGTATCACAAAGCCACCAAGTAAGGAGGCTGAACCTAGGCAGGCTGTTCCATGGTTGTGACTAAGCAAACCTTAAGGTATCCAAGTACAGAAGTATCAAGAATATGCTTTTCTTTGGTAGCCTCCAAGATTTTTCTGCACCTTGCCTCATATTATCCCCAACAAGCAGGATAAAATTATTTCTGCTAAAACAGAGTAGCTTAGTTTATACATCTACATCAGAGTCTGGTATTGTTAAATTAGCATCACAGGATTATCCCTCTGCATTAGATGTGACTCTCTCTGTTTCAGAATCCCAAGAATACACTCAGGGAAACACATCAGAAAACAAAGCTGGTAGAGGCCAATAGGAAGAGATAAATGAGAAGTTTAGTTCTGTCCCTTTTAATATCTGTGGTTGCTCTGCACGTTCCTCTCAGCTTGTACTATAAAGGCAGACTGGTTGATTTTTAGTCAAGTTTTACATTTTTCTTCCATAAATGCAAAGAATTTGCATCCAATGTTCTATGCACATCCGAGATTCACTCTCTTGCCAATAACTAGTAACTTGAGATGATTCCTTACATTATATTTTCCCACTAACAGTACTGAGTGGATCGTTCTATTGTTTCCTCTCCAATGAGTAATACTTAAATAGAGGAATTTAGGGTGGGCAAAGTTAATTTTCTTTTTGCAAGATAACAGAGTTACTATGAATGGAAACAAATATTTCCCCTGATACGCTCAGAGGCGTTTTCCATCATCTCTTTTAATCAACTTCCAAAATAGGCTCAACAGAGAACATCAAATTGGATCCAATTTCTGCTCTATCACACGGAACAAAAGACTCGAGCAGGCATACATCTTTTCAAAACACTTGTACCCCATAGCTCTGCCTCCATTTTGGATGACAGACAAAGGGAGTAAATGTGAACATAATGCCTTATTAAAGAGATGAAAAGAAAAACTAAAGTCTGAGCAAAAGGCACAGAGAAACCCAGGAAGTGCTACTACCAGCTGCAACCACCGAACAAAGGAAACAATGACAGATCCCACTTTCCTGAATTTGTTATAAAAATAATATTTGCAAGAAGAGGAGGGGAAAAAAAAAAAAAAAAAAAAAAAAAAAAAAAAACTGTCCGGTTTTCACGCAGACCGGGGCTGTTTTTACTTTGCCCTTCAAGGATTTTTCCCGCGGCTCTTCAGCACCAGATGTTTCCACTAACTCCAAGCCTGCCCGGGAGATGCTGAGCGTTCTCCAGTGCCAGGGAGAGCCGCAGAGGCAGCGCTCACTCCCACTTCACAGCCTCACCCCGGCTCCTCTCCTCCCGGCCCCGCTGACAACCGCCCCGCTCACCCCAATCCCCCGCGGCGAGGGCCGGGGCGAAGCTTTCCCGCCGTGGTCTCCGGCCTACGGAAAGTGCCCGCGAGGATCCCAAAGTTCATTAAAAACAACAGCGACAAAACCACCCACGCGTGGGGTGTGGGGGGTGTGCGTGTGTGGGGGGGGTGTTCACCGCCGAAAACCACCGCTGGGCTGCCCCCACGGGCCCCTCCTCCCCAAGGGGGGTGTGGGGAGCGATCGCCTCAGGCCTCGGGTCCCCGGCCCGCTCCCCCCCGCCGACTTCCAGCCGGGGCTTTCCCCACCGCCCTGACTCACCCCGGGGCTCCCTCCGCACCGTCCCCCGCCCCGAGGCCGCCCTTCCCCGCGCCCCCGCCCCGCGGCCCAAGGCGGCGGTCGGTACCTGTAGGCCAGGGACATGCACTCGAAGAGCTTCGTGAGGGAGGCGTCGATGCTGAGGCGGCCCCCGGCGCCGCCGCCGCCGCGGGCTGCCCCGAACTGGTACGTCTGGCAGGTCTGCTCGTTGACCGTGTCGAAGTCGTAGCCTTTCTTAGGCGGGTGCTCGCTGTGAGGTGACGAGACCATGAAGTGGCCCGAGTGGATGATCTGGGGGCCCGGGGGCTGCCCCCGCCGCGGCCCGCACCGCCTCCCTCCGCCCGGCGAGGTTCCCCCATCGTCCGTGTCCGAGGAGTCCTCATCGGGCTCCGTGCGGGGCGACAACNGAGAGCATTTTCTGAGCATTCCCACATGTAAAGCTGGAATCACAACCATTCCACTGTCCATTAATGTTCAGTCTGACTTCTGACATCTCTACTGAGCTGAAGAGCCTGCTGTGTGTGCATTAATGCTGCTGCACAAACTTGGTGTTTCTGACCTCCACATCTGGGTAACTAACAACCAGCATTATTTAGATGCCTCTTTATATTTTCCATGTTTCTATCCCATACATGCATCAGACTTTCCTCTAAAAATCACACAATTTATCCTGTAGTGCTGATAACAGAGTTCTTTCCCATGTGAAGTCTTGCAGCTCATGAGATAATCTGTGCAGGCTTTTGAGTCCTTGAATCACAGGGCAGTAAACGTTACACATCTTTTCCTAACACAGGTTAAAATGTAATTTGTGTTACAGTCATGAGATCATTTGTTTGTTCTGAACACAAATGACAGGCATAAAAGCCTCAGTTAGAAATACTGATGTTTATTTTATTGCTAAAAATAAATCTCCCGTTCTTTACATAAAATCTTGGATGTGATCTCTGAGCTTGGTGTCCCAGCAGTTTAGGAGCAGTGTGACCCCTGGTCACATGCCATTACCAGGAATGAAAAACTGCAACAACTTTCAGTCTAGATGAGAAACAAAGCCATTGGTTGTGGTGGTCTAGGAGTACCTGATGAAGCACTGGGAAAATGATAATATGGGGTGAGGATGACCCAGGAAGCACTAAGACATCTAGGAGCAAAGGCTTTCTGAAAAGGAGCTGCCACCAGTGCTTTACCAGGAGGGGAAGGAATGCCTTGACTGCTGCAGGTGCACAGATTCCTGTTTTATTATGTATTACAGACAGGAACACTGCCCTAACACCCTAATGCTATTAATCATGGACCAGCTTGGTCCCAGTGACATGCTAGAATTAGATCCCTGGGTCTGCTCTGCTTCTGAACTGCCTTTTTTCTTTTCTTTTTTTTTCTTTTTTTTGTGGGTAACCACAATGTATGGCCCTGGCAGACACACCTGCTCCTCAGTACAGCCTGTGTACCATACACCTCCAGGAAGGGCTTTTCTTGGATTATTGGTGCATATTTCAGGTGGCTGAAGTCACTTGGCCCCCAGCCAGCACCTGTCNCCTGCGGCCTGAGCCCGCCCCGCTCCCGCCTCAGCCGCCTCGCTCCCCGGGAGCCCGCCCGGGCCGCGGGCGCTTTTACCTCAGGCGAGGGCTGAGCCCGCCATCGCCACCCCCGAGGCCGCTTTCTCTCACTGCCTTTCTCAATCGTCTCGGAGGCAACGTCCCCTTCAGGGAGAGCCCCAGGCCGCCGTCACCCAGCCCCAGGGCCACTGGAAAACACCCCTGAGGCTGTTCTCCCTCAGTGTAAGCAGCAGCCCGCCGTCGCTCCGGAGGCTGCTTTCCTTCCAGCGAGCCTCCGAGGCTGCCTTCCCTCACCCCGCTGCCCTTTGGTTACAAGAACTCTCCAGAGGAAAGGGCAGGGCCCCCCGCCTGCTCACTCACACACACACACACCCAGAACCTGGCAGTTCTCGGCCACAAGTGACACCCATCATCTTTTTACCCTTCCCCTGACACCCCTGCGGATGATGACACCGGCCACCTTGCATCACCATCCTCCTCGCCAAGAACAGGGACGGCGTCACTGCCACAAGTGTCACGCTGCTGCTGTCCTGTCCCTGCTGACCTGAGAATAACTTCCTATGAATTGGCCCCACTCCTCCTGGGGGCTGCTGGTTTCAAGGATCCAGAGTGGTAATTCCATCCACCAGGACAAAGTCAAGGGACCTAAAAAACATTCCTAAACTTAAAAAGACTCTTACAAAGCATGAGACGATGCAGAGGACAGCCCAGAACTGACTGAAAAATGTTGATTAGATAGTGATCCTGAGGGAAATGTTTAAATTGCTTATTGTTTTCCATAAGCAGTCTGCAAGAAGCCAGGACAGATAGAGAAGTAGCTGGGGACAACATGGCTGGAGGGATCAGCCAACATTCAGGGAAAAGGACATGGAGCTTCCACTGCCAGCCTGGTGACTCACACCAACCCCACGTACCTGCTTGGAAGCACAATTGTTCCAGGAGAAGTGAAGTTCAGATTTGATCCTTCTCAAAAGCATCAAGGAAGCAATTGATCCTTTAAGTCAACATAAAAGAACAGCAAAAGGGCCAGCAGATATGTTAGTCTGGGGAGAGAGCAGCAGCTTACAGCACCAAAACCCTATATATGCATGTGTGTGTATATATATATGTATGTATGTACAAAGTCAAGAGAAAAGACCTCTTGCTTGCTCTGTAGAGCAAACCTCCATCACCAGAAAAGCAATTGTATTCTAGATGGCATACTCCAAAGCATTTATATTAAATTTCTTAAATTCTCTGAGTTCTAGGATCAATACTTAAAAAAACAGGCTCCTCTACATAGCCATCCTCAGGAGGGGGGAAAAAAACCCAACAAACCAAACATTTAGTTGTCACATGCTGCTTTTTCAGCTCTGTAAAATCAGAAATAAGATCAAGGGAAAGTCAAGAGACAAAGATAACAAGTCTTGGGCATAGAAGGATGAGGCATTCCTGCAATATCACAATTATGCCCTTGCAGTGATGTAATATTCTCCATTAGATAGCACAAAATCAAGACAGGTCACTGTGTTTAGGGCAGGAGTGGTAGGTCAAATACCCCCACATGAAAGGAGCAGTAAAGCATGGCCCCATCATGAGGGCTCTGCTAGAAATCTTTAAAAATCAAGGCTAACATTCAGCTCTTAAAACAATTTAAGAAAAGGTCACAGTCTACTTGGCTTCAAAGCTATTTATTGCTACTTTATATTAATGTAAGAGGAATTAGCAGTACACCAAACCATGCTTTAAAATAGGGGTAGCTATGACTAACTTTTGATGCAGTTCAGGATTTCCTCCTCTATTCATCTCCAGTGCAAACACCACAGTTGCAAGGAAAGAGGCATCCCTTAAAATAAACCCAGTTATTTTGGAGACAGACCTCTTATTTGCCTTTTTAAGGTCAGGATTTAAGTGATCCTCATGTCAAGGCTCCCAGCTATCTTTTCCTGCACAATAAAGAATTCCTGCATGCACAGGGAAACACTAAGGGGGCCAGAGAAAGTTTGGAATACAATTTGTTGTTTTTTTAGCAATCTGCAGAGCAAGGTGAAGCCCTGGCCACCATCTTCTGATGTTCCTTCAACAGCACGGGCTTTTACCACAGGAGGAGACAGCCATTTACCAGCCTAAGACTGTAATGCACACAGAGCAGAGAGACAGTCAAGCTGTTAAAAAAATACACCCTCTGTGTACTCCACACTTGGTAGGAAGAGATTATCCTCCTAAATCTACAGGCAGGAAGATAAAACACTCCCAATCTGCTGAGGCACAAGAGCTCAAGGAATCTTAACCCACAGCCTCAGACTGTGGGGCTGGTTGGAGGCACTGGGAGCCCAAGCCACTCCGTGACCACACTGCTGGCTCCTCTGCTTGTCCTGCTCCTGGGCAAACCACAGGGCCAGCCTCCAGCTCCTGTCCTGCTGCTGGGCTGTTGCTCACTCCTTCACTCTTCACTGGCACAGGCCTGTTCAGATGCCTCTAATTCTGGGCCCTCATCTTGAATTACATCCTCATTTCTACCTGTTTTTTCTGCTCTCTCCAGTCCCACCCTCTATATATTACATGTATGTTTTATATAAGCTTATGTAAGTTTGCTGATTCAATTCACTAATGCAGAGAAGAAAGAGGCCTAATGAAAAGGGGTAGTTTTCTTCCCAGGTTAGCAAATGTTAACAGTGGATGCGAGCATACTATGAGCACCCCTGAAAATGCAGTGGAAGCAGTGAAAGCAAACTGGGAGCAGGCAAGCTGGCTGTAGCTCACCCTCCTGGTAGTGGAGAGCCAGCAGACCAGTTCAGCTGTCAGTGAAACTGCAGGCTACTTTGGGACAGAGCACACAGAACACTAAAAATAAGCTGGACACTTTATATCCATCTAGAATGTAAAGAATCTTTCCAAAACTCTTCAGGAGTGTTACCCTTGCTAGCATCACACTCAGAGCACATTTCCAAGTTCTCACGCTATGCTCTTCTCCCTCCAATTGAAGTTACCACAACTCATTAGCCAAGCACCAAGCCAACATAAGCACCTTAAATTACCAAGTTATTACCAAGTTATTCCACAGGTTGCTGTAATTACGTTGGCCAGATTTATGTTTGTTGTTGTTACAATAACAAAGTGCCTCCGCCTCGCTCAGTGTCCTGCTACAACATCAAGACACCTCTGGTCCATTCAAAGGTGAATAATTTGACATGTCACTAAATAAAACAACATCAGAGAATGCACATTTAAACATATCATTTATAAAATCAGAAATTTATTGTAAATTAAAAAAAATTTGAGGTGGTTACTTGATAAAAAGTATTCACACAGCATTCACGTTGTGATTTTTTTTTTATTTTATTTTTGAAATGAAACCATTGTACATTGTACAAACCATAACTACCGATGGAATAAATAAGTGAAAAATTATACTGCTGTACAACACACACACACACAAATCATAAGATGGAAAACGATTAGGTATTGAAGAAAACAAAATTCTTTACACCTTCTAACAGGCCCTTAGATATAAAGAACATTCCAAAACATGACAATGTTTATGTATGAAGATAGCCACCCAAAACCAATATTTTATACTGCCTTGTTGATTTTTTTTTTTTTGTTTTTGTTTTGTTGTTTTGTAAGTGCCAGCACTTTTTGGAATGTTTAACAACTACTTTCCCAAGCATAAAAATTCCAAGGAATAGTTCTGCTATAAAATGTTTGGCTGAGTAAATCGCTTATTCGGAAGGCCTTCCCACATGTTCCACAAACTCAGCTACTTTACTTGCTTGCTTCTAGTTTCTTTTTTTTTTTTCCTATTTTTCTTTTTTTTTTTTTTCCTTTTTTTAGATTTTTTTTTTATTTATTTGTAACTGAAGCTCCAACATTCAGCATTGTAGCAAGGAAGCACTTCTGGATATTTGCACTATTTCTAAAACATTAGCTGTATGAGAACTTTCAGTCATTTTGAAGAGAATTACATCTCTCCTGCTCCACATCTCAATGCTTTCAATAAACCCTTTTACAGTGAGTTCATAAAACAAGTTTCTGGTAGAGATAGGTCCAAGCCAAAAAAAAAGCTGGATTTAGATCTGGTTTCAAACCCCAGGTTGATCTGAATTCGATGTTCTGGTTTGGTCCCATCTGTACTTTCTGGCATAAAAATGTGTTTAATCACATCCGTTGGCCCATAAATGTTATCAGGCACTTCAAAAAAAGACTAATAACAGTCTTATACACTATTTTGGATTTCTTCATACCAGATAATGTCAAAGTCTCTGCCTTTTGAGACTGACAATAACAGGTCTAAGGAACCCAAATCTATCTGCTTGTTCAGTTGTCCGTTGTCACTAGAATCTGGATTTTTAAAAAAATCTGAATGTATTCTGTATAAGCTGTAAATAAAACATTACTAGTTTAGAAATAAAGCCTCTAGGAATATGGTTATGATGCCTCATCTTGTAAGCCACAGAACAATGAACAGTTCTGAGCAGAAGCCACAGGAGAGAAAAGGAAGTTTATAATTAAACCTGTTGATGTCAATAATGCCAATAAATGCTTCTATCTAATGAAAAATTTGAGGTATTTTTAGTGCTATTTATATATTTTATTTCTTCCTAAAGTACAGGAATTAGTTTCTAAACGAAAAGTCTATTTACTCCCTTGGAAACATCTACAAAAATTAAAATTAAAAAGTTGCTGCGATGCACCTGAAGATAGGGATTAGTAAACATGACTATTTTTTCAAAGGTGGCATCAGATTGGTTTCGTTTTAGCATTAAAAACAACAGAAAATTAGTAAATCAAAAATATTTTTAAGTTTGAATATTTCTAAATTTGCCCATTTCATATATCAATAGAACTTCTCACAAAATATCACTTAAATCTGAATGTAATATACATACAAATCAATCATCATTGACCAGTTATCCACATTTTAGGCATACACACAATTCAAGAGAGAATTCTACCGTTTCATTGCATATATTGTGCAAATATAGTTTTTGGCTCCTCGTTTCCTTATTTTCAGAATGTTAATGGGCTTCATGATCAGACCAGAAATCCCAAAAACTTACTAGGGAGCACACTGTTTTCATGAATGATTTGCAATCGAATTTTATTCAGTCAAAATCCAAAAAGTTTTATTTCAACGTAAAGGAAAAGTTCTGAAACTGAGTGTCAAATATTGTCTGGAGATCAATCCTACAAACATCTTGTGGAAGGGTCAGTACTGGCTCCCCACTCCTCCCTCCCTCCCCACCTCCCTGTTGTTTTTCATAATAAAATGGTAATTGCAAATGCAATGCAGTAGTCTAAGTGCCAGCCATTTTCACTATTGGAGAATTCAGAAATAAATAAGCTTAATGAAGAGCTGATTATGAAAATGTATCAACTTTAAGCAGTTTGGTTTGGTTTTTTTTTTCATTTAAAAAAGTATTTACAGTTCTTAGCTTACAAACTCTATGCAACCATTTCCAGAGCTGTGAGATCATATTTCTAAATCACAAGTTGTGTCTCCCACACAAAGTGAAGACAGAGTGAGGGCCTGATCCAGCAACACCTCCATATGTACGTGTGTGTGTGTGTCCTGAAGTGAGAAACCAGCGGTTCCCACCAGCACCAGGTATTTGGTGGGAAGAGATCACCCTGGAAGAACAAAGCCCACTAACATCAGGCCCTGGTGACCTGCTGCAGATGGTTCTGCACTTCTGTGTGCCATGAATTTGAAGGGAGTTGCACATACTTGGTGCCTTTCAATCAAGTTTAGCATAAGCACACTTCAACCCAAGTGGACAAGAAGGAACATTCCTAACAATGATGTAGGGACTATGGAAACAACAAGACTTATTTACAAGACTTGCTGAAAGAAAAAAAAGAAATCCCAGATTACAGTATTAACCTAGATCACAGAAGTAAACATCTTATAAAGAAACAGTACAATAAAATCCAGTTCAGTGAAAACATGATATCAAAAAAGACCAATTGAAAATAAATTCATTGTGCATCAATCCCTTTGATCCTATTTATGTACATAGTGGAACTTTTCTGTAAAGCAAGTTGTACCCAGTACAGAGATCTGGACCTAATACTTAAGTATTTTAACTGCTTTGTTATAGTATATATTCAGATCTGGACTACAAATGGTAAACAGATCAAGTTAACTTCTGATGAAGTTAAGTATTTAGAAGACCAAATTTACAGTTGCGAATGCCATGCATTCAATAAAAGATCTCCACTATAGCTGCTAAAATAAACTATCAAGCTCCTTTTTCTCCTTGGACTCCAAGAGTGAAAATGGCTTCCTGATCTGTGTTTGTTAAAAATTGAAGCACCAGGGATTTAAAAATTAATAACAAAACAAAAACCCCAAACAAAAAAAAGAAGAAGAAAAAAAAAGAAAAAAGAAAAAGCCTTACTACATGGCATTATACAAACATAGGCCACTTTGCAAAGGAGACAGTTGCAAAACAACTTTAAAAAGTTAGCACTGTTTTCAGAACACAAGGCACAAAACAAAAGCAGACATCACGCCAGAACAATGAACTTCACATGAAAGCTAATACCTGACCTGTACCATCCTTAAATATCTTACAATGTTAAATAGAGAAATGAAAAAAAAAATTACAGCAGCAACATAATTGTAATTTTGACTTTAGAAACAGTGCGTAGACCCCTCCTGAGTTGTTTACTCCAACCATTTCAGAGACAGTAACTTAAAAGTTCTCAATGTTTCACAGGAAAAAGTTTTCAGTGTCTGAGAAGTTAAACCTTTGTTAGGCTTTCTTGGATTTTTGCTTGGTAACTTGAAAAGTTAGGAGTTCTGTCCTCATCCAAGAGAAGATGCTTAAGTAAGGTTGTCCTATAATTAAACCCACTGATGTACCTTACATAAAAACTGACCAGAAAAATCTATAGTCTAAATCTCTTCAACATTTTGTTGGGAAGCCTCTACTTTCATCTTTTTAGAAGGTGGCACTCCTTCAGAGTCCTTAATGAGGGGGAAAAGAAAAACAACCATGTTATCATTGCACTCAATTGCAGACATCAAATGAAAAGCATGCCCAAAGTCCCTGGTGTGTCATTAATAAAATCCAAAGCACCCCTGGACATGACAGGGACATGACCAAGTGTGTTTGCTCCCTGAAATCACTCCTCTACTTACATCTTACCTCACCTCACCTCCTTGTCACCTACTGACAAAGGGCAAAATTCTAGTTCTGGGCTAAAAAACACAATGAATATTCCAAACAACAGCCTTGACACATGGTTATGCTCAGACTTCCCTCAGCTCCAGGCTTGAGCACAACCCACACCTGAGTGCAGACTCATCTCCCACTGAACCAAGTGCAATCTCTAGAGGACAGAACATGCAAGGTGTGGGAAGTGCAAGGTGTGGGTACAAGGAAAAGCCATGGGGTGAGCAATGCTCTGTCCAAGGATCTCAAGGTGAGGGGGAAAACTACAAGGATAAGTTTTCTCCCAGCCACTTGGAAGTTTTCATTCTACCAGTGAGTAAACATCAAAACATGTTGTCTACTGCTTCTACAAAAATTATCTTTCCTAACTGCTACATGAATTTACTTTTATAAAAAAAATTTACTTCTGAATGGTCCTCCCAGGGGCCTGCCCAGTAGATTAGGTCCAAGCAATTTATTAACATGAAAATTTAATATTCCCTTGCCTAACTAACACAGACTGGTTTAGGAAAACAAAAAGTAAAGCAGAGCAGTCTGGGCGTACTGTTCAAATTATGTGAAATGCAAGATGCCAATGAAATTAACCACAAAACCAGATCCATGTATATTTAATACTCAACAGCTGCTTTACTGTCATCACCTTTAGAAATGGGCCTCAATACACAACTGGCTTCCTTAAGCTTGCTTTTTGGTAAAAATGCTCTTTTTCAAATTCCAAGTAATTAGGTTTTTGCACTTAAAAGTTACCTGAGAGTTTTTAGATGCCTCTGTAATTATATCATTTTCCCCAGAGGACTGGATTTCTGCTTTCTCTGAACTATTCATGGAATTTTCCATCGAAGACTGTGAATTCTGTTCATCAGAGGTATCTGAAATTTCAAAAAATTAATATTAAGCACACAAATTAAAGCATTCAATAGCAGCTTTTAGGATGTCTTCTAAACACAAATTTCACCCATGTGTAGCCATTAATGATAACATACATAACAACTGTATGACTAGAATGAATTAAAATCAAACTCCAGGCCCATGGCTGCTGCCAGCAGCACCCAGCTGCTGGAACTGGTCCCTAGAGGGAGCTGAGCTCCCACACACCAGGGATCACAGAACCATTCAGAACTACAGCATCAACTCTGCAAAGGGGCTGCAGGCCAGGAAACTTCCTTCAAACCAGAAGTAAAAGGCAGCTACAGAAAGGGCTGAACTGTGGTAACTGATGGATCCTAAACCATGCAGCTAAGCAGACAGAATGAAGTTCTCACAACTGAAATTCAGCCATACATTTAAAATTCACCTTTTTGCTTCATCCTACTTTTAAGATTGAATTTAGAAATTCAATTACCAGCTACCTTAACGCTTAAGGCTATCACATTTTTTTTCTGTTGCATAACTATGGAGAAGTCTTCCAGCTTTTAATAGCTCTTACCTGCTTCCACATTTTGTTTGGTTTGTTTTAAACCCTTCTCTCTCTCAAAGCAAGACTTGCAGAGCACTCAGAGCACTCATTCACTCCCAGAGGGATATGGACATTTAAAATCTCTCTCTCCAGAGGTAAAAGATCAACTGGCCTTTGGGTGAGGGGATTCATTTTTTCATCTGTCTAGCCTCAGGCTATTCCAATGCCTGCAATGACTTGTTTACACACCAAAGGGTTATGAAGGCACTTGTTTTCTTTGAGAAATCCACATTTGGCACTTCTGAGCCATCCCCTAGGTTTAAGAAACCTCCCTGATTTCAGGTAGTAACATGAGACAGAGGTACAAAAGTCATTAGGCCTATCCAATGGACACTCACAATTCCAGTGGTTTGACTGATCATAACACTTCAATAGGTAATTATTTAATACATTTTTAAACACAATGTACAACCAACAGAAAAATACATATTAATAATAGGTATTTTTTGCCATAAGTTCTCCCTTTTTACAGTAACTGGCTCTGGAACTAATTCAGAAAACTTGGTATGATTTGCCCTGAACCTAAATTTAGTCAGGAGAGCATGAATGCTTTGTAACAACTTCACACAAGCAGGTCCAGGCAATATTAGACCTGAGAGTAAAAATCCTTACTGTTTACCATGACCAAATATTCTAGTTGAGATTTTTTCTGAAGGATATGGCCTTCTCATCTACTTCATTTTGATGACAATTCAGTTGTCAAATTTTAACAGCCACTAGCAATGACAACATTTCACATACCTAACCCTTCTGGGAGTGCCAAGATAAAAACTCTAAATTTAAATTGGTCAGTGGATCTACTGAGCTAAGAACTAAATCAGCAGGACACAATTTAATTGCTTTGCTATGGGAAGAATTCTGCAATCAAATAATTAAATGATGTCCTTAACACCTTCTATCTGTTATAATAGGAGGAAGAAAGTTATCTTCCCAAGAACACAAATACAGAACATGCTTCAATTACCCAAAATACCATTTAAAGAATGAGGTTCAGAACAATTTCTTAATGCACATGTATTTCCAGTCTGAGCACAACTGCAGCACAACCTTGTAATGCTTTTAGGAAATTAGGACAGAATTCAGAGCTAAGTTTTGAATAAATAATTAGCAGGGTTAATAAAAAAGAAAGCTTACATTGAAGTTTACACAATTAAATAAATCATTTTGAAGTACCTCATCTCTAGTTTACTGTCACACTAAATAACACTTATGGATCTATAAAAGTAATACTTTCCAGAATTTGTGTGATTACATGGTAGCAGCCATTTCAAAGATGATTTTAAATTAGTTCTTCGTTTAAGACTGAGATTATGACAACAATAAACTAAGTATTTTGTTGTTCCCTCTTTGAAAAGACCCTGAATGTCACTGTGACCTTTCCAGCTGTATGGGAAAATCACCCCTAGGCCAGAGAGATTACAGCCCATTTTCACAGAAATGCTGAGAACTCAGAAACCATTTATTTCAAATTGTTATTATCCAGTTCTTTAAATGGCTAAGCAAATAAATGATACACTGAAGAATAACATCTACTGTTTGGCTTTGAAGATGGTGCTTTCAGCTTACCTTCTGAAATAGGCTGCTCCTTTGCTTCTGTTTGAGTTTCATCAGACTTGATTTCAGTGCCATCTGCTTGTGCTGCCAAGTTCTGTTCTGGTGCTGGACTTGAGTTACTACTGTTTTCTTGTTTTATTGGAGAAGCATCAGCTATTGAACTCTGGTTGCTATTGTCATCTGTCAACAAAAGAGTTAAAAATAAGAAAGTCTAATTTGACAAGATAAAAAACACATTTTCATTCTTCCAGATTTTTCCTGCATTATTACTATTCCAGAATATTCTCCAGCCTCAAAAAAACTCCAAAAATGACAGTAACTTTCTGCAGCACAGATCATGTCTCTGTAGTTAACAGGAAACATTCTGCCTGTTGCTTGAAAACCACTGACAGTGGTTTAAGTATCCCAGCTAATATTTTCTGGAGAGCAGTGGGGTGCAACTTGCTTCAATCTTTAAGCCAGACCAACAGCCACGGGGAACCAAGAGGGAAGTTCCTGCTCCCTAAAGAAAACTAACACATTAAAACATTATTAGATAAATTAATAGCATACAAGTCAATCCAGCTCCTTCTGTACAATCATTACATCCAAATTACTTCAGAAACACAGAACTGGTGATGAGAAACATCTCCTTTCAGAGCAGTCTGAAGTCAGAGCAGACTGAGTTTATCATTAAATTGTTCAGTAAAAACATGAAAACATGAGTGGTAACTGATAAAAAAGGCAAGTAGTATACTCACCTCATGTATGGGAGAATAAATACTTCAAAAAATTAAATCATCTGACCAAAACAAAAGCTAAGACATGTGAAAGAGATGAAAAATTAATATGGGTCTGTGAGAATACTGCTCAGTCCTTTAATTGCAAGACTAAACTTACAGTCACCAATGCAAAAAACAAGCAGGAGACAAAACAAATGCAAATAAAACTGGGATGAAAAATTTGTAACCCACTAAAAAGTGATCTTTTCTCATCAAAAAGTGCCTGACTGGCAAAAAAATATATTTTTTTAACCATTTAATTTCATCTAGCTGAAGAGGAAGGAACACACCACAGAACCAGAGCTTGCCTTCTTGGCTCTCACAGGATTTTTCTAACTTGACTCATCTATTAAAAGTGCAAAACCTGCACAAATTACAGAAGGTGCCACTGTGGCTTTGGGGGTCTTTTGTTTCTTCAAGCACCAAACCAGAAAGAGTTACTGCTTCCCCTGCATGTAGGATTTTCAATGGTAAATATTTTTTTGATTTTCATATTTATCTCCACTAACAATTTTTTCTCCCCCCCAGAGCCCAAATTAAAATGTCATTGAAACAACAGCCACTACACCCATAGAAGTCCAAAGTACCAAATAAGCATCTGATGCTTTTTTCACTTGGACTCAGTCATGTTGTCCCTTTAGCAGAGCAACAGAATTTGAGAGGTTATCCTTCCATAGCAGTGTAGCAGGGTCACTGGGTCTGACCTTCTCCCACTCACCATGCATGTCCATCATCCCTGGAGAGGAGCTGTTCTCTGGAGTGGTGACTTCAGAGCCACATTTTTCATCTTTGCCTTTTTTCTTATTCTTATTTTTCTGAAAAAAGAAAGGTACCACAAACAACTGAGACTATCACCATGAAGAAAATTCCGTGTTTCAATATAAACCCCTTCCCACTCATTAGTTCTGCAAGCACCTCTCTTAATCTCAAGTGAGAAATAAAGTCAATGCAATAACAACTGATGTTATTAATAATGTGTTGGTTCAAATAACTGCAGGGCAGTTTTCCTAATTGTATTCTTCATGACACAAACACTAGGATATGAAGTATTTTATCCAGAAATCCTAGTGAAGGTTAGACCTTAAGCCATCTTCAAAGAACTGCACAACCTTTCACGTGAGTTCTCAGTTCCCTTCACTCTACAAACAGGGAATGTGAGGCACAATGATTAACTGGCTTGCTGAAACTGAGGTAGAGAGCTTGGGAGGTGCTGGCCACTAGGCTCTGTACTCAGTCCAAAGAGATACAAAAGCAAGGTCAAAAAAAAAAAAAAACCGAATCAGGAAAAGAGGAGAACATCTCTGACCAGAGGCAGGGCTAAAATTAATGAAACTACTGGGGTTCTGAGCTCATAACTCTGCTCACTGTATGGTTTATGTGTGTCAACACACTGCTACAAAACCCAATATATTCTCCCTTTCATATCAGAAAGCTTGTAGAATACACCTGGACAATATGCATGCATGCACAGCAGGAACAGTAACAGACCTAGAATTTTAGCATTAAAGAGAGAGTTTTACCTCTTCCTCAATGACCAACACTGCAGACACCTCCTCCTTCTCTACCACTAATCCTGTTTCTTCATGAAGACTAAAAGATGGATTAAGAAAAATCTGAGTGGCCCTAAAGCAAAGAGCATAAGGAAGACAGACTGACAGGAACAATAGGTCACAACGTGGTTGTGACTGAACAGCAGGGACTGCAAAGCCTTAAAACAAAGGAAGAGAGGGGGGCATCCATCACGTGGAAGAGCTGTGCCTGCTCAGGGATGCAGCATTTTCAATTAAGAGCTGACGTAATGGGTCTCAGAGGAGAAGGAGACAGCTGCACAGCTTTTGGAGGATGCTGCCTGCCTGCTGAGAAGACAATTAAAAGCCTGACTGTAGGGAGAACACTCAGCAACACCCGTCCACTCGGGTGAGACAACGTCCTCCAACGAGGGCAAGAACTAAACCCACACTTAAATAGTGGCTCAGAGAGCAGAAGAAATTCAACAGGTGACACCTGGAAGGACCTTCCCCTCTATTTTAAACAGAGTATTAGCCTTAATTTTAAATTGTATTATTACTTCAGTGTAGCCTGGGTTTACACCCTCACATGTGCAACAGAGGTGAAAGTGCAAGGACTTCTTTACCTCTGCAAAATGAAACTTCAGAGGGGACAATCTCTCTCAGGTTTGGTTTTCTTTTGTTTTTTTACAGCTAAAAAGGCTACTTTTGCCATAAGAGAACTATTGAAAAATGTCTGTGAGCTTTTAAGCTGAAAAGTTTTTTTTAAAAAGGTTTAACCATCAAAGCAGTGACATTCTACAACAGCCTTCCACAACTAGTAGGAGGAAAGTTCCATGGTACCCATCATGCAAGCAGAGCTTAACTGGGGGAAAATAAATTTCAGAAGTCATGAGCCTAAATACCTCTCTCTCACAAAGATATCACAGCTTTCCCCCCCCTATTATTTATTATAAATAATAAAATCAAGACCAAACATTTGACAACTATAAAGAATGAACAAGTTTCTGTAAAGAAACCAGGAAAGGTTTCTCAGTTCTCAAGGGGTTATTTCACAGAGATGCTACTCAAGCATTTTGAATAAGACAAAAGAATAAGACAGTGTCTCCTCTGAAAAGCCATCATATTACACATTTATTAATATAGTTGTTTTCTTCCAGAAAGGTTTTAACTCATATTTCCAATAAAGTAAAAGCTCACAAGAGCTCAAGGAAGAAGTACCAAACTTTAAATTTATATTCTATTATATTGTTAATTTACTGTGATACCATGGATTAGTTTTGTCTCCATAACAAAATCTCAATTTATAAAATGAGAGCAACATTTATTTTTAAAAACAACTTGGAAGCCCTATCAACTTTGATTTTTACTCGTTTTTAGGCCACATGACCTATCAGAGCACATGAACAGTGCCTACCAAGAACATAAACACAATGCATAAACGTTTATCAAGACAAAACATACATTACACTAGGAGCATGTCTGCTGTATTGATTGGGCTGGACATCTTAATACAAGTCATCTCAGTTCCACGGGATTTTCCTACCCTTACTTCAGTGTTTTGCACCTATTTTTGAGCAAAACAGTAGTGATGCACAAATAGAATACATTCTTCCACACAGTTCTAAACCAGCTACTTTCCTTTAAAGCATCAGGCAGAAAGAGGGTGAAGTAACTGCTGCCTTAGCTTTCCCTCCCCACCTCCCACTTATGTTAGAGAAAGGCTTCAAAAATCAGTTTCAAGCTGAATGGTTTAAGTTATCTGATAACTGATCCAAGTTGACTTCAGGAAGACTGCCACCCCCTGAACCATCAACATCACTTTCTGTAGAGATCACCATTTCCCTGGAGGTCTTCTATTCCAAGGCCTGCAAGACCCACACCAGTCTTAGCTTAAAGGCTCAGAGAACAGCAAGCATTTTTCTTTTGACTTTCCCTAAACACGAGTGTCTACATCTTGAAAAAAGCAAAATACCTGCAGGATACTTACATCATCAACTTTAGGCTCTGTTACTGGTACCCATTTGTAAATCCTTAGGGATGTGTCACCAACTGTCACCCACTTCTTCTCCCTATAAAATTACAATGCAGGAGAAGTTAAAAGTTAAAGTTCAGATTCAAAAGCAAGTGATCTACTACTGTAAGTTGTCAAGGATTTAAATAGGCTACTAAGGAGGATGATCCCTATTACATAGTCTCTAGTACTGCACTGTGCAAATGGTTCTTTGCATTTCATTAACTTGTTCATTAACCTCCTTAGGGTTAGCAGGAGGGCCCTTGACTAGGTGAGTAACTGCTGTAGCAGTAATAAGATCTGGATTAAAGATACAGTTCAGAAGAACAGCTATTGAAAATACACATTTATGCCTACAATTTTCACTTAAATTTCTAGAGAGCAGAGGAGTTTTTAGACAGACCAGTGTGTTTTGATTGTCATGAAGCTGTTTAATGGTAGTAGAAATCTAAATGCATTTTGACCATCTGAGGTTTATTTTTGGGCAGAAATTTGCTGCTAGCAATTTAACATTCACTCAACACTCCTGTCAGACAGCTCTGAAACTGCAGCCTCAGAACCAACAGCCTTATTGCTAGCAATATGTGCCATGATGCAGAATTCAGACTCTGGAGAGCCAAGCTCTCTTGGAAAGGAAAGGCTGAGGCTACCAGAGAGGGAAAAAGCATAACCTAGGGCACTCTGTGCAGACCCCTGCCAGCCTGCCATGAAGTCATAACACTGACAAATTGTGAAGGAAATCTGGCTGGAGGGCATCACTGCATTAGGGGTCATGCAGACACAGAGTACAGAGATGGAAAGGATGCTGAAGGGATGAATTCTTTGAGCTCTTTGCATCAGAATATTCAGGGAAGGGTCCACAATGCCAGAGAAATTTCATCACATTTCTGTGATCAGTTTTCAGGTCACAGATTACCACTGCTGGTTCCTGGGTTTGAAATGCAGCTCTGCAAATGGATCGATTAAAAGTTAACACCAAAGACCAATTCCATTAAATATTCAGGAACATCTGAAATTAATTTGGCATGAGATCTCAAGCAGGTTTCTTTCTCTAATAACACATTTAATATGAGATTTGGGATCCAGTTATAGATTTTTAAAAAATAAATAAATTAAAATGTTCTTTGCAGGATGGGAGAAGCTGGATGTGACTCCAAATATATATGTGATAGTTCTATTTTTAGAAAGGGCTTCCAGAATCAAGAGCAGCCACATTGTACTATTGCCACAAACATCCTCCTGACTATTTGTTTTAGCTAGTAAAGCCAATCTTACTCGTTTTCCCATTACAGAAGACATCTTCCTGGTTTTTTAATTATTTAAAAAAAAAAAAAAGCAGCTATGTATGGTTAATTTTGTACATTTAGGATCTGAGCACAAGGATATTGTACAAAATACTTCCAGATTAAGTACAAAATAATTTCGAAGTACAAAATTATTTCAGAATTAATTCTTTCCCACTGCTCTTCTTGGAAGGCAGTTTTTCCTCAGTGTGTTTAGGTACATCCATTTGGGTACAATAGATGGCTAAAGTATGTCAGAACCCAGTTTTACACTAATTTGGAGCTCTGCTGCTAAATGTGATAAAAATGACAGTGGAGATGAGGGCATGTCAATAATGAGAGCATACTTAATAGCAAGAAAATGATCATGATATAATTTTTTTTAAAGGTACAAGACAAACTAAACTCAATTCTGCTTAGGAAAACCCTTCAAATGAAGGAAATAAAACTAACTGGGGTTTTGTTTTGTGTGTGGAGAAAGGTGAATAAATGCTTTTGAAAAAAATAAAAAAAATCAAGATTTTAGTCTTTTCCTAAAGCAAAATATTACTTAGAGATGCTGCACTGGAAAACCAAAAGTCAAGATACCTGTTAGCATCTCAAAGCAGCCTCACACAGCATCTTCACTGGACAGACTGTAGAACACAGGAGGAAACCTATATTAGTAACTTTTTCCTTCTAGTATTAAAGTTAACCCTTGACATTTTAATTCTTTTGAGCTTCTCAAGTACCACTTTAAGTTCTGATAACCCTCAGCTATAGGGATGTTTTTTTAACTGAATTCAATACACAGCAATTCAGACAACAATGGGAATAAGGATATTTTGTGCTGGAAGTACACCAACATCCCAGTCCTGCAAACACTTATGGCTAGCAAGAAAACCCAACATCACAATTCTATTATTCAAATATTTTACATGTGTAAGCATTGAAGGTTTAAACTCATAAAAGTATTAACAGGAAAAAAGAAGAAAACCTCCCCTAAAACTTAATAAAAGCACAAACATGAATTTCTTAGTAAAGAAATGTAATGACTTTCAGACATCTAAGATCAACAGGGTAAAATAACTTCAGGATTTATGATGTTTATTGCAAATAAAGCTTTGAAAATTCTCTGTAACACTTACTGCCTTTCCATTTCAAACCAAAACCTAAAAACCAAACCAAACAAGCAAAAGAAACCTCAAAACCACTTCTACTCAGAACACTCATGTTTTCTCTTTTGTGCAAAGACACCATCCCAACCTGCTGGCTTTCTGTTCATTTGTTTAGAATTGACAACTTGCTGATGCTGCCCACAACAATAAGTTTGCTAAATGCTGCACAAACTACAAAATATTCTCACTGACCAAATGCCAAAGTAGGAATAAGGAATTAATGAAGTCTTGTGCCCATTCTGTTGTGAAACCTGAAGCAGTTCCCTCACTTGTTTTTCTGTCTGTAAAACAGTCCTGCTGCTGAACCCCCTCATCCTAAACCAAAACCAGAATTCCACCCTCATAACTGGAATCCACCTTTGTTAGGCAGTCACTAGACAATGGTTTTTATTGCCCTGGCCCCTGTTCTGCTCCATAGGTTGAGCTTTGTACTGACTGGTGAAGGTGGCTGATGGAACACCACCAACCTAAGAGTTAATCAGGCTAAAAATGTGGCAATTACCAAGTTTACTTGGCTCTGTCTAGCTGATGAACTCCATAGCTTTACAAAAAAACCCTTTTTTTTCTCGTTTCAAACTTCTCCTGCTCCTCCATAAATTACTAAGTCACAGCAACAACAGTCAATGGCAAAACTTGAAATACATGCAATAATATTTTTCTTTTAATCTTCCACATTGGAAAGTATCTTAAATATTTTACTGAACAGTAAATTCAGAAACTAGTCAGTGCAACAAAAACAAACCCTTACAATTACCTGAAACTGTGTTACAGCATTTTTAAATTCTGAACCACATCTGCACAGCATTTAAAGGACAGCCAAGCATACGTAGAGTAAGCATTAGTATCAACACTTCTTTAGTGCTCATACCTGAGGCATACCAATATCCTAGAACTTACATAATTAGATACTCAATTCCCTCTTCTAAATAGCCCAGGACTCTTAAATATATTTATATTTTGTATATTAGCTGTAAAGCACCAAAGATGAGTATCAAAATTCCATGTATAAATGTAATACACCAGTGAGCAAACACAAGGGTGTATATTACACTTATCCATAAAGTGTCAAGGCAGCTTCTGCAGCAGCAATGAGTGCTGGAGGCATTTGCCAGCAGAGAAACAGAAAGCCTTTACTGCCACTAAATTATAACTCAAGAAAAGGCTTTCACACTTGTTTGGCCTTTCACTGTGACTATCATTTCTCACAATGATCTGTATTCACACAAGGATTTGCTCCCACATACCCCATCTTCTGTTGGTGATCACGAAGTGACGTCATAATGCTGAATTTATCACATCACACTCACTTGCATTGCAACAGAGTTTGGTGAAAATCACAGAATTATGACCTCCCTGTGGGATCAAGCAAAGGAGAAAGGGGAATGGGAAAGAAAATGCCATTATTATACACAAAAAGTGCTGCAAGATGCACAAAGAAAGATGTTTTTGAAACACGGGCTTGGTTTTCAGAGCACACCTATTGCTGTGAAGATGTTTCTGCAGGAATTAACTGGATGTAGACCCAAATGTCCACAGTGCTTTTGGACCATGCTGCAACCACAATGGAGTACCACGGAGCATGAACAGACAAAGACCAATGGCTGAGGATACCTCCTCTTTGAGCTAATCTAAATACAGTGCACTTTGCATGTCCCTTCTACTTACAGGCCAGCATGTTCTGGAGCAAGTTCTGCCAAGTTCTAGATTGCAACATGCACCTTTTCTCAGAGTAGAGGAACATGGCTTATGTGTGACAAAATTCTGCCTTTAACATACACCCAACTTCCCCTGAAGTCAGAGAGCATATCCTGGCTCAAAAAAAAAGAAATAACCATGATCCAGAAAAAAGGTAGTATAATTCAAGCATGGTAACAGCAAGTTTGGGCCACTACAGGACTTCAGCACAACCCCTCCACACACACTGAGTGGTTTTAATTCATCTGCCACTAGTCAAAACACAATCTTAGCAGGACACCCAGCACAGCCAAGGTAGCCAGGCTAAAGCAGGGTGGCAATCTGCTAGTAGCAAAAGGCCTTTTTCCAAAGACATCAAGTTACAAAGTTCTGTGTCATGGCCACTAAGCCTGTTGTAAGAGCAGCAAAAGCCACAGGAGCTCCACCTCAGAGCTTTACCCACCACATGAAAAGATTTTAGCAGGAGTCTGAATGGAGACAGCAAACAGAAAAGCTACAGCACCACTGTCTAGAAATTCTCCTCTAACCAGCCCCAGCCAATGATCTCAACCAACAGCACAGGTAACATGAGCTCACTGCCCGTGGTGACTTTGTTCCTCAACTCCTACACCACAGGCTTTGTTTGAAGCTTCATCCCAGGTCATGTCTCTCCACTCAGCTCCCTGTCACAATAAAGACTTAGCACTTTCTGTAAGCACTTTCATCAGTTGGCTAGGTTCACCTCCTCTTCACAAGCTGCTGTCACTATCCCAAGATGATGGCTTTGATGGGTCAGAAAGGGTCAAAGGACTTCTGCAAAGATACTGTGATTCAAAGACAAGGCAACAGACTCAGAGCTCCCCATCCTGCTGCATTCTGCACATCAGGGTCCCCATCCCCATCAGCCACACCATACACATTTTGGGACAGGTGTCCAAAAGCTCAGGAGGGCTACATACCTCTGCAAGTGATTTCACTGCTTCCCAAGACACCCTACCACTTATGACTGCCTCCTTCCTATTATTTGTCTCTCAGTAGACATCTGCATTTTCTTTCATTTAATACACCAGACTTTTATAAAACAAGGATGTTTCAGGTAATTTTATAATGTTGGTTGAGAGCACAATAGTTTTTGCCTCTCTCTTCTCAAGAACCCACATATACACACCAATCTTTAAAGACAAAAACCCTTCACAGTTCATTGACATGAATTTATCAAAGAGGATTTTGTATAATAGACTGAAAATAAGATTACAAGTACTGCTAAAAAAAAAAACTACCCTCTTAGCCATGGAAACTTAACATTTCTACAACACAATTCTGTAAGCCATGTGCTAGATGTTTTGCTAAAATAAATGCTCATTCACCAGAGTAGTTTAAACAAAGGAGACAGTTACATTTATCTCAAGATAAAAAATGTAACAACTTCACTGTTTACTATGAAGTTCCAGTAACAGCAGAAGTCCTCCATGCTCTACTAACCCACATGAAGACAGGCTGCCTGCATCAAAGGGCTCGATGTTTAAGAAAGAAACACTGATTTTCTAAGGAACAAAGGTTTGCACTGATGGGAACTGCCTTCCCATAGGCACTTCCATAGACATGGAAGTCCAGGCAAGGAGCAAAGCAGCACAGCCAGGCTGCTGAACATCTTCACAGACCCACACTCTGCCTGCTCAGGAGAGTTCAGGGCTCCCACTGCCTCTCTGCTCTGGGAGAACTCTGTTCTAGGAAATGCAGGATGCAAGGTGTTTTCATCTTCAGCGGCTGCATTTCCACGGGAAAGCTGTGGATGGCAACAAATTTCTCCTATTATGCAAACGAAACTGCACACTTGGAAACTGCCTGTGTGGCTCTGCTGAAAACGTAGGAATTGTGAAGTTCAATTTAACAAGCCAAGTCTTCTCAAAACACTCAAACCACAAGACACAGAATCTCTCCTGCTAATTTCCCGCTGTCCTTGACTGCAGGTAAGGGGGAATCACGGGATTAACCTTCTGTGATTCCCCTAAAAATAAGAAAAATGGTTTCTGTAAATACTTGTGAGATGCACACACAAAAAGCTATGCAAACACTTCTGACAATAACCAAATGAAACATTACATGACTCTCTACAGGAACACTTCAAAGCAAGCTGTTTTTCGTGAAGGTTACAACGCACAAAATCTATTTATACAGTAAGATTTCTGCTTTATAAAGGAAGCCATAGCAACTGACAGGATGGCAGAGAACCCTTGCCAAGAAAACAAAATAAATCAGACATTTTCATGAATGGCCAAGCTTCTGCCCCAGCTCCTTTCTAAAACCCACAAACCAAGACTCAAAGGAAGTATGCTGCGCTCATGAATGGAATACCTACAGCCAACACAGTCCCACACATCCAGCAACACTCCTGTTTGAACAAAAGTCCCGCTATATATTGTTCTGCCCCTTCAAAGCTGGCCCACCAGCCAGCAAACAGCACTTACAAACACCACTGGAGTAGAAGAGAGTTCCTGAAACCAACCGAACCGCGGTGCTGGGGCTGCTCTGGCTGCCTACACAATGGGTGGATTCTCTGAAATCCCCATCCCGTGCCCGGCGTTGTTGGACACACGTCCTGATTCTTTGTCCGGCTGAAGCCAACGGACCCATTCATCTGCTCAGGGCCATTTAAAACACAACAACCCGTTTCACCCCAATAACCAACGCGTTTCGTTCCGTATTTCTGCCCTTTTTTTAACGAAAGCAAAGTGTGTGACGTGCAGTGGAAGGGTCCCCTTGTTTTACTGGGTTCAAAACCGTAGTTATGCCAAGAAATAGTAACCCAAGAGACTTCCCTCTGGATTTCAAACGTTTAAAGAAAATATTTGAAAGATACACGCACAAAGACTACTGAAAAGTCAACTTGCTGGAAGAGATTCCCTGTCGAGTCACAGTGTCACTGTTCTTTTATCCCATCCAAAAACCCTGATCCGACCACGCAGAACATCACCGTCTCTGATTTACTGTATTGTTTAAACACCTCACCTTGATTTTCCCAACAAAAGCAGAGAAAACAACCAAAACAAACCAGAAGAAACCCAACCGAAAAATAAAGACAAAAGGGGGAAAATGCCAAAACACGCTTAAAAGGCCTAACAAAAGGGGATTATTTCACGAAGGGCACAGCCTTCCATGAGTGAATTTCAAAACGAATGCCAGCAGAAATTCCACGCTCCCTCCCGCTCCGCTCGGGATTCCCAACCCAAGGAGCGTTCGTGGGAGCGGATCCCGCTCGGGCTCGCTGCGCTTACGTGCCGAGCTCGGCAACTTGGAAGGATAAATAAATAAATAAATAGGTAATGGTTAAAAATAAATAAATAAATAAATAAACTCTTGGGCGCTTTACAGGGGTATTCTCAATGCTTTGTTGTTGTTGTTTTGTCGTTAAAACAAATAACACTTCTTTGGGCTCTAGATTCCACACAGCGCGGTTCCCCCAGGCCCGCTCCTCGGGGCCCTTTGTGGGGAGGAAGGCGGGAGGAGCCGGGCCCGAACCTGCCGCTCGCCTCAGTTACCGCTCGGTCCGACCCGGGACTCGCTCTGCAGCGGACCCAGGTCGTCGGGGAGCGGCGGGGGNGCAGTGAGGGGACAACGGTCGGGATGGGAGCTGTGAGGGGACAACGGGAGCTCTGAGGGGATAGCGGGAGGGATGGGAACCTTGAGGGGACAGCGGGACCTCTTGAGAGGACAGCGGGAGGGATGGGAGCTGTGAGGGGACAGCGAGATCCAAGGCCAACCCGGACGCCTCCGTCCCTTTGTCGGCACCGGGGGAGGAAGAGGAGCAAAAGGCTGAGGGAGGGGTCGGGGGTGACCCGACCACCTGGCTCCGAGGCTGTCCCCTGCGCTGAGGAAGGGGCCGCTGCGGGGAAGGGCGCACGTTCGGCGGGAAGTTTGTCCCCGCTGCCCCCTCTCGCCCCGCCGGCAGCCCCAGGGCTGTGTGAGCCCGCGGGGAGGAGCGGGGCTCTTCCTCCCCGGAGCGTTGTGTGGCACCGGGCAGCTCCCGGCCGCTCCGCCGCTGCCAGATATCCCACCCGCTCCTCCTCAGCCCGGTGCTCGGGGCAGCGATGCCGGAGCAGAGCCCCGCTCCTGGGCAGCCGGGTAAGGAGAGGAGTGACAACCCCGTTCAGCCCTGTGACAGCTTTGTAGTCCTTGAGCATGGCGACTGGCAATGCTTCCTGTGAACCTAAACATCTGCCTTGTTATAAAGGATACTTCATTAATCCATAATATGCATATTTGGTTTGGTTTTGCAGTGGTTATAAGATCTCTCTGCCGCCTAAAATAATTCCAGTCATTGCCATGGAATCAGACTGGTTTGAAGTAGAGGAGGATCTGTTTTAACACAGTCATAAATGCTGTGCTCAAAGTTTTTCCTGTCACCCAGTGTGCTGCTGGGCTCCTTCATCAACTTTGCATCCAATGCACACCTTGCAGCCTGCACTAATTTTACAGCCACAGATACTTTCTGAGTACATAACAGCAATCTCTGTTTAAAAAACATTGCCACTGAAAGGAGTACTTCTTAAGGGCCGACATTATTATTCAAATTGATGCTGAGGATGATGTAAAGAAGGAAGCCTGTTCAACAGCACTTCACTGATCTTTCTCCAGCAACTTATATCAGCCTCATTATGCTGTTTATACAAAACACAGTAAGATGCCATCCCCTTGGTATTACACTGCTAATTGGAACTACTACTTTCAGTAAGAAAAAGTAAGTTTTAAAGGCCAAAATGGAAATGACCAGTATTCCTTTCTTTAACAAGGTCCACTGTAAATATCAGTACAAATCCATTCTAACCTCTCCAATCATTTCATATTACAGTTATCCATAGCTTTACTTTTACATTGCTCTTTTGCTGTCAGGTTTCACAAATAAATATTGTGTTAAAAGAGTGACAATGGACTGCATCTGGTCTAAACACAGTTAAAATGAACTCTTGGAAGGTTCCAGCCAAGGGTAGGTGGTGGTCAATGCAGGAAGACAATGTAGCAACATAGGTTTGATCATACAGGTTTGTGGCATGTGCTAAGAATGTGTTTGTTATCACATATTTTTTGAAGTTTTTTTGTTAACACAAAATTTTTGAAGATACATGGTGAGAGGAGGCTGGAAAGTAAGAACAAATAAAAAACTTTGTGACAGTAATGCTTCCATCTCTTCATAGACCAAAGATTCATTTCTCTTTTCTGTCCTTTTTTTCTGGTTCAGCAATAGGTAAGCCAAGAATGTCAGCAACAAATATCTCTGCTGTGATTTCCTCTGGAATATCTTCTTCAGACAAAGCTGTTGCACCTGGAGAGCAGTAATAACAACAAAACACACACACTAGCAAGGTAAAAATGCCTTTCCAGATCAGTAAAATTTATAAGAAGCAATATGTGGGTGGAATGCTTTTAAAGATGTATGAAGTAATAATAAAAAAGTACTGCTTTAGTACCTTAATACCTTATGTGTTCACATCAGGGGGCAAATCTACAAGGCTGCAAGTCTTGCAGCAGATCCCCACCACAGAAGAGTCAAAGGCCAAATGCATTCTATTGATTTGACACGATTTTGGGATCCCAAGGAACCCAGGGATTTCAAAGTCAGTTTGCACTGGAAGGCAGGTCCCTTTGGGAGCCACAGCTCTGCTGCATGCAGCCCACTGCCAAATGCCCTCACCAGATGCTGTGCTGGACTGGTATGGACTGGGACATAAATTGTAGACAAATGCAGTCATTAGCAGCTCCCCTGCAAGGAGCATCACTGCCTGGGTGAAATCAACACTGTAATTTGCATGTTGTAGGATTCCTTTTTTGCCATTGGACTTTGGCATATAAACCTTCCAGTGTGTGTTTCTAATTTCAGTTCCAAGCCAGCAGGTGAACACCAGTGTAAGCTTGTCAGGTCCCAGTTGTCTTTCATTCTCCATTTATTTTCAAATACATCCAGTCAACTGATGCATGGATGAAGGACAATCTACAGCACTAGGACTATTTTTGCAATCCCATCTGAGTGGTTTTTGACAGCTCTTGGCCTAACAGGGTAATGGGTTTGCAATTTAAATTATTCTGCTGGGGAACTGAAGCAATCCTGCTTCTGCTCTGGGCAGAATGCTAATCCTGTACCTGAGGGATCACAGGTGTCCAGTTCAGAGTCTCCTCCCTCAGGACCCCTGCCCATCAGGGTGGTCAGACACTGTCCCAGTTCATCCTCTGTCATATGCTCTCCTGTACACAACGAAGCAAAAACAGCCTTTGGGGTTACAGAATTGTTAGCACAAAAACTAGAAGGCAACTCGACCAAGATCAGTGTACAAATGAAACAGGACAGTTTGAAAGAGGATTCCATGCCAAATGAAATGTGTGACCCCGGCACAAAAAGATGCTGATCCTTGGGAAAATTGGTCTTGTGTATTGCATTTTGGGACAGAATACATTCTGATCCAGATGGCTCTTTAGGCTATGTTGCACTTGCAGGGGCTTGAAAAATTCCTGGCACAGAACAGACCACAGTCCATGTCACCTGTGCTCATGGCTGTAGCCACTTCCTCACAGAGGAGGAAAGCTTTGATCAGGTACCCTGGAATAACCTGGACATAGTGCTCATTCTCAGTTAGTGGTTGGCTCATGCCCTGTAGCATAAAGTTATGGATCTGTTATGAAACTGTTCTATCTAATGTAGCTATTTATGGATGCTCACACCATCCATATAAATAACTTTTCTCACACTGGTCGAACCCTTGGTGTCCAAGGATCACTGTTTTGCCAGGTGATGTACCATGCAAAAAGGCATTTCCCTTTACCTGCTTTAATTTAGTGTTTAACTGCACTAAATACTTTTACAAGAGGAGCAAGGCAACAGGAGTTCATTATTTATCTCTTTATGGCGTTGGTCAAAAGCCCATTTGTACAGGGCTTTACAGAGCTCCCTCTGATTCAGATGAAGTAGACCACCCCTTATTTTTGGCCTTTCACATATGGATTCAGTCCAGGACTGACCAATTTCATCCTTTCCTCCTTGTCCCCCTCTTTATACCTCCTTTTGGGAGGTTGTGTGACTGACTGGAAGGGAGAACAATGATTCAGACAAGGGTCTACTGGAAGAGGGATACAATTTGCCAAGATCCATACTCATCATCTGACAGACGAGATACTTCAGGCCAGCAGAGTTCTCCAGAGCAGTAAAAGAAGCACAGCTGAGACAATAGATGTGATTATTCAATTTAAAATTCTAAGGCAGGTTGCTCCACATGCCTGCCCTGGTTACCAAGCTATAGTTCCAGATTAATTTTTTGCTGCAGTGAGTACGTTCTGAAATTGAAAGCTGAACTAGCAGGCATAAAACTAATATTAGAAAGAGAAATAACTCACCTCTGCACTGAAGCAGCAACAGTAAGTCTCCTCTGTCAATAACTTTGTCTCCATTCTCATTATCATAACCAAGAACCTGAAATGCTTGCTCTATTTTTTTCATGGACAAGCCGAACACAGGTCGATGATTTATATAAAGTTTGATAAAATCCCCTAAATTGATTTCTGTCACTTGTTCTCCAGTATCCACATACTTGCTGAATTTTACTTCATTTATCATTTCTTCAATCTAAAGAACAAGGCAAAACAGATTGTTACATGTTTTCTTTTTGAAAAGCACAGGGTCAGTTTCCCAGTGTACCATAACTGTGCCCCTACTGGTACCACAGGTGCCATGACCATGTCCCAGTGATGAGCTGGTACTCAGAAGCTGAGGGTGGACATGGCTAACTGTTACATGCTTGTTGTTAAAATGATTTGGGGTAAAGACAGGGGGGGGATAGCAGATATGCAGTAATTTTGGATTTCCTCTACTTCCTCATGATGGGCACTCGGTGACTTTGCAGCTGTTAATGTCACCTTTGTCACATCTGTGTCTCCACTTTGGCAGTGGGCAAGCAAACCACAAACCAGTAAATAAACCACCCAGCTGCAAAAGTACATGCATCAGAGTCCTGAGATAACCAGGGTGCACTCAGGACACAGACACCCTGGCTGGCAGCAGCACTCCTTCCCCCTCACTACCACCTGACATGCGCCTGGTGCAGCCAAACCTGAAATGGGCTCGGGGGGGCTGACACCCTGCACAGATGGATCCCCTGCTCTTCTCTGGAGAGAACAAGTGAGCACTGGCTGTGATGGATCCTACTGTTTTCCTGACTCCTGGTGCTGTGAGTCAGCCCAGTTGGCAGCTGTGCAGATGCATGTCCAAGGGGCAGGATCTGCTCCGTCCCTTCATTGTACTCATCCTCCAAGAGTGTATCCCTTTGGAGATACACAGGCAGCAGAGAAATGCCAGGAGAATTCCCAGTGCCAACACGTACCAAGCCTGCTGCTCCCCGGGAAGGGAAGCTGATGCAAGATCTCCCCAGGGAGGACTTTGCATTCAGCCTTGGGCCTTTGTCCTTGTGTCACAAGTTTTTCCACTGAATGAAGCCCGGGGAAAAGGGAAATCTCAGCTTTATATTTTTCCTGTAGTGAGTGTCAGGCCAGGCAAGAGCAGTCATTTTCACTCAGCTCTGGATGATCTGTGATTAGGTTTTATATCAGCCCCACTGAACTATAAAAGAAAACACCAATTCCCCAAAGCTTTGCCAGTCAGCCCAAGCTGCCTTTTCCCCCTCCTGCTTCACCTTTATTAAAACTCTCTAGAGGGAGATGAAATTTCCCTCTGGATTTTAATACTGTCCTGACTGCTCTGAAAAGCAGATCATAGATTGCCTGCTTTTATAACAGCTTAGCACCTCTGTTTCTATGCCTGAAACACTGTTTTAATTTTTATTTGGGGAGGGGGAAGGTTAACAGTTATTCTTTCAGAGACATTTCCTAGGGGAATATATTCTCTCTGCCCCCAGGAGGCAGAAAGGTAATGAGCCAAGGAAAAGAGCTAACAAAGCACAAGGGGATAACACCACAGCTTGACCAAAGGGCAAAGCAGTCTCAGCCCAGACAAACATTTGCTGGTTGTGGGGGCACCAAAGCAATCCTGTTAGGTGGTGGCTGTTGCAAAAGTCTTGCCTCCCATCTGCTGGCTCTCTTGGCAGAGTGTGTGCCTGTGGCAATGACTCACAGCAGCACCTCAGCAGCCTGTGGGGTTCCTGTAGTGCAGCCATGTACCACCTCCCTTGGGAGATCCCCTCCTGCCTTGAAGGGTAGTGCCAAGAGGTCATTATTTAAATCTCCTTGCATCAGATCCAGTAATTTTTCTAATGTGCTTTAATTACCCTTTTGCCAGATTACAACATTACAAATGAGGTTTGTATACAATACAAACAGCCTTGTAGAAACAGCCACAAAAGGGGAAGAAGCAACACCCCTATTAAATCAGTTGTCTTTGTCTGCTGTAAAATTTGAATCTAAAAAGCTCTTGAGAAATGTTTGATAGGAAGCTCTGCTGCTGCAACCTGAAAGGCAAGCTCAGAGACAGCTTCTGCAGAGTTTATCAGTAATGAAAGAGCTTTAAGTTCCATGGGAATAAAAGCTGCTGCTGTCTCCATCGAAAATCATTCTTCCATCAGTCCCAGGCAGAACAAGAAAAAGAGGCTCTGTCAATGTCCGAATGAGTGATTGCACAGAGCTGGGCATTCCCACACATTCTGGCTCAGCCAACCTGGAGAGTCTCAATTCATGGCCCATCACCCACATGCTGCATGCCAAACAGTTCAACCAACACCTCTACAGAGTGGTGTCAGAGCACTCAGCCTCCATCCAGAAGACCCTGAAGTCATCTGTTGGTGAATACTTCTCAGTTGTGAGGCTCTGGGTCTATTCAGCCTGCCCCTGTGGTTGCCCAGCTCTCTAGTGAGGAATCATTAGATTTGGAGGAATTTGCAGCCAGATTCTGGCCACTACTATAGTGATGCAAACCAGGTTGAATACACTGACAGGCAGCAAATGCCACCCTGCACAGCAATGGTCAGAACCTGGCCCTCAGGACACTTGGTAAATGCAATCAGTCTGGCCTTTTTTATTGTTGTTTTAATAACAACAACAAAAACAACTGACTGACCTTTTCTTCTGATGGATAAAATCCCATTGCTCTCATTACAGAAGGAATTTCCTCCAAGGGAATATGTGTTGACACCTGTCTGGGCTCCAGTGTATCGATGCCATGGTTGAGCAGCTGTACATAGTAAAAATAATCTTCCAGTTCCTGTGAGGGATTCAAAGAAGACACTGTAAAGCTTTAGTTACCAACAGGCATGGAAGGTAAGACTGCTTTTAAGATTGACTAACAGGCATATCAGTGAGATTGTTGTTAAAAGCAAGCTGGACAAAAATTAAAGAAACATCAGGCCTGTATAAATTAATCTTAAACTCCAAGCAGATGCTGCCAGTCAGCATCCATGGTGAGCATAATTACCCTGAAGAATTCGCCTTCTCTGCCACCATCCAGTAGGTTGTAGAATGGGATCAAGTCCTCCCCACCCAGGGAAGCAAGAGCATCCAAGGCACTGGCAGAAGCAGAGAAAAGAAGGTACAGGAAGGGGTCATGTGAGGAGAAATGTCATGTTTTCCTTCCTAGTCATTCTTCACAGATACTTTCAATAAATAAATAAAATCCCCAGGCCTTAGAATTCAGGAAAAAAAAGCATTGCCTTGAACCATGAATTATTTTATCATCAGCCCACACTTCTACAGCATATTTCATACCCAGGTTTTACATACAATAGCACAGTGTGGGAATTAATTATTGCTGAATGGTCCTCTTGTTTAGTGGAATGAGCACAGGGCTGGAAGCCAGGAGCTTTTCCATGGGCTTGAGCTTGCTGTCTGGCATTTAGCTTTTCTGCTTCCTTATAGAGACATTGAAGGAGATGAATTAGCTAGATCAGCATTTTCAACATGCAGACAGGGCTTGGTGTTTGCAAAAACCACACAAAACTAAGCTCCCTGTTCCTTCATCTAACACATTCCTCCCCAGCAACTCACTGCAATCCATTACACTACTTCCCCTGCCGTGAGAGGTGACTGTGCTGCAGGTGCAGTCTACATTAAACTGGAAGTGTCTGAGTGCCACCTCTTTGTTTCAATTTCATAGGCAGCTGGAGCCAAAAGGATCTGTTTGGCTCGAGCAGATGAAAAAGGAAACCAAGCCTGGTAGCACAACTAGGGTGTAGCATTGCCACATAACACCCCATGCCTGGCAGCAAGGCTGCAGCTTCCACTCACACCTCTGCTGTGCTGCTTCCACTGTTTGGGTTGGGTTGGGTTGTTTTTTTTATGTTTTTGTTTTGTTTTGTTTTTTCCAAGCTTCATGCTTTTTTTCATAATTAAGTTACTTGGGTATTAAACAGAGTGGAGATGCACGAGATGCCAGGAGCAGCAATAAAATGATAATTAGCTCATCAAGAGCTTCACTCCCAAAACAAATTACACTGAATTTCTATGTTGCCTGGACCCTGGCCAACCATTATAAAGAAGGATCATTTATATTCTATTGCCTTCCTTAAAACGTTGCTTGTGCTGACCCCCGACTGCTTAAGCCACACAAAGTGGAAAAGAAAATAAATAAGCTCATTGCTTTCCCATCCAGGTTTCCTTTGTTCTGGAACATAGAGGTGAGCTGGCTCAGCACCCTTTAAGCTTTCCTCAGAGCAAGCAATACCTGCAAGGAATGGTTCAAGCAGGACCAGCACGTGTCTTAACCATGAAGCTTTTGTCCTAGGAAGGTGTGGGGCAATGGTGCCTCTGCCCTGCACACTGCAAACAGCAGCTGTGAGCCTTGGTGTGCAAAGAAGCCAAAATACATACACCCTGCCTTTGCCACCATCCCCACCTGGCAGGTGGAAGCATGAGTCTGGCAGTGCTGCCCAAGGGAGCTGGCCAAGGGAAATTGCACAATTTCAGAGAAAGGCAGGAGAAACCTAAGAGGGTTTATCACCAACACTCCCAGCCAGAGCCTGGAAATCCTGGTTTGCAAAAGCAGCCTTCACTCCTCCAGTCACCCCATTTGCTGCAGTCCATTTACTCATGTAAGCAAAGCTTTATGGGATTAAGGTGGCTTGTCCTAAATCCAGTCTTCAAATGCAGAGGGGATTTCCCAGCAAATGCTGGCCTATCCCATTTGGAGAGCAGGGATGTTTGGATCAGTATCTGACCCATATGCTCCTCCTGCAGCCAGAGCTGCTCCTCTGATCCCTGGACTAACCCTGACAATCCCCCATCACACCAGCCTGGCCCTCACAAGCACCAGAAAATCCTCTACTCATCTTCTTACCATTTGGGCACCATTTCCCAAACTGGAGTATTTTCATAGTCACCACCTATGAGGCCTGGTGGCCTAACCCCTGCTGTGGACCATGGGGCTACATCACACAGAGGGCAGCAAAGCCTCCCCAAAAGTAAGTCCCTCCTGGTTCAGCCACCACCCCACACAGCTACCTGGGGTCAGACAGGTCACTGCAATCCAGGCTGACCCCACTGCCATGCCACCATCCCCAGCATGGCATGGCCCCACCTTGCTGAGCTCTCTGCAGGAGGTGGCCAAGGGCTTTTGGAGAGCCAGTGCCACCACAGGCCATGAGGCTCCACTGCTCAGAAACCCAGTCACAGGCCAGGAGTCCAGGAACTGGCAGCCCCCCAGGGGTGAGCAGAGATGCTGTCATTCTCAACTCATGCTCCTCTCAGCATGTGCTGGGTCTCCTCCTCACAAGAAGGTTGGGACCCCAGGCTCCACCACATAAGCTCCCTGGCCAGAGGTGGTTGGTTGCCTTGGTTATGGGTATGGTGTTATGGAAGGAGAGAGAAGCTGCAGGGCTTTGTCACCTGCCCCAAAAAGACCCACGCTCAAGAGAGCCCTGCACAGTTACCCCATCAGTGCAAAACTGCCCTGTCCACCAGGGTAAGCCCCATTCTCAGGGTAAATTCTGGGGAACATTTGTTTCATTTTTTGGCCAAGCAGCTGTGGAAAACTGTGACAAGACTCCTTTCTCCTTCCTGCAGTACTCACTCTAGGTTGACCTCCCATTTCATAACAGTACAGTCGTTCCCCCCTGCTGTCAAGAGGCAGTGTCCATCGTAGGAGCTAGCAAGGCCAGAGGCACCATCTGGGTGGCAAATGAAAGCTGAGGACTTGTGGGGGTTGCCATCAACAGGCAAAATCTGCAAGCCCACCTGTAAGGAAAAAGGGAGCCTGGGAGGGCTGCAGGTCCCACTGGTGAGCTGCAAGTCCCATGGGAGGGCTGCATCCTCCTCCCAGGAGCTCAGCTCAGGCAAGACCAGCCCACACATGGAGAGAATTCAAGTGGAATTCTCTCAGGGACCACCATCTCTACAAGTGGGTGGGTGGNGTGGGCTCCATACCTTGTCCTTTGCAATGTATGCCAGATAGTGTCGCTGGGGGTCTGTGGTGTTTGTTGTTGGGAGGATTTGTATCTTCTCCAATGGGGAGCCATATGTTGGTCCCAAAAGGGTTTGTCTAAAAGAAAAGAAAATATTCATTCATTCTAGGGCTCACAAAATGTTTGTCCTCTCCAGACAGCTGCTGGGTACAAAGATGGGTAGATATGAGGAGGTGTGGTGAGCACTAAGGCTCTCCTGGCTGAGAGGACAGAATAGGACTGGGTATCCAGCTAGAAGGGACTCAGAGAGGAATGTAGTGCTCAGGGGTCACTCAGCCCTTCAGCTCTGCTCCTGTGGGCTCCTGTCACTTTGCCTGATGTCCACATGCTGGAGAGACCAAGACCCACCAGCAGCCACAACCTTACTAGGTGACACACTAGTGAACAGCAGAGTGGACACAAGGATGGAGCAACCTGGTGGCCTTAGAGTCAGCCCAAAATCTGCATCTCAGAGGGGAAAAACACATATTGATGGGTGGGAGTAGGACAAGAGAGTAGACAGAGGAGAACAGAATCAGGATGGGGGTGGGGGGACAGGCAATGGCAGGCATGGACATCTCTACCTGCACATTTTGGTTGTCGTGTTGTAGAGCTTCATTTTGTAGTGGTTGTTGGCAGTGAGGATAAAGGACTCGTTGCTGAGCTGTGGGTACCAGGCCATGCACAGGGGCACAGCAACCTGCTCCACACGGTCCCTGTGCAAGACCACCAAGTGGTCCTTGCTGCTGCTGTTCAGGTCATACTCAACCTGGAGGGAAGAGAAGGAAACACAGCAGCTCCCCTGGGGTCTGCCAGCACCCAGGACCTTGCAGATTAACTGGATCTAGCACCTCTGTCACCAGGCAGGGTGAGCTGCCTTCAGTAGCAGAGCCTCAGCCATGGGCAGATCTTCCCTGAGACCAGGCTGAGGAACATCTCCCCAGTGGGGAGAGGGTTAGGAGCTGCAGAACCAAAGTCTGAGTCTCCCTGATGCCCTAGTCTAGCTTCCCACTTCAACCCCAAAGCTCCACTGCCTTTAGAACTTCACATGGACCTACCAGCTGCCTGTCCTCCCCAAGGCTCAGGAGCCTGGGCTCATTGCTGTCTAACTGGACCCCAAAGAGGATGTTCCGGATGGGTTTGTAGTGGGAATACATCCCTGCTAGGTGTTCCCAGCATCTGCTCCCATTTTGCAGGACTCTCTTGTAAACAGTCACTGAGTATTTCTCATCCTGGAATGACAGCACAAAGGTCAATGAGCTACAGTTCTCATGCACATCCTCTGGCTGGCAAACCCCAACCCAAACCAGTCTGGGGTTCTGTGATACAAAGCACCCCAGGAGGGACACACTTTGCAGGATCATAGGTTCACAGAGGATGGCCAGAAATTCCCACCAAAAGCCACACACATAAATCTCCCAGAGGAAAAAAAAAACCAAGCTTACAGCAGTTGCAAAGTACTCTGAGTCATGGGAGAAGCTGATGTGAGTTACAGGACCACGTGAGAACTTGAACTCTTTGCAGCTGGACTGAAGGGAAATGGCATCAAGGACATGAACACTTCCATCAGTAAAACCAGCAGCCAGAAAATAACCTGAAAAGCATGCCACAAAACTCTCAGGACACCATCACTCCTCCCAGGAAGCCCAGTGCTTGGCACACGGGGAGGTCAGGAGGCCAGAATACCTTCAGGGTCATAGGACAAGCACTGGATGCCAGCCTGGGTGAATATCCTGCTAACCAGGTACCTGGTCTGTTGGTAGTCCCACACCTTCAGCACCCCACAGTGACTCCCCACAGCAACCAGTGCCCGCCGGGGGTGGCAGGTGATGGCATTCACAGCCTGCTTTGCTTCTTCCATGACTTTTTCAAAGGTTCCCTTCTCTGTTGCAACATGGAACACGGTTGCATCAGAGGTTGAAAGGATAAAGTTCCTGTTTAGTGGGAGAGAAACAGAATTTGATGAATCAGGCTAGCTGGCTCCTGTCCCTCTGAGCAATATTACACATCAGTCTCTTTTTGGCAGCTTAGGTTGGACAATCTCTTATATTTTGTGCTGTGCAATATGTAAACACTTCTTGACCTGGAAGGCAGGTGGCACTTTGTATTCATGACCTGGTAAATCTCCACGGGAAGACATTGGAGCCAGTTCCATTTTCTACTTGGCCAGGCAAGCCAGAAGATGAATGACATCTGGGGAGCTTGTGCCGTTTGCAAGTCACTGGTGTGTGAGATGGACAAATGAGCAATTGAAGATCCTCTGAATAGTCTTTTCACATGTCTCCATGCCACCATTCACCGTGGCTCCAAGCTGCCATGGCCAAGGTCAGAGGATGGATTCAGTCTCTGCTGCAGACAGAGCATCCGTCTGTCCGGCCTCGCTGACCGCAGCGCAGCAGAAAGGGTCCCACTGCATAATCCGTGATGTGCAAAGCAGATGTCTGAATAATTATGCACATTACAGAACAAATATCTACAGTCTGCCTCAGTCTGCCTTCACCCTGCTCTTCAGCCAGACCTGTTCCCACCAGCCTGGTGACACCAGCAGGCTCAAGGCTTCCTTTGGTTTTTCCAGAGCAGCCACAAGTGGCAGGAGGGGCAGTAGTAACCCAAGGAGAGAGACAAAACAAAAGAGAAAACCAACCCATTCCCTAGGGTGCATCTCCAGGCTGGAGAAGAACCTGTCCCACATGACTTTTTGGAAAAAGACATACAGCTGGCAGGCTGGATGGAGCCCCAGAGCAGCTTCATGTGGCCTGCAGACTGCCTATAAATCTTCAGGCACAGCTACATTGCTCTGAGGGACAGAGAGAGTCAGTGACCAGATTGGGAATGTCCAAATCTCCTGAGTAAATGTGGCACAACCCCTGGGGCAGTCCCTGCATCCTCACTGCCCTGATTAGCTTGCCCTGCCATGATAAGCTCTATCTGCAAATAGCCATGGACAGGAGGGGCTTAGGGGGGGATTAAGGGGCCAAGCAGGAGCTGGAGGCTCAGCATTAGCACTGGGTATGTGACCAAGGAGCTGCCTGTGCCAGGTCCAGTTGATCATCCCTGCACCAAGGCATCACACCAGCTTCAGAACTTAAGGCATGCAGGCCTTTTGCCTGCACAGCTCCCAACCCCTGCTTGTCCTCTGGTGGGCAGGTGGGACAAATACCCAAAGTGAAAATCTGCAGATAAGGGGCATAAAGGGACATATTTCCTCCCTGTCCTGCCCAGAATCCTGGGCACAGGGTTGAAACCTGCTCTAGCAAAGCTTTCAGCTGACCATTTCCCCAGTTTTCAACCTGCAAGACCAATGCAGGAGAAGATCTGGGTTTAGCAAGGGGCACTCACCTGATGAGAAAGGGCTGGGTGTTGGTGGGACAGGCTGGGGAGGCACCAGGAGGATCAGGAGGAGTTTTGCAAAAGGAGATGGAGTGAATGGGACCCACAGTGCTGTGGCTGTAGGAGGTGAGAAGCTGCAGCTGCCCATCATAGAATTTCACCTGACCTTTCCCATCACCAGTTACTATGCAGCTGCAAGGAAGGGAAAGGTTTCCATCAACACCCTGACAGCTCCCAAATATTTCTTGAGTGGTATCCTTGGGCAGAAGCAAACCTCTTCCCCTTTTCTCTGCACAAGAGCATGAGGACAGCCCCGTCCCGATGTGAAGGGGAAAAGCCCAAGGCTGGGCAGAAACCACCCGGCTCTGCTGTGACCCTGCCAGTGTCCCCAAGGCTGTCACGGCGTTTGGTGGCTGTCTGCTCCCTCTGCCGGTAAAGGCCAGGAGGCTGAGCCAGAGCCAGCCCCGATTCTCCATGATTGCAAAGCCGAGATCACTTCATCACGAGTTTTCAACCTTTTTTTTTTTTTCCCCCCAGACTAATTGCTGGAAAAAGCTGGAGCAGCGGCTCACAACTCGGCAGCACTTTCCTGCCTGATGTCCCTGCTCTTCACACTCTGCCAAGTGACTGAAAGCTGCAGCACATGGCCACAGCTCTGCCTTTCCTATGTCTGAGATCCCTGAGGACTTCACCTACTGAAACCATCCCTCCCCTTACCTCTCCACCACCTGCAGCACGGTAAGTTTGTCCTCCTGCAGTGGCACCACCTTGGTGGCCTCCATCCTCTGTGCCTTGGCCTGTAGCTCCTTGGAAGGCTTGCGAGAAGCAACCTTGTCCCACACCACCAGCTTCCCAGCTGAGGTGCCTGTCAGAGCTTGGGAGTTGTTAAAATGAAAAACTGACTGACTGAAGTGTCCCACCACGCTCCTGAAGGTCTGCAGAGAGAGTGGTGAGGCCGTGTGTTTGTCCTGGGTGCTGGCTCATCCCTCCTCAAGCAGAGATGTTCCTGCTTGGTCTCTCCATGTGACATTCCCTCCCTGTCCCATGGAAAGAACCCCTGGAGAAGATTCAATGGGGCATCTCTGGGAGAAGGAGCCCCTTTTGACCTCAGCTCAGGCCACCCTGGCTTGTCCCTTCAGGAGAGTGAGGGGGACCAGCTGGGGACACGGCCACTGTGCTTAAGGGGATGGGAAGGGGCAGTGCTGCTGCTAGGAGGAAAGCCCAGAGGCTGACATGCTGTGGTTCCCCCTGTGCTCACCCGGTTGCTCAGGAGTGGGGCTCCATACTGCAAACCAGCATCACCCTGGGGAGAGCAGAGAAAACATCCAGAACATGGGGAAAACATTGGACCCTACTCTGCAGTGCCAGGACCTCCCCTCCCCATCATTTGGGCACTGGTCCTGAGACATGGTGACCCAAGGAGGGCTCCTGGGGCAATATGGCTCCTAAACCTTCCAGAGAGCACAAAAGACCCTCTCCCTCCACCTACTTCTCTCCCAAAAGCTGCTGATCTTGGGGAAGGTCAAGGGCAGGGGCAGACCCCAGTGGTGGGCAACCATCTGGCCCTACAGTCCACACAACCCCCTGTGCCCCCTTCAAACCCTCTGAGAACCTGTTGGGCACCAGAAATATAACAACAAATACAACTACTTACCCACAGGTAAAATATCACCTGGGTTCTGCTGTTGCTGAGGAACTCATAGGGATTTTGAGGGTTAAAAATGACATAATCCTGAAATAAAAAGGAGAGAATCCCACTAGCACCAAGCTGAGCAATGTTTCTGCTGCTGCTTTCATGCAAAACATCTGCTTCTATCCAAAACCCACTTCACCACCTGCACTGATCTCAACACAGGGGCCAAATTCCCTGTGAACCACCTGAGCTGTGCTCTCCCCTCCACCAGTGGGGCTGGGGGCTTCTCCTGCCCCAGCAGTGCTGTGGTGGGGGACATCCCACCAGTGGGGGGGGTGAGCAGCAGGGATGGGATGGGATGGGATCCTGCCTCCTATCTCCAGCTGACAACCACCAGCAGCCCCGTGCTGGATGTGGACAGGGGGGATTGCAGGTGAGGAGGGGGTGCCCAGTCCAGCCCAGTCCCACTCCTCTGCACCCCCCACTCACCTGATACCCAAACGCCGGGCTCAGCTCCGTGCTGCACACGGGTTTCTCTGTGGCAGAAGTCCACTTCCAAACACAAACTTTCTGGCAGAGAAGAGAAAACCCAAGGGACATTTGTGATTTTCTGGCAGCTGGGTAAACCCCATTCCCTCCAGCTGCAGAGGTTGGGAGGTACAAAAGACTGGAGCAGAATAAACCCAGCAGGAAGGGTAATTTCAGGAAATAATGCTAGAAATAACTTCAATAAAAGCACACTGGAGTCAGAAGGTTTTGTCCCAACTTTAGATACATTTCTCAACTCCACAGCTTTCACCTTAATGAAATCTAGGACTGTCTTCCAATGGCTCTGCAAAAAAAAAAAAAACCTCTCCACCTCTCCCCACCCAAATTCTCCCTTCCCCTTTGCTGCACCAGGAAAAAATTCCAGGGATCTTTCCTGCAAGGCTACAAGAAGAGATGTTTCCTTTACCTGCACTGCCCCAGCACTGATGGTTGCCAAATACTTTGCATCCTGGGAAAAGGCAATAGCACTGACCCCATCCTCCGGGTGGCTCTCAAAGATGGTGTGCACGGGGATCCTACAAAGCAAAGGGGACTTGAGGATGGTGAAGGCCTTGGTTCACTTTTGGACACTTTACCCCATCCCCAGGTTATTCCCATTTCACTCCTAGCTGAGGCTGGAGTCAGTCCTAACTCATTGGACATATGAAGTTCCCAAGGAAGAAATTCCTGGGAGCTTACCCAGAGTAGGAGTCCCACACGATGATCAGAGGACGTGGCCCTCGGTCAGCGGTTGCCACCCAGCGCCTGTCAGCACTCACACACAGACAGGAAATGACATTCGTGTGGCCCTGGAGAAAGAGAAGCAGCAAAGTGCCTCAGAGGCTCCAGACCTGGTGGTTGGTTAAAGCCTTTATCCAACTGCCTTCCTCAGGAGCTTCCCTCATCTTCCCTCCCAAGGATCCTCCACTCCCATCCTTACAGCCGCTCTTTAATTTCGTTTTCCACAGGCTCTTCTGAGCCCATCACCCCAAACCTGCCCCTTGCTCTGCCTGTGGGTCCCCAGTGTCACCACTGCTGCAGTCCAACACAAAGCACCTCCCACCAACACATTTTTGGGAATGGCAACTGCATGGGAGCAGAAGGATGCACCCCTGGGCATGGGCTGCTCCTCGGCTCAGCTACAGGTGACCCCTAAGCACCTTCACACCACGAACGTAAGGAACACCCACAGACCATGGACCAGACCACAGACCACTCCAGCTATGAGCACCCAGAGGACACAGATGGAGAGACAGTTCAGGAGAAGGAGAAGAGGGAGATGTGCCAGACCTGCAGGTGGTGCTGCCTGTTCCTCAGGACATCGTGGATGACTGCTGTGTGGGAGGAGACGTACAGGAGCACTCGGTCCTCCCCATCCATCAGGCTGTGCACAGCCAGCCTGCTGTTGTAGCCCAACACCCAGGACAGGCTCTGCAGGGAAGAGGCAAAACTTTCATCCTTGACTCTTAGTGGCCAGGACTAAAAAGCCACAAAAAGTCTCCGGGGTGATGGGGGGCAGCAGGGCAGGAGCACTGGGTGCTGTGTAGCTGGTGGCACCATGCCCACTGGTACTCACAAGGGGGTGCAGGTTGTTCTGCCTGTCCTCCTGGAAGAGCATCCCCGGGCTGGCTGCCCACACCAAGCTTGCAGAGACATCATACTGCTCATCCTCCTCACTCCTCTGCTGTGTCTCCTGCTCCACACAGCCTGAGGGAGGCCCAGGGGGGGCAGCATCCTCCAGATGTGTTCCCCCAGCAGTGTCTTCTCCCAGAGCAGTCCTCAAGGTTGTGTCTTCCATCTCAGCTTCACTTGGCCCATCTATCTGCGCCTTCACCCTCTTCCTGGGAGCTGGGGCATGGAGAAGCCCTGAAATACTTCCTCCCCCAGGGTCTGGCTGCACAGTAACCTTAAATTTGGCACAGCAGAAGGAAAGAGAATCTGTGAAGATAGGAAATGGGTCCCAGAGCCCCTTTTTCAGCTCCAGTGATGCTCCTGCCCAGCCGAAGCACACCCAGCACCACCTGGCCAAGCCCCAGCTCCCTCCCTCTGCCCGCAGGTACAGGGACCCTGCCCCTCAGGTGGAATATTATCCCCATAAGCAGAACTGCTGCCAGGTGGCACCTGGATCCTCTCCAGCTTCCCCAGCTCCATGGATCTGGGTTTGAGCCAACATCAAGACCTTGCACACAGAAATCTCTCATGGGAGTGGGGAGGGGCCCCTGGCAGCAGGACAGACACTCAGGGACAGCCAGGGCCCATGGGTCCCACCAGGGTCACCTCAGAGCTGCTCCTGAGCCCCTCTCCAGGCCTCAGTGCCTCCCCAGATGTCCTGTGCCCCCCTCCCTGGGGACCCCAGGACTCACCCTCACACCAAGTCCTGCTTCTGTTTGCTTGATCCGACTGTTCCCAGGCAACGGCTGCGCCAACGGCTGCGCCAGGGACAGCCCAGAGAGCAACAGGGACAGAGCAGGGAAAGCAGCAGGGACCCTCCTGATCCCCACGGGCTTCTGGGGAACCCTCCTGGTCCCCATGGGATGCTGGGGGACCCTCCTGATCTCCATGTGCTGTCGGAGGCCCTGCTCAAAGCAGGAACATGGTGACTTGGGGGGACATTCAGCCCTTCAACCTGCACAAATCCTGCTGGTGGCAGTGACAACCCCACTGTGGCATCATCTGAGCACTCTGGGACTGAACCCTCACCCTGCCTGGGGAATGGGATGAGGATCTTCACCCAGTGCCCCCCACCAGGGGCTTGGGGGCAGCTTCACAGGGGACCCTGTTTCCAGAGATCACTCCAAACTATTGCCACCACAGATAATCAGCTCTAAGTGCTCCCCACTGTTGGCTTCAGCCTTGCTGCTAAGCTCCAGTAATAACAATTTCTAAATCTAATTTTTTTTTCCTTTTGCCCAGCAAGAGCTTCCTGCCCTGCTGGGAGAAGAAAGGAGTTTTATTATCAGCTCAAATTATCTCCTCAACCTGAAGAGGCTGTGCAGAGGTGGGATGTCAGAACGTGGCTGCTCCCAACTCCTCCTCTGTGGCACCATGTGCTGCTCCGAATCCAGGGAGTTTTATGGCTTCAGGAGCAGGGATTTGGTCCTTGATCCCCATCTCTGCTGGGTGCAGCCTTGCTCAGTGCCTGCACATCAAGCTTGTTCAGACACAGTGCTTCTCCCACCTGGCAACATCCAGTTCACATTCCCTGATCATAAAGGGCACAGGGAGCCATCTCTGCTCTCCAGCATGAAAATCCCATTTATTCCACCTGAGAGCAGCTTTTCTCCTCCATTCCTGCAGCAGAGGTTTGAGTGTGGTCTAAGCAAGCTCAAACCTCACCCTCCCCACAGCAGGTTTTGCAACATAATCCAGGTTTGCTGTTGGGATTGTTCAACCTGTTCCAGTCAGGACACCCAACCAGAGGGGCTGGGGACACAGTTGGGTCAGAGAAAACCTCTATAAAAGCCTCACAGAGCTGAGAGCCATCTGAAACATGAAGACATCCTTCATGCTGAAAGGGAAATGAGGTTCCTGAGAGCAGATAACTCCCCCAGATACTTGGCTGAGGGGGCTGGACTGACCCCAACCTCGTTTCAGCAGCAGTACAGGAAGCAGGGGCTTTTTAGATCACTTCATCCCAGGAGGCACAAACACAAAGACCTGGAAGGAGGCATCTCGGGAGCTTTTCTTCTCCTGGCCTGGTATCCAGACCCAGATTCAGCTGCAGCTTGGGTAAAAGCCAACCACAGCTGGAACACCTGGACACATCCCCAAGCACACACAGCCAAGGTCAAGGCCAGGCCCTTGATGGTCTGAAAAGTGATTCCAATTTTATCCATATCCTTACACCTACATTCCATTTCACAGGGACAGAAGATAGGGGCAGTCTGGGGACAGACAGATGCTTAGAAACCACAGCAGCACCAAAACCCTTTTTGTGGAAAACAAGGCTCCCTAACCCAATACAATGTGCACCTGAAAATTGTTTTACCTAAGTCCCAGAACAACTCCATGGGAGTTCTTACCTTGTAACTACAGCCAGGGACACCACACTGCTTCCCAGGGGGATTTCGCCAGGAATTTAGGAGACGTTGTGACCCTTGTGGGCCACACACCTGCTAAGGGTCAGCAGTGCAGGCTTACCTCAGCACTGAGGCAGAATCCCACCTTCTCTCACACCAAAGGAACAGAATAGGAGCAGCTAAAGTAGAGCAGGGTGAGATTTTAGGTTGGATGGGGATGATCTAAACACAGTCTCATCCAGGGAAACCACAGTGAGCTGCTGCAGAAACACTTCCTCTGCAGCACTGTGGAGCCTGAAGGACTCACCCAGCAAGGAGCTTTGCTTTGAAACTCCATCACCTCAGTGAGAATCTGCTCTGGGGGACTGTGAGCTGAAACACAAACGCCTGAAATGTCAAAAGGATAAACCTGCTGCCTGTAACACAGAGCCCTGGCTGAGGGATTTAAATGCCTGGGGATTAGTCCACTTTTTCAAGTCAGTTAATAACAATGACCTGAGAATTGCTCAGTATGTGTGATGTCACTTCTGCCACACCTTCCTCATGGAGCATGAATGGAAAACTTGCACCTCACCTGAGTTTCAGCTCTGGAAGGTCAAAGGGCCACCTCAGATCTGAGCAGATTTGCATTTAACCCCCCCAACCTGGCCCCACAATTATTGCCCAAAACATTCACTTCTACAAGAACAGAGAGAGATTTACTCAGATTTATTGTTTCAGAAGACTTATTTTGGAGTTGAACTGAAACCAAGCTTACAACAAACCAGTCATCCCCAAAATCCCCTTGATCAGTTTACTTGCCCCAAAACCAACTACTGCAAATAAACAAAACCAAAATTAAAACAAGTCTTCAAGTTAGGAGTACTTTGATCATGACCATAAGAATATTAAAAGTGAAGCAGAATTATAACACCTATTCCTTATCTCATTAACTTAAAATAATTAGGTGTTCCCCAAATTATTTCAGCATGTTTCATGACTTTCAAAGTTGTGGCAACCCAGGGAAGATAAAGTATCCAACTTGTGTATTTCTTGATTGAGTAATTCTATTATATTCACCAGAAAGTGCTCTGGGACTTTTTAGCATGTGTTACAAGACATTCAGTGAGGAATTTCAAGGTGATTAAAAAAAAAAAAAAAGGAATGCTCTGTTATCATCAAATCAGAGCATTTAATGCTCTTTAGAGCCTGTATCAAGTGAAGTTTGGGTCTCTAGAGCCTCACTGCAAACTGATACAAGGTGTAAGAGATGAGAAGCCACATCTTGCAGCTCTGCAAGCTGCTCCTGGTGCACCAGTGCAATTCTGAACTGCAGTCAGACCTTACTCTGCCAGAACCCCTCCAGACTCTGTGAGTCTGGCACCTAGGGGGTCACAGCCTCCAAAACTTTTGCTTCATCAAGAACATGGAGGGAAGTTTTTAAACCAGATCAGAGTCCAGAAAGCAGGCATGAGCTTCAGCTTTATTGTTTTCCAAGCAGTGGTCATCTTTGCAAGGGAATGATATTGCAGCTGAAAAAGAAGAGGGTAGAAGGAAGCACTAAAGACTCGGTTCCCAAACACAGAAGAGCTGACATGGCATGAATCAGACCCACCAGAACCCTCCTCCCTTGGTTTTCTCTACTGGATGAACCTTCCCCTCTTACCCCAGGAGGCCCTTCCCGGACCAGCGCTTTGGAGTCAGCCCCACGTGCACTTTTTTGCCACTGCGCAGCACAGTCACACTCAGGGGAATCTGAAAGAGAGGAAAAAAAAAAAAAAGATGTAAGAATAAAAGATGGAAACTTTCCACCACCAAGTCAAACCCCTGGTTTGTTCTTTTGATGAAACACCAGAGGAACATTAGGCCCAGGGGAGCTCTTCAGCAGCTCCCATTCACCCTCCCTGTGGATCTGAAAGGAGGAAGAGTTTGGTGTGGAGACATCTCCAGGAGACCTCTCACTTCCACTATAAAGCACTTGATAGCTGTGGCACCTTCCCTGGCCAGTCCCTGAGGGTGGCACAGCAATGCCAGGGAACAATGGACAACATGATGCTCACAGCAAAGAGCACACACTTCTCAGCTCCTGTGCAGCAGGAATAAGCTCAGTGCAGCAAGAGAACATGGCTACAACAGCACAGACAGAACCTGACACTGCTCCTGAGGTGGAAATAATGATCCCAGAGATCAGAGTTCCACAGAAAAACTGTGGCTAACAGACAGGCAAGAGAATACAGTCCCAGCAGAAACGAGCTCACCCCTTCGCTGTGCTGCACCACCGTGGCGATGTTCTGCAGGCTCTGGAAGTTGTTTATGTTGACAGAACCAAACTCCACAATCTCATCATCCACCTGAAGCCCCTGGACAGAAATAGGAGAGAGATGAGCACCTGCCTTCTCCAAAGAGAGCTGACATCACAGCAGCATCACCCTCCTCCCAGCCACAGGGGGAGTGCTGTGCTGGGACAACTGTTCTCACTTCAAGTGACTGAAATATCCGACACCCTCTCCATGTCCCCAGCAAGCACTCATTCCTTTGTCCTACTTTATGAACAAATACTGAGGCCTGGAAAGGTCAGTGAGGCCTTGGAGAAGCTCTGTGGTGCAACAACACAGCTGAGGAAGCTGAGGAGAGAGCAGTCACCTGCTTCCTGTGCAGTGCCCAGTGTGCACACAACATCCCAGCGTGACAAAAAGAAATGAAAAGGTGGAGGGGGGAACCCTGATCAACCCCCCAACTAATTCCCACGTACTAACAAGTGGCAGAGAGAGCCATGGGTTAGGTTTTCTCCCTGTGTCCAGAAGAAGCTGTCCCCACAGGCTGTCAGACACCCCCCCCTCACCGAGATGCTGGCAGGAGATCCCGGAGTCACGGCGTTCACTTTGGCAAAGGCCCGGGGCAGCCCCTGGTTCTGGCTCATGGCCTCTGCCAGTGCCTCAGCCTCATCCCTGGCATGCTTCTCCTTGTCCCGGGCATGCAGCTGGTGAAGAGCTTCCTCCACCTGCTTCATCAGGGCCTTGTGATCGTTCTGCAAGCCTGTGGGTGACACCATGAGCACACAGGGAGCTGGAGGGAGCTACATCCATGGGTTCTTCCTCAGCACAGGCTCTCCTCTGCAACTGCACAGGAAGTTATATCCTGGATGTCTTGGACCTCAGCTGGTGTGTCTGCTGGGTCCTGCTGCCAGCCCTGCTCACACAGCCCAGCAGATGGTTATCAGCAGAAATCAGACAGAAAAAACCACCCTACAAATGCCAGTGAACACGCAGGGGTGCAGAGGTCCATGGTCACCTAGGACCTGGTCTAGTGGGAGGTGTCCCTGCCCATGGCAGGAGGTTGGAACCAGATGATCTCTAAGGTCCTTTTCACCCCAAACCAGTCTGGGAGTCCACAGAATCACTGAGCAGCTGAAGCCTTTTCCCATCAAGTCACTGCTACGTGTCTGCAGCAGAAGCCATCCCCACAGACAGGGCACGGGGGAAAGCCAGGGACAGAACAAACACCAACCTATTATTTCCCCAAAGCTCATTCTACAAACAGCAAAATTTTTTGCTGTCACAAACCCTCCGTGGCTGCAGAGCAGAAGCAGAATTTCAAAGCCTCTGCAACACACGTGGACAAAAGCATTTTGCTGAGCAAGGTGATGGAGCCCCGAGGAAAAGAACTGAAAACCCAACTCGGAGCAAGCCCGGGCTTCAGGTTTTGAAGAACAGCGACAGACAGGCAGAACGATAAAGCACTGAAGTTACTGAAATGGCTGCAGAGTGCTTAAGAGGCAGATGCACTCCCGCAGCAGCTCTCTCCCACAGACAATTTTCCCTGTTCCGTTCCCGCTGGAGGGGGAGGCTCCTCCGGCCCTTCTCCTCCTCCTCCCCCAGCAGCCGGTCTGTCCCCCCCGCTCCCTCTCCCAGCTCACAGATGATGTTGTGCCGGGCGGTGCGCACTTGGTAGAGGTCGATGTCATCGCGGGGAAAGCCCTCGGCGTCCACCAGCGGCTCGTTCATCCCGACGCCTTTTTGCTGTGAGGGAAGAAGCGCCCATGGAGCTGTAGAGCAACCCCGCAGCCGGCCCCGGCCCCGGCCCCACCANCAGCAGCACGGTGACCTGGTGGTGTGAGGCTGTGTCCCCGGCCGCCACACACTCTGGGGACAAACGCTGTGCCCCTGGGCCGTGGGGATGTCCCAAATGGAGAGGGGCCAGCGCTGGCTGGGGGTGGCGGAGCGGTGCCCGGGGGTGGCCGCGCCGGGGGATGCGGTGGTGGCAGCGGGTGACACTGCGGTGGCACCACCACAGGGTCATGGGCCATGGGGTGACCGCACCGGTGGCAGTGACAGGGAGTGAGGCGGCTGTGGTGGTGGCACAGCGGTGTCACTACCGGCGGGTGACGCAGCTGTGATGGGTCCTGGGGTGACCCTGTCGCTGCTGCTGGCCCCTCTCCATTTGGGACATCCCCACGGCCCAGGGGCACAGCGTTTGTCCCCAGAGTGTGTGGCGGCCGGGGACACAGCCTCACACCACCAGGTCACCGTGCTGCTGCCACCTGCCCAAGCTCCCCGCTCAGCAGGGATGGAGGTGGCACCGTGTGGCCCCGGGCTCAGTCTCCAGGCCTGTGGCCACACCCTGCACGCAGCCGAATCGTCCCGGTTCGGCGCTGGCTGGGAGGCCCGATGGGCACAGGATGGGACATGTCCCTGTGAAGGGGTGAATGTCCCCGCGGGCAGGTGATGGGCTGGGGGGGGGGTTGTGTGCTGCTGTGGTTGCATCACTCTCCATGTTCCCAACACACACGGGCAGAGGGGTTCTGCAGCAGAGTTGGTGTGGCCCTGCTGTGCCATGGGCAGGAACACACGTGGCATGCCAGAGAATCACAGAGTCCCAGAGTGGTTTGGGCAAAGGGACCTTCAAGATCATCCAGTCCCACCCACTGCCACAGGCAGGGACACCTCCCACCAGCCCAGGTTGCTCCAAGCCCCATCCAACCTGCCCTGAGCCACTGCCAGGGATGGGGCAGCCACAGCTTCTCTGGGCAACCTGGGCCAGGGGCTCAGCACCCTCACAGGGAATTATTGCCTCATCTAAATCTCCCCTCTTCCAGTTTAAAGCCATTCCCCCTCATCCCATCACTAAATGTCCTTGTCAAAAGTCCCTCCTGAGCTTTCCTGTAGCCCCTTCAGGCACTGGAAGGTGCTCTAAAGTCTTCTGGAGCCTTCTTCAATCTGAACAACCCCAACTCTCCAATTGTCTCCAGAGCAGAGCTGCTCCAGCCCTCAGAGCATCCCCGTGGCCTCCTCTGGACTTGCTCCAGTGGGACACCCCATCCGACAGCTGAAGTCACACCTTTGATAAACCATCCCACCTTTGGCTTACTCCACACCTCTGAACGTCCCTCGGCCACGGGGTGGGGCAGTTCCCAGCCCAAACCAACCACATCTCTGGGTCACAGACGCTTGGGGGTGGAGGTGGGAGAAGGTGGAGCTGAGGAGGAGCTTCCCCTGTCCCACCACTACATTAAAAGCCCCCGTGGCCTCCTGCTCTCTCTGCCGCTGTCACGTTGCCAGGTCACAAGAATGGTGAGGGAATTCAATTAAATGTTGGGGAGCTCGTGGGCACAGGACAGCTCAGGAGCTTTAGGGGTTCCATCTCTGCTTCAGTTTGGACTTTTTTGGTGACTGTGCTGGAAGTGGTGCCCAAGAGCTTTTCCTCGTGCTCCAACCTTTGGACTTGAGCCCTCTGGGGGCTGAGGTACCCCCCTGCTAACCCCTCTCTTTTCTGATTCTCTCTTTCAGACATCTTACACAGACAAAGGAGAAAAGGTACGAGCGCTTCGTATCCCCGGTGCTGCCCCGCTGCCTGGTGTGAGACACCAGCCACCCCAATGCCAATATTGTTAATTCCTTACTCCTTGATTACCTGGTAAAACCAGAAGTAAAACTGCTCTCTGCCTGAGCCACGCAGGACACAGTTCCTCCTCAACCTTAGTAATGGGAATTTATTGATTTCCTGTTTCTTTCTGGTTTGAGAGGAGAGCAGAAAACAGGAGACCATGTGTGTTCCTAATGCCTGAGCAGGATCCTCATTTAGTGCAACATTTAATTCCAAACCCTGCACCTATTCCCCTCCTTTTCACCCTAGAAAATGCTTTCCAAGCCAGCGGTGGGGGACAGAGGGAAGGGGGAACTGTCCTAGCAGTTGTGTAAGAGCATGTTGGGAGGGATTAATCTTTAACGCAGCAAAGTTCATGGGGGGTGGGGGCTGCTCACCAGAGCATGGGGATGGAGACCAGGTGGGCCTGATCCTGCTGCACCTGACTGAAAAGTGCTTTAGAAAACTGCTGGTTTGGGATGGTTAACCTGGTTCTGGTTAATTTGGTTCCAGTTCGCTTGGTTCTGGTTAATTCAGCTGCTTTTGCAGCAGATGTGTTTGTAGGGTTGTGGCTGCCACTTCATCCAGCTCTGGAGAGGAGCAGAGCTGTGGGAACAGCCGTGGTGGGGGCTCTCAGCTCTGTTTTCCCCTTCCCTTTAGCACCAGCAAGGCCGCTTCATCCATTTCCACTCCATCACCTTCTGGGTTGGCAATGCCAAGCAGGTGAGAGGCATCAGTGGGGCCTGGGGGGTGCCCACTGGGCCGGCTGCTCCAGTTATTTGCTGCCAGGAGGTTGGTTTGTCCCAGCACCCCTGGGGGTCAGGGCCATACTGGTGTCCCAGAGCCTGTCCCTGGCTCAGTGCCCACCAGCACGGCCTTGGGGACCCTTGCGCAAGGGGGTGTGTGCCAGGGGGAGCCTGAGCACAGCAAAACAGCACGAGCCGTGGCCACCAGCCTGCCCTGGTGAGGTGCTGTGGTAGCCCAGTTAAAAAGCCCAACCTGAACTGCTCTCCACCCAACCCACAGATGAACAGGAGACAGGCAGAGAGGTTTCCCCCTTGGGAGCAGCTCCCTGCCAGCCCATTGCTAGGCCCACCCTGCCCTGGGGTGTGGGGGGGCTCTGGAGGACACACTTCCCACTGAATTTTTTAATTCCCCCCAGTATGGGCCTTTTCTCACCTCTGTCTGCTCCTCCTGGCTGCTGGAGGGGAGCAGAAAGCTCAGGTGCTCCCTGTGCACACATATGACTGTAGAGGGACAGGACAAGAGGTGATGGCTTTAAACTGGAACAGAGGAGACTTAGGTTAGACACTAGAAAGAAATTCTTCCCTGTGAGGGTGCTGAGCCCCTGGCCCAGGTTGCCCAGAGAAGCTGTGGCTGCCCCATCCCTGGCAGTGTTGAAGGTTGGATGGGGCCTGGAGCAACCTAGGCTGGTGGGAGGTGTCCCTGCCCATGGCAGGGGGTTGGAACTGGATGATCTTGAAGGTCCCTTCCAACCCAAACCACCATGCACACGATGGCTGTTTCCCACGGACTAGTGGCCCTGTCCTGGCTGTGGGGAGCCCCATGGGAATCAGGGGCCACCAGCACTTTGGATTCACCCTGGGGTGACTCTCACCTTCCCACAGGCTGCATCCTACTACTGCAACAAGCTGGGGTTTGAGGAGCTGGCGTACCGGGGGCTGGAGACAGGCAGCAGGGAGGTGGTGTCACACGTCATCAAGCAGGACAGGGTAAGGGGACAATGCTCCTTGCTGAGGTGCCACTACTGGGGTGGAAAAGATGAGCTGGGGGGAGGCAAGATGGTGTCGGGGTGTGGGTGCTGCTGAAACCTCATTGCACCATTTAAACCCTGTACCTGGGTGCATCTGGCCCAGCCTGGGGGCTCTGGCATGTCTCCATCCCTCACCTGTCCTCCTCTTCCTCACCAGATCGTGTTTGTTCTCTCATCTGCTCTCAACCCAGGCAATAAGGGTAAGTGTCACGGGGGTTTGTGGGGGGAATGGAGTGAGAAAGGACCACGGGGGGCAAAGTGCTCTGCTCATGCCTGGTCTTGCTCTGGGCAGAGATGGGGGAGCACTTGGTGAAACATGGTGATGGGGTGAAGGACATCGCCTTTGAAGTGGAGGACTGTGACTTCATCGTGCAGGTAGGCAGCCCCTCTGCTCCCTCCTGCACCCCAAAATGGTGAGGAGATGTGGGGAAGGGTCTGGGCCCATCTCCCCCCAGCCCGAGGGAGCTGTGGCCAAAGAGGGTCTCTCTCCTTCTGCCCAGAAAGCCAAGGAGCGTGGAGCCGTGGTGGTGAAGGAGCCCTGGGTGGAGGAGGACAAGTTTGGGAAGGTGAAGTTCGCGGTGATCCAGACGGTAAGTGGTGAGGCAGCTGTGGGGGCTGAGCTGTGCTGGAGCGGGGTTCATGGGAGCAGGCTGGACCCAGGAGGCCCCCAAAAAAACAGTGACACCATGCAACTGCTTTCCCTCCTTTTGCAGTATGGTGACACCACCCACACCTTGATAGAAAAGCTCAACTACAAGGGCCTCTTCCTGCCAGGGTACCACCAGCCTCTCTTCAAGGACCCTCTGCTGTCAAAGCTGTGAGTACTTTCCAGAGGGTCCTGCCCAGCTCTTTGCCACTGTGCACCAGTGGGATGTCCCCCCCAAGAGCTGGACAGGCCCCCACCACCTCTCCCTGGAGCTCCTCGTGCTGTGGGATGCTCCCAAGCCTGGCTCTTCCCCCGCAGACCAAGCACCAAGCTCAACTTTGTTGACCACGTTGTGGGGAATCAACCCGACCTCCAGATGGTCCCAGTGGCAGACTGGTAAGAGTGGGGAGAGTTGGGATGGAGCAGCAGCACCAGGGGTGGAGTGAGGGACATGAACGTGCCCTGGACAGGTACCAGAAGAACCTGCTCTTCCACCGCTTCTGGTCAGTGGATGACAAGCAGCTGCACACAGAGTTCAGCGCCCTGCGCTCCATCGTGGTCACCAACTATGAAGAGACCATTAAGATGCCCATCAATGAGCCAGCTGCTGGCAAGAAGAAATCCCAGATCCAGGTGAGCAGAGACTGGAGGTGGGTCCATCAGGCTGCCACCATGAGCGGGGCTTTGGTGAAGGCAGAGCTGGCCCAGATGTGCTGTGCTAGGGTGGCTGCTGGAAAGCAGCCCTGGCTCTGCTGGGGTCTGCCAAGGGCTGTCAAACCCTGACATGGTGACATTTCTTCCCTGTAGGAATATGTCGACTACTACGGAGGGGCTGGAGTCCAGCACATCGCCCTGAACACCTCTGACATCATCTCAGCAGTGAGTGCAGCCCCAGGCAGCTCCCAGCCCCAACTCCTCTCTGCCTCCACCCCATCCCACTGGGCAGGGTCCTGGTCACAGGGTGGTGGTGGACTATGACCCCTGCCAGGGTGGGAGGACACGGGTAGGCTGTGCTGGGGTTGTGCTGTGGTTGTCCTACAACCAGGATTAACTGGGCAGTGAGTCACTGGAGAGGGACCTGCCTGCACCTGTGAGCTGCAAGCAGATGCCCCTCCCTCCAACCTAAAGCAGTGGGGGTCTGCAAGGCATATGGTGTCCCTGGGAGTGGCTGGTGTGGAGCTTGGGCAGCCTGGGCTACTGAGTGAGCCACCACAGCAGATCACCCACCTTTGTCTGGGGCAGATGCTGCTCTTAAGCACTTGATTTTGGGCTTCTGTCCAGACCAAAGGGCCTCCAGAGGTATCAGGGGGGTCAGGGTGAGCTGAAGAGTCTTTGCATGGTGGCCAACTCTGCATTTCTTGGAGAGGGCATCTTGGGGCCTCCTGTTCCTGATGCCCAAAACAGGAAGGTTGGACAAGTCCCCATGTATGAGGTTGGCTCACATCATGGGAAAGCACCACTCTCCTCCTGATGCTGTTTGTCCCAGGGCACCCAGCCAGCACATAAAGCTCCACAAATGAGCCCCAAGCCCACGCCAAGTCGTGGTGTCCCCTGCCTTGCAGATCACCAACCTGAAGCAGAGGGGCATGCAGTTCATGGATGTGCCAGCCAGCTACTACCAGCTGCTGCGGGAGAGGCTGAAAACTGCCAAAATCAAGGTGAAGGAGGACATCAACAAGCTGGCGGTGAGTCAGACTGGCCTGAAGGGGAAAAGGTTTGCCTGGGGCCAGCCCAGCTCCCCAGAGCATTTTGCAGGGATGAAGGTGATGCAGAAGGATCCGCTTGCTCCTCTTCTTCAAACTGTCCCCCTGTTCCTTTTCTCCAGGAGCTGAAAATCCTGGTGGATTTTGATGAGAAGGGCTACTTGCTCCAGATCTTCACCAAACCAGTTCAAGACAGACCCACAGTCTTTCTGGAGGTCATCCAGCGGTATAACCACCAGGTTGGTTTGAGGATTTCATGATGATCTTGGCTTTGAGACCACAGGGCCATCAAGTCCCATCAGCCTATCAGCTCTTGCTGCTGCTCCTGAGCAAACTCACTGTCCATCCCCGTGGTCTGTAACACTGTCACCTCCACAGGGCTTTGGTGCTGGGAACTTCAAGTCACTGTTTGAAGCAATAGAAATGGATCAAGATGCACGAGGAAACCTGACTGCCCTGGAGCCCAACGGGGAGACACGGCGCATCTAGAGGATGGCAGAACTGCCACCCTTGCCCTTAATGAGCTGATTCACAAACGACCCAGGAATTGGCTGATATTTTGGTAAATAGCCCAGACCTAAGTGCCATAAATCTAGGGAAGTCACTGCCGAGTTGGAGATGTAAAAGGACTCACCACCTATCCTGACCCAGCCCCGGCGCTGTCCTCCAGTGACTCCTTGGGAGAGAGAGTGTGGGAAGTACCAAACAAGCTCTTAAAAAGCAGTTTAACCTGATCCAAACCACTGCATTTTTAACAAAGGGCAGATGTAAGGGATGTGCCAAAGACATGCAGATATGGAGAAAGACAGGAGGAACAACTGGGAGAGCCGAAATTCAGTCTATCCAAAGTTTTCTGTTAGTTTGAGCTACACAGGAGGCTGGGAGATGAAAGCACGGAGGCGTTTGCTGCTCTGTGCATCTCACTTTGTAAGATTTTATTTTAATTGCTTTTAGACTCAATCTTGAATTTGAATTTACTGAAATTAAACACATGGTTTTAGGGTAGCTACAACATTCTGGAACAAGACTTAATGGAATTTACCTGTTTCAGCCTTCCCAGAGCAATGCAGTCTGTGTATTCCTGAAAGAATGAAGGGTTGGGGTTTCTCCTGTGTTTCAAGAAGTAACTGCTGGCATTGGCAGTGATTCCTCAGCTCAGATCCTAGCTGCATGAGCCAAGTTCCCTTTAGGGCATCTCTCTGGTGTTGCCACTGTCCTTTGCAAGGGGGCTTTCCCCACCAACACAATAAAACCCTTTTCTGTCACAGTTTGAGTGTCTGGTAAGTTAACTCTGCTCCACATTTGTCGCAGCTGCACGTCAAACACTCCCCCCTGAGGAGTGCACAGACCTCAGTACACCACTACTGAATAACATCTCAGGGTCTCCAGTTCCCACAGGTGTCCTCACTGCTTCATACCTCCAGTGACAAAGCAGCTCCCCAAGCTTCCTGTCATCAGAGATGATCAGACCCCAGGCAGCCACAGTTCCTGCCAAGCTTAGGACAAGCTCCTTGGACATGTCCTTCCACCAGCCCAAGCCCACGCCCCATCCTGCCACCTTCCAGCTCAGTGAGGTTGGGCTGTCCACCATCCCCATCCCTTCACCACTGCAGGCAGCTGCAGAAGCCAAGTACTGAGCTGAAAAGTCACCAACAGCCCCAGCTCTCTGCTGCCTTCCATCTCCTCCTCCATCAGCCACACCATTTGTCTCTACCCTGGGCATCTCTTTTTCTAAAGCTCAGAGAAACCACTTTGACCCCCACCACACTCACAGCAGCTCCCAGCAAGGGAGGGTGGGGGCTCCAGGCTCTGTTTTCATCTGCAGGTTCCATCACTCATCTCAGACTGAAAAGGAAGAAACCAAAGGGCCTCTGGCACCAACAGCCCTACAGCATCACCTGAGCCAGGACTACTAACACCTGGCTTGGGAAGTTAAGGGCTTTCACCTCCAGAAAGTTAATAAATAAATAAATACATGAGATCAGATAATTCCCAGGCAGCACCAGAGGTTGGAGGGATTGGGGACACCTGGCACAGTGACACAGCTTAGTCCCTGGCTGTGCCTCAGCTCTCCAGATTTGGAAGGATTCCTAACAATAAGAATATTTTCTCCAAGTTTATAAACTGGAAATTACTCACATGTTTCTTCCATGCGATGTAAGGCTGCTTAAAGTCATTTCCTGCTCATCAGAATTACTACTTCCAGTAAACTTTGCTGAAAAGCAGTTCTCTAGACTGTTCTTTTTTGCTGGATCTGGCTTCCTTGAGCTCTCGTGGTTTCCAGCACAGGTCTGAGAGCAAAAAGCTGCCCTGGCTATATATCAAGCACAACGTAATTTTTCTGTAAGAAAAGTCAGTATATTTATGGTTTGCTTTATAAAAGTTACTATAATACAATGGTACATAGTATTCAATTCACAAAAATATGAACAAATATATACAGCATGACACATCCACAACAAAAACACTTTCTTCAAAACAAGATACATACTGGTGACAGATTCTATATGCACAAAACATCCCTAAATTTATAAATTTGCTTAATGAAAGAAAAAGCAGAAATCCTAAATCTTCAAAGCAGAGTTGTTTTGTTTTTTGTTGTTTTCTGTTTTTTTTAAGGAACTCAAGAATAAAAATAAGATTTTATTTCATTTATTGCAAACCATTTTACCTACCTCCTTTTAAAGGAGGCCCTTTATTTTCACACTGTGAATTAAAAACCACCTGCTTATAGAACCAGAAAACTGCACGACTGGGAGCTGGGTGTTCTTTCATTTTGCTTTTAAAACTGCCCATTTGCTTTAGAGTGTCCGTCACGATGTGCTGCTTTTCACCTGGACAAATACTACAATGGTGATTAAGGAGGAAACTCATAAAACCGAACAAATATTAAATTGAAAAAAAAAAATCCAGTTGCAAACTCACTTAAATACATTTTAGGCTGTCTATTAGACTGTACACATTTCCTCGCTTGAAATAAATAGATTTTGCACATTAGGTTTCAGACTGAGGGTTGGGGGGGGGTAAAGAAGAAGCCTTGACTTGGCAATTTTTTTTGTCTTCAGTTTCTTAATGCTTCTAATTCCATCTATTTATTTGACAAAAAACATATTTATACAGAATTTACATTATACAAAGCTTGACACAAGCTGTAAATGCCACCAGCTCCTTTGCTATACTCAGTCCTTCTTCCTCCCCATCTCCTTGACATGATTTAGAGCTGGGATCTGTTTTAAAAAGAACTCCAAATTACAATAGTCACTTTTAATAAATTATTTACATGCTCCTGAAGTACAAAGAAATCAGCAAAAAAATTTCAACATGTTTCTACAAGAAACAGTGTTCGAAGAGAAGATTCTTGAGTTTGCCTATGTACAGAAGATGCAATTTTTTTTTATACTTCAAAATCCTTTTTTTCCTTAAATTCTCATTTTATACAGAAATGCACTGAAATGATCCCTGAAAAAGGTCACAAAAACCGGAACTGAAACTACTGTATACTTCGTTGGAGTTTAAAAATGTTCTTTTTTTTTTTTTCTTTTCTTGTAGAAATAAGCTGCTCTATACAATATAAATATCTGCAGGATGAGCCCCTTCCCCTCCTGGACCCCCAGTAGTCACAGACCACTTACTGGAACCAACCTGGAACTGCAAACAGGGTGTGAACCAAACGGATAAATGAAGGACTTGGGCTGTGGTGGGTGGGATCTGAAAGCTTCCTAGAAATGCCAGCCATGGAGGCATCTGCACCCTGAACTCAAGCCAGCTTCAGGTTGGGAAACTAGAGATTTAAGTTATATTTCCAAAAGTTTCACATGATTCTCTTGGGCCATTTCATGTAGTGAAACACAATTTTGCAGGGAGCAGAGTCTACACCTCTCTCTGTTTTTATCTAACGCTTCAATTGAAGTGAAAATAAATTGGGGATGGGGTTTTCAGCAAACAAAATTACTTCAGTAAATCCCTGTGCAAAGCAAAACATGCTGGGGAGGCTTCTTGTCAGTCCTTGCCACTAGTTCCATGGTGTGCCAGGGCCCCTGTGGTGACCATGGGCAGCCAACACCGGGTGGGATCCAGGCTGGTGTGTGGATCACACACCTTCTGCCTTTCTCCTCTCACCTCACCCCTTTCTAAAGATGAGCCAAAGTACCCAGGAAGGATTAAAAAGACAATTTCATGGGCCTGCCTTCCAAAACTACATCCATGGCTGCAGTGCTCTTCCCTGCCCCAATGAGACTGTGCTGGCTTGCAGGGAGAGGGCAGCCCACAGGACTGCAGCACCCCAGGGAAATCACTGAAATACATAATCCTCACTGTAAAATGCTGTTCTGGGGGGTAGGGCAACTCTGCAGTCTGAGGCAGAAGCTACAAGGAGAGGACTGCACAAGCCAAGATTTATGGGGAAGAAAAGAGAAGCCTTAGGTTTGGAAGGACTCCAACCTGCAGGTCTTGTTTCAGAAGACTGGGACCTGCCTCAACCAAGATTAAGACAAACTACAGGGGCTAATCCCAATCCAGAGCACAGAGAGATGCTGGGAAATACAAAACTGTCAATAGGTACACTCAGGGGCTGGGCCATTGTCTGGCCCCACAAAGCCATCATTAAAGCACTGGTTTGATGGGCCAGAGGAAGAAGGTCAAGGACATCAGCAGAACTGCCACATTTGGGGGCTTCAGTTCTGAGACACAGGAAACTTCTGTGCTCTTCCAAAGCTTTGCAAGTAAAAGGCCAAGCTGTAGAGATGCCAACTAGAGCATCAACACAAGATGAGCCTTATTTTAAAAAAAGTAAAATAAAACGAGCAGCTGGTTGAACTCCCAAGTGCTCATGCCATTGCTGCAGTTACAACCAATGTTCAGTGACAGAAACTAGTTGTGCTTCTCAATACTTTTAGGTCCTGGGTCAACATTATCCAATTGCTGGAGAGATTTACCAAGCAGGAGGGGGACAACAAAGCAAGAATGAAACAAAACCAGAAATGAGGCTATGGACTGTCCAATCTCAGGGACAATTTCCTCACTCTCAGACAGAAATACAGGAGTATTAAGGCAGCTTGTAGCAGTCTGTGCATGCCTGTTCCTTCAGGCCTTTTGTCTGAAGAAGAAAGTCAGATGCAGAGGAATCTAACTTACATTGATCCACTCTCTACTGCAGGCCTGGCAGTTCCACGTAACAGCTGAAAAAATGTCCAGGGAACACTTTTGAAAGGTTGTAACCTCTGATGGTGGAGATGTGGTCATCTAGCAATTATCACTGATTTTAAAAGGCTACAAGAATACAGCTGTGCAATTTGGTCTGTGGGGAGAAGATGTTTAGTTATGCAGATAATCTTCCCATTTCATAATGACATTGCAACTTCCCCTTACAAGCCAATTAAAAAGGTTTTAGTACAACTAATCTCTACTTTTGAAGCAGGAGAAATTCAATGCAAGTTGAAAAACTGATCCTGTCTATACCTGAATGGTCATGTAACATCTCCACATCACATCCAAAGAAGTATTTCTTTGGTGTTTTATTCCATTTTAAATGGAACCTCTTGAATTACTGCAATCTTCAACTCAGTACATCTACAAGGACAGAACACATTGAAGAATCATTTCAAAACATGCCTTCCAAATTTAAAGCAGCATTTATTTTCATGCTGTAGATGGGGGAAGACAGGATCACTGCTGCATCCTGCTCTTGGGGACACTTTCACCACATTCTTACTGGAGGGATGGGACCACCCCAGGGCAAGTTACTCAGTAACAGAGGGAGGAGAGCAGCAGGGCCCAGCTCACTCCTATCACAGGAGGCATCTCCCCACATTCAAGGACAGAGCAAATACTCCACATAAAATGCTGGAAGGTCAGGGAAATGCAAAGGAAAGTGAGAAAAAAGTAACATGAGACACACATCAGCCTGTTTCCTCATCTACAGGAAGAAAATCCTGTTCTAAATGTGGGCTGCAGCCTATGCTTACAAGGAGGGTAAGAGTTCTCCAGCATCAACATGGGTTGAATTGTCCCCTGAACGTCAACCTCAGCCTTTTTTGCATGCAAGGCAAACCTGCCTCCAAGAAACAGGCATTCCCAAGGGCCACATGCTGTACCACAAAGCTACAGCTACAGAACTGACTTATTTTTTAATAGCAGGTGCAGAGGTTTTGATCCCCTATGTACCAGCATGGCATTTGGAAATTAAGAGAGGAGTCCAAGGCGCTAACTTGAGGTTTGCAGCTGCCCTGACTCTTCCCTGGGGTGTCTTTCAGGGGCCTGTTCAGGATTATCCCTAACAAAAAGGCAGGACAGTTCATCTATAGTCTTGTTGCAGACATCTCCATCCATCCACCCACCCAAGCACACACACACACACCCCCATTCACACACCCTCAAGCCTCTGGCTTGCTCTGTAACATCAACCTTACATCTATTTACAGCTTACTCTGAGAAATCTGTGCAATTTCAGCCAATCAAAGCTCCCAACAACCCCCTATATGGCCTTTTCAGTCTCTGCTTCACATTTAAACGTTGAATGTCTTTTTCAACCAACAAAACTGATGAGAAAAAGGTAGCAGCATTTATGAAAAGATGAAGGTTTATAACAACAATTAAAAAAAAAAAAAAAAAAAAAAGGTACCATTATCCCATTATGGAGCATTAATGTAGGGACTGAACAGAGAAGCTAGTGTTTGGATAGACCATGCCACAAAATGGTAGTCACCTTTTTGTGTGCGTGCTGGATCTGAAAAGGAAAGAGCACCTGAAACATGAACAGTCCTCGTGAGCATGTGCGCGTTTTGCTTTCATTCGTGATCCTGGCAGAAGTGCGAAACTTGGTTGGTTTTTCTTCTTTTTTTCCTCTCTCTTTTTTTTTTTTAATAGATTTTTTTTCCTTTTTAAAAACTTTTTTCTTCCTTTTTTTTTTTTTTTTCCTGTTTTTTTTTTTTCCTTATTTTTTTGGCAAAGTGCAACCACACCTGGTTACCACAGTTTTGACATGGCCGAAGGTGCAAACGTGATGAGAAACCTGGAGTTCAGTTCAGGGTTCCCCTGCAGTTCTCAGAGCCACATAGACATGGGATTTTTACATCCTCAATTGGAAACTTGTAGTCATATGTAATTTCCTCATTCACATTGATGTGCTGTTTGGAGTAGATGACGATTTTCTTTTGAGACTCCACTGTGATCACTTTAGCATAACAATTTGGCTGCAAGGGTGAGAGAACAGATAATGATTTAGGCTCCCCAGTGGCCATGGCTTTCCAGCTTTCACACAAGACAGAAAACAGAGCAGCCCTTGTACTCCTCCAAAATATCCACATGCTAGTTATATGTGGTGCAAAAGAGCCTGAATGATGCTCCAGCAAGTTGATCACCGGCTAAGAGCAGATTAACTAATACTTTATAATTTGGTTGGGCAGCAAAGTCTTTGAGTGTAAAACTACAGAGCAGAGGGGGAAGCAGCTTCTCCACCTGCCAGGGCAGAGAATAATTTGCCCATATGTACAATGGTCACTGGTCCCACAGAATAACAATGCTAAAAATTTGTTTCTTTTAAGGAAATATTCTTCAGGTATGTTTGAGCAGTGTCTGCCAGGGTCCCCAACATAGTCAGGAGGATTCTGAGTGCACACTGTCTCACTGCATGTTTCATTTCTCAGGTCTCTCAAATCTCTTTATGTAGACTCTGCTTTGATCTGCTGCAGCTCGTTAACATTTAATCATTACCCTGTGACCCCCTGCCACATCTGAACACGGCCCCAATCAATGTCAGCAAGGACCCAGTGGGGTTTTCAGCATGTCAGAGTACAATTCTATGCAAAACCAGGATACTCACATTGCAGCTGTGATTAATGAACCTGGCGAAGTTTCCGCATTTGGTGGCATCGATGATGGTGTCGTGATCCACCCTGAACATGTAACTGCTTCCGATGCCTTCGTCCTCGTATCGCTTTTCACGCATGTCAGCAATGACCTACAGAAACCCCAGGTGTTGTGTCAGGACATGGGGCAGCACTGAGATGTGAGCAGAGATCTACCCAGTGCTCAACCGAGCTGTGCTTGTGCCACTCAGCAGATACACCATCCAAGGAAACACCAACCCAGCTGAAAACCCTGAGCTTTCATGGGTTGCTGAAAATCCCACCCTTGCACCTCCAAACCATGCACCAACCTCTGCTAATGCCTTACAGCAGGGACTCCAACTCCTGCTGTCATGCTCAAGCACTTCTTTGAGGGCTGGTTTTGCCTCAGATGTCTCTCACAGTCCAGCTTACCTGCCTGATGTTCTGACCCACGTACTCAATCACCATCTCATCGGCTGCAATGGGCTCCATGGCAAAAAGGCCCCAGTCATGAATGTGGCTCTTGCAGAATTTTAGTTTTTTCTTCCGGAACTGCATGAAAAAAAACCCCAAAGCCCCAAACCCTGAATCAGCCACTGCACGGAAAGGCAAAGGCCATCCCTGCATCCAGAATCCATAGTACACTCCAAGCCACATGCAGTGCTGGGGTGCTTCAACCTGATTTAGTTTCCTTCTGCCTTGTGGTGGCAAGAAGACAAGACAGAGGTTGTAAGAGATCCCACAGAGTTGCAGTACTTGGGTTTTTATCACTGACCACACACTGGGGAGAACAGACCCTCTGAGGCCATCAGCCTCTGTTCTGCATAACCCTGATGGCTCTGCCTAGGGCTCAAGCTCTCTGATCACCATATACTTTTTTTATGGCTGTTTATCAGCCAGGTCATGTCCCTGCTTCTCACAAGCGAGGACACTGGACTAAGTGTTGTCACATTTTCCCTGTGACTGCTCTGGTTCCTATTTCTTTGGGTAATTTATTTGTATTACCTGTTGTATTAAGTTGTATTGTTGAATCAAGTTGCACCCCATGGAAGTAAAAAAGAGCCAAGTACCATTCAACTTCTGGGAATGCCAAAATGGCCATCACCAAGGAGAGAGTTGACTGGCAGGGGGTCCTCTGCCCTGGCCTCAGCCTGCTCCCAGCCAGCCCCTGAGCAAGGCAACAGTCGATGGGGTGACCTACCTTGAGCTGGTTGAACTTGAGCAGGTCACTGTCACAGCTACCAGTGAAGGAGGAGAGGAGCCTGCGTTGCTCTGACCGCCTCTCGGAGCCAGCCCGGGTGGAAGCGTGAGGTTGGGCAGGGATGCTCATACCCTGAGAGGACAAATGGGTGATCAAAGCTGACCTGACACCCACCAACCTCCCTGTGAGCAACCCCTGGTGCTACAACACATCACCACAGAACGAGCAGCCTCCTAAAACATCCCACATCAAACACTAACACCTCCCTAGCAGCTCCTGGATGGCCAACTCGACACAGGCGCAGCAACAGCTTCACTTCCCTCCTTGCCAAAAGGCAGGAAGCATCCACTGAGCGTGACACCCCCAAATCCCATTCACACCTCAGCAGGCAGCAGAGGATGTGTCCTCACCTGCGTGTCAGCTGGAGGCTCCTCCGCAAAAGCTCGGCTATTGTTGAGGTATTTCAGTTTGTCCTTCTTGTCAATTTTGTAATAGCCTTCGCTTCGTGCGCAGCCCGTCACGTGCTCCCGCATCCCATCGTCACGCTTCTTCTTCTTGGGGGTAGACAAGCTGGTAGGTGGGAAGAAGTTAAGGAGAAACACAACCACCAGTGGGTAGCAGACAACTTGTTACAGCTGCATGGAGCTAACAGGAGGAGCTTGGAGAATTGCAAAGTTTCTTTTTGGAGGGGGAGGTGGGGTTTGCAAAAAGTAACAATACTACTGAAAAATTAAAAAGCATCACTGAAGCCCACACGCCTGCAGGAAAACCAAGCAGAGTCCTTCCTTCTTAGCTGCACACTTTGGGAAACTGAAGTAGATAGTGGAAAATTAAACATAAAAAGGTTAAGCTGTCAAGAGCAACCTGTTTGAGAAAGGATTTCCCCACAGCACCCATCACGTCCACAGTCAGCAGCTGCCCAGCCATCTGGATGAACCATTTTCTGATTTCAGTGACACATTTTTGTTCTAATTCCAGAAACTCCCTGCAGCCACCTCTAGCCCTGAAGACGCTGTGCTGATCTCCTGGCAGCAATCAGCCCCACTGACCAGGGCTAGAAGCAGCACAGATGGGACAGAGACCTTCCACAGCCCAAAGGGCTTGGAGGGAGATGCTCTTCTCACCAGCCTCCACAGATAAGCTCCTTTGGACCCTGATGGGAAGGGTATAACCCTGTACAGATGTTTCAAACCCCACTGCCCTCATCAGTCCAGAAAACCTGCAGCTGGTCTGGCAAGGACTCACTGCACTGGGCAGGCAGAAAGCCCCGTCAGGTCTTTGTCTTCTGGAAGGGCAGCAGAGCTGTGCTACTGGCAGCTCACTCTAAAACCAGACGTGAAGCCTATGGAAAGTAAGATCTACCTAAAAATGCTCCCTGTGAGTCATAATGTGGCCTCAACACCAGAAAACTGAAGCAGAGGGACCATGATGGGTTTGAGATCAGGGTGCTGAGGTCTGAGCTTGCTGCAGAGCAGGTGAGCCCTGCAGGTACTTTCACACCTACACACAGCGTAGCACAGGATGAATCAACAACTGGCTTCAGATTAATTTTAGATTATTTTTTAAATAGTCACTGTAAATTTGTTGTTACAATAATCCTTATCACCAGGGAAACAGACTTCAAGTATTTCCACTACATAAGTTGCCAAAAGTGAGCACATTTCAGCTTATGGTCACAGGCAAGCCCTGCCCTCAGATATCACCTCCCACCCTTCACTGGCTGTGGTCCCCCACTACTGCAGGGACAGTTGCTCCCACCTTGAAACTGGTTTGCTTTTTGAACTGCTTCCTCAAATGGGGTAGAACCAGGCTGACAATTACTGGGGATGCTGAACTTTATCATCCTTTCAGAATATCTCCTTTAAACAATTAAATAAATCTATTCCAAGAGCATTGCACTGGTCTGAAAAGGCAGAATATTATCAAGTTAATCTTACATGTTGCCCTTTGAGATGCAGAGAAAGCAAGGACAAAAATGCACAGCTCAGCACTCTACTCCTCCTGCTTTTTGTTAAAATCCTATCACCAGCTTTTTTAGATGGTTTGGGCTTTCTGGCTTTTGTGCAGTGCAGAGAACAAGGGATGAAATATTTTAACCCCACACAGTATCCAACAACACACGAGGTGGTGCATTTGTCTTCTCTTAACATAGCTGGTTAAAGCTGCTAGCACCACTATCTCATCATTTCAGGCACAGATGGTGAGATTATTTTTACAGCAAGTTTTAGCCCTAGGTTACAGCCCTGTATGTACTGTATGGCTGGAAATTCCCCAGGCAAGGTGAAGAAAACAAATCTGGTTTAAATGCAAGACAGAAGCCTCTCAAACCAGTGAGGAAATCTCCCCAGAAGAGGTGCATACAGATTTTCCCTGCAGTCCTAGATTGAACATGCAGCAAGAACAGCCACCTCTGCAGTAGTCTTGGATTGCAGCTTCAGGGAACAAAACAGCCTAAAATTCCCTGCTGAGAGAAGCAAGTGTAACTCTACTCAGCAAGTGCCCACTTAGTCTTGGGCATCCTATGTCCTACACACTGACCACCTAGTGCTTCTTACACGTGTTGTAATGCCAGTGAGAAAGGATATAAGGATGGAATACCCACAGGGTGTCATTGAGCCAGTCCATACCATTGTCCTGCTGCAACAAGCGGTCGTATGTGATACACATGAATTTGATATCTTCCTCATCTATGCCTCCGTTCCAAATATCATACAAAATGGTCATCTCCTCAAACTCGGAGCGTGGCCTGAACTGAGGCCGGGGTGGGGAATACTCAGGGGAAGGGATCACTGGGAGGTCCTCTGGTGTCTTCTTCTGCCTTCGCCACTGTCTTTTAGGTTTCACGTGAGCTTCGTCTTCCTTGAAGTCTTCATTCCACTGGTTCTCCAGTTCCTTAAACGGCAGTTTCTCTGCAACTGTCTCAGCTGCTATTTTCTCATGGAAACCGTCATTCCTGAAGTCCAGGGTGACAGCTTCAGGGTCTTTCAGTCCATAGAAAGCATCAGGATGTCCACTCAAAAGCTCTTTGCCCACAGCACTTTCCACCAAGGCCACTGGCACAGGAGGAGGTTCTATGGTTTTGCCCGAGTACACATCCAGTGAGAGGACAGAAGGTGGTGACCGTTTTGGCCGACCTGGCCTCCTTTTGGGAAGAACAGAAGGTGGTGGGGGGGGAGGAAGAATAGAAGCACCAGTGGGTACTTCTGGTGAGAGCAAAACAGATTTTACTTCTGCCCTGCATTCCTCGAGGGGCACTCTTCCATCGCTGTGCATGCATGACAGGGCTGCTACAGGTATTGGCTCATCAGGTGGCAAACCCATATCAGTGTGGAAATCTGCTTGTGGGGGGCTGGCAAAGGGGATAGGGGAAGGAACACTGTTCATGCTGAGCGTATGGGAAGCACCAAGAGGCTCTTTAAAGGGTTTCTCATCTAGCTCATCCTCTGACTGTTTCTTGCCAGACAGAAGGCAAGGAATGGTAGCACCAGCCTCTGGAAAAGTAGGCGTGAAATTGAAATCTCTCCCAGGAGTCCGAGGAATGCCACTGTTAATGCCAGGAGATTGGGATGGGTAGGAAAAGGGGCTGCCTGGGACTTGAGGGGAACTGAGGGTCAAGCTGCTCCCTGTAAGGGGTGCATCGCTTCCTGGCGTGGCTGGAACAGTGTCCGTGCTCTGTGATTTTGCAAGGGGGTGTGAAGACTTGGCCAAAATGTCCCGCCCAGGAGTCCTGGGAATCTCCCCTTCCACGGATGTTTTGGTCACCATTAACTGTTCAGGGAACTTTTCGGGAGGGACTAAAGATTCTTCTTTCCCAGGAGTCAATGGTAAGGGAAGCATGGAGGATGGCACCTTGTGAGCTGGAAGCAAAAGAGTGTCAGTCTCTGACTGGACCACCACCTCCCGGCCGGGCGTGCGAGGCAGCCGTTCATCTTCCTCCACTGCTGAGGGCAGTTTTGTTTTAACAGAAGCTTCTGAGCTGCTGTCCTCAGACTTGGAAAAGAAGCTGCTTTTGTTGAGCAGAGGTTCTCCAGAGACTCCGACTGGAGTTGAGAGACAGAGTGCCTCCTCCTCACCTTGAGCTTCAGGCTTTGGATCCTCCTGTACCTCAGGCTCCAGCATGGCAACGGGTTCGGACTCTTCCTCTGAAGGGGGAAAAGAGAGGAGGATCAGGAGTGTGGCTTCCACTCAGTTACTCACCACTTGCCAGCAAAGGCACGTTTCAGATGCTGCAATTACAGAACAGCTTAATTCCACTGGGAGGCTTCAAAAACTCCAATGATTTACATTTTGGAAGCACGGAGTGTGGAGTAATTAGATGCTACCACAGGCGTCCCTAATGGCCCATTAAAAAAAAAAAATACAAGACAGGCCAGAACGAAGGGTTTCTGCTTTCAAAACCCCTGACCACCTTTGGTACACACATAAAAAGAATTAGTGGATTCCAAGGTGAGGACTTTGGAGGAAAGCTGTCAGAGCCCCAAGCTATCAGCTTTTCTGATGTGGGAAGGTAAACTAATTGCAAGGCCAAAAAGCAGCCTCAGCTCTCCAAAGAGGGAGCAGTGCAGAGAAGAGCATAATGCTCCTGAACAACCCATGAAGGAAATGGGAAGCCCTTGTAAAGAATGAGGAGACACTCAGATGGCATCAATAAGGCAATTTATATGCTTCTCTGTCTGCAGCACTCTCATTTGTCTGGAGTTTATTTACCCCCTTAGGGCCAGGGCCAAAAAGGAATCAACAGTGAATCTTGTTAGGCAGCACAAAATAACATTTTGAAATGGGAAAGTCCTTCCTGCACACTGACCTGTCCTGAAAAGGATCTGTGCAAACCCAGGATCTTCTTTGCCCTGCCCAGTTCTAAATGTTATGACTTTGGGATTTTTTGGCAGCCAAGGAACAATACCCTGTGCAGGGACAGGATTTCCAGCTTTCCCAGTGGCAAAATACTGCCCAGTCCACAGACCCCAGTCCTGCCCAAGGCTCACACTGCAGGCCACACTAGATGTGCTCTCCAGTTTTTATTCCTCCCCTAGGTGCAGAATTTGACAACCTTTATGCACCTCCTGTTTCAGTAAAATGTTCCTGATTTCCTAGGTTTAAATACAACTCTGTACTGAATGAGGAAAACTTATTTCTTGTAGAAAACCAGGGAGTATCACTCATTTGAAAGGATTCAGTTAAAAAATTACCACAAATAATAACATCAGGAACCAGATATAATTCTGAGACTCCACTCACCTGCCCCATATAGCTTCCCAGTCATATACTGCTTCAGTATTAAAACCAAAAAGAGCCAGGAGTGACTTGTTAAGCACAGATTTCTGTTCTGTTTTAGAGCCATGTCTTTTCTATCTTGAGCTTCAGCCACCACGCCATCCAATCAGTCACCCTCAGATGATGACAGCTGTTCAGTTTCTGTAGGGCACTAACTAAACTGGCCCAGGATAAGATTCTGGATACAATAACCACAGTATTTTTAGTAACAGATAGCTTGTGTAGAGTTCCTTACTAGGAAGGAAAGTTCAGCACAGACCTCTTTCCCTGTACAGATAACCCCTAGCCTAGAACCCAGACTGGAGGAAGAGAGACAACAAGGGAAATAAAAAACCACACACATTGGCTGCTGTGAGAATACTGTACTTGGCAATGTGGTAAAAAAAATGCCAAACCACATGGAAGGGCCTACCTGGCCTACAGATGGGAGAGAGAGCAAGTTTTGACTCCTGGTCTCTTTCCATAACCAAGTGTTTGAGTGTTTCAGCAGCAATAGATGCTTCTGGGACTTCACCACATTCAGCTTCCACTGCTTTGATTTCTTCCATGCCTTCATCTTTCACTGCCAAAGGTGGCTCTGTGAGTGCCAAGCCTGTTGCATCCATGTAGTCATCCACAGGATACAGCTCCAAAATAGTCTCCCTCTCATCATCAGGAAGCTCATTACCAGCAGGTTCATGCTCTGTCTCAGCAACCATAGCCTCTCTGTCTTGAACTTCAGCCACCTCTTCTTCCTCTTCCTCTTCTTCCTCCTCCTCCTCCTCCTCATCTTCATCATCATCATCCTCCTCATCTTCATCATCTGAGTCTGAACTCGACTCAAATTCAGAGGAGTCCTCACTTTCATCGGATGATTCAACTTCAGCCTTGGAAGATGAGGGACTTGCTATATCTACAAGAAGAACAAATCACCATTAGTTCCCCCTTCTGACTTCCTTAAACAATCAGGGTCTACCTACAGCAATAAATATCACTTCCACACTGTAACAGGGTGGAAACAGTACCAACAGCACCAAGTTGCCTCCCAGTTTGTTTTTGTAGTAACTTGCAAGCCCTGTGTTTGGATACTTAGGACAATCACCATAAAACAACAGGCAGTTCCAGGAGCAGCAGAGCTGCTGCTGCCTGGGTGGGTCTGGAGAGCTATTGCAAAGTGACCACAGACTGAGGCACCATGGAAGCCTCCCAGGTAACAAGTAAAAATACCTGTATGCATTACCTTACATAAAACTTGTCCTTCAGTGAAAGAAGGTGCACAAATCAAACTATCAGCTCCTAAGTGTAAAGGGAGAGCACAGCTGACCCAAAGGCTGTTTGATGCTTCTGCTGGAACTGCTTACCCTCTTCAGAGTCCTGCTCCTCCTCTTTGTCACTTGTGTCTATGCCTGTCTCCTCTTCCTCATCATCTTCATCCTCCTCATCATCTTCATCCTCCTCATCATCTTCATCCTCCTCATCATCCTCCTCTTCCTCCTTTGCAAGAAAGCATTGCCAAAAATGAATACTGTCTGACTTTTGAGAGCTGTCTGTCACTGGAGGAACCACCAGCAACACTCAGAAATGCTGATCAGAGAACCTGAAGAGGGAATAATCTTACAGAGGTTCTCTTAGGACAAACCCTAATAGCAGTGCCTATCTTCTAGAGAAGGTAACTTTGGCACCTGGAATTACTCTGTCCCCTTTTGATGACAGACACCATTCAAAACTCTAATTACAAACCAACACACCTTCCCAGGTGCTGCCTTCACCAAGCCTCGCTCTTCTTCCTGCTCCTCTTCCTTCTCTGAGGAGGACTCTTCCTCTTTACCTGATGTCTCATCTCCCTCTTCTCCTTCACTGTCAAGTTCCAGCGGCCTTGCTGGCCGCCGCCTCAGCCCCACTGCTTCTGCATCCTTCTTTGACAGGTCAGATGTTGTATCAGAAGCATCCCTGTCCCTCTCCGACTCTGGTGAGCAAAAACAAGAAGGAAATTGCCATCAAATACCCTGCAAGGGAGGGAAAGAGTTAAGCACATAATAGAAAATGTTCTTTGGAAAGATCAAAGTGAGGAGCAATGTGCCCATGTGGTGTGTGAGTCCCCAGGCTCACAGGGGATTACTAATTTCACAGGGCAAGTGAGGGTAAGACTGGGTGCAGGGTGTGGAAATGCCAACAAAATGCAGAAGGCCAAAGCTGACAAGCTATAGGAAGCAGAGTGACTAGGAGACATGGCATGACTGAGATCAGAACAGGTAAACTAAACTTAGTACCTTTTTATTTCATTTAAGGACTTTACAAAACCCTGCTACTGTACCTTGGCCTCAAAACCACTTGTTAGTCTGAATCAACAATATGACACAACTAACTTGAATTCATCTTTTTTTAATGCAAAACAAAGGGTATTCAAAGCTTTGTCTTATCTCTACTCTTCTCTGCTTCAAAAGAAAATATTAAAATATTTTCAAATATATTTTTCTGGCAAATAACCGTGTTGTGTTTTTAAAATCAGATGCAGGGCAAACAGTCTGCTATGTGCTTCCTCCCAAAAGTACCCAGTGAGCTGCAAGCACACCCCAGGTCCATGAGCTCATCTGAGCTCCCTCTACTGGGTGACCAGCTCTGCATCAGCAAAACTAAAATAGGTTATGAGTTATTCATGAATTGTGGGTCTTAAATTTCCCGCCAGTGAATTTAAAATAACTGAATCCAGAGGAGGCATCTCCCAGCTGATCAGAGTTTTGTGAGAAGCAAGGTTTTGGCTCAGATCCTTGACTCTGTCTAACTGTAAGGGAGCACACTGCTGTGAAGTTTAGAAGAATTCAGCTTGCAAGTGGTTTGCATCTGCTCTTGTGTTTTAAATAATGTGATTCACAAACCTTCATCTTCATCATCCACAGAAGTAGAAGGCCGGATTCTCTTCTGATCTCCTGCTGAGGCAGCTTCAGGTGGTTCCTTTCTTTTCACCTAAACAAAAGACACAATTAGCATTTCTAAAAGTTTAGAAAGGCAGAAATCAACTTCTTAAGCAAATTGCTACAGCTTTACTTTGCCATGGTGATTTACACTCAGAAACCAAGGGCCACTTCCCCACCTCTTGATTCCTTTATTTCCTTGCAAACAGAATTTCACTGTGAATGGAATTCTACCCTTTCAATTTGCACCAAAACACTTTGGGTACCAGCATGGTTCAGGTCATCACTGGGTACTTTGAAACTGGAAGAGAAAACTCTTGACAAATGGATGAGTGAGAATGTAGCAGAACAGAGAGACTGAGTAAATCAAGTTTTATTCTAAATGCAGATTGCAGAAACTCTCATCCCAAATCGTCACTTACACCTTCTGTGAATTCAGGGAAGCCTTCTACCCTCCCTTGCCCTGCCCTTGGCTTTTTTTAAGATACTTTTTATTTTTTATGCCAATACTTGCTAAAATATGGTGACCCTGTGCTTGCAAGTCTGAGTCTATAAACTCACATGAGGCAAAGAACACTTTAAATCAAATTTCAGGTGAGATTCTGCTGTCAAACTGCAAGACATTCTAAGCAAGGAAATAACTGAGTGAAGCACTATGAGCACAGGCACATTTTTACAGTCACACTGAAATGCTATGTCCTAAACACAGACAAATGTCCAAAACACCTTGAAGAACAGGGAGGTCCTGTAGAGCCTACTCACACTGGTGGGAGATGAGGAGGAAAGAGGATCCTTACTCATAAGAATGTACTGTGGGTTAGGAGGGATGCTGGCAGGAGAACACTGACAGTGAACTCATGGTGGCTGAGCAGCCTGCAGAGCTTTGGGGCACAAACTTAGGGAGGTCTGTCCTCCAAATGCTCCTTTAGGGAATGTTACCACAGCAGAGAGAGCTCTTTGTTTTTACCTTGAAGGATGGCAACCGGATGGCCCCTCGTAACCCGATGCCCAAGCCAATTCCCTCATATCCCAGGCCTTCTCCTTTGTTCCAGTTCTCCAAAAGACAAGATGTGATTCGATCCTTTGGCTTTGGTTTGTCCTCCACTTCTCCTCCAGACTTCACTGGAGTGAGAGATGCCTGCAACAGAGAAAGCACACTTGAGAGGCAAACCTTCCTGGGTGGCACACAGACTCTGGAAACCATTTAGACAGTTGAGGTTTGTGAATTATCACTGCCTTGCCCAGGCACCAGTTTCTCTGAAGGCAAGGGAAGGGCATCTGAGGATGTACCACGCAACCACACACACCTGAAAGGAAGAAGGTGCAGTGGCTCTTGATAATGAGGCCTTTCCATTCCTGAGAAGCCTTTTCCTCTTTGCATTTTAAGTACTTACTTTCTCTGCACAGGGCACTAGAACTGCTGAAGACAAACCTGCTGGGACTCCCAGAGCAGTGGCATGGCATAGGACACTAAGGGTGTGTGTAACATCCTCAAAAACTGGGTTTCTTCTACAGATGTTAACAGCTGCCTTGCTGAAGCTGGCTGTAATCACTGAAGAGGAAGTGGGAGCTCAGCTCCCTTGTTAATCAGGGACAATGGGAATATCAAGCAGAGAATGGAGATGGTGGCACTCGAGGCCAGGGTTGGCTGGTTATTCCTGACACTGCTTAATGCATCTTGCTTTCAAATCTAAACCTGTCACAAGAGTGAGGAACAGGGAGAAGCCTTCCCCTAGTTCAGGCAGACAAGGTCCATGGTCCCACACTGTTTCCTGCTCTTTTGCTTGGGGAAGGTCAGGGAGATGGCAGACCTGCAAAGCCTCTGAGCAAAGAGGGACACACCTGCTGTAGGAACCAGCATGTGGTAGAGCTCATGAGCTTCAATCTCCCCTATGAAATAACAGGAGGGCTGCTGCAGCTGATGTTCCAAGGATAGGAGATATTAAAAGATATTATCTCCCCCTATAAATCTGTCTCATTTATTTCTAAAGAAAGAAAAAAAAGACATAAGCAAGCACAAAGAGGTTTGCTTATACTTCCAAACCTCTGAAAAGAATACAATTTCTTTCACTAGTGTCAGCCAGCAAGGAAAACCATGAGGAGCTCCAATTAAAACCATTAAGAGAGGAAATGGGGATGCAGAGCCTGGTTTTGAGGGTTATTTCAGCTCATACAGTGTCTAGAGGTCTTGGTTAATTCTGGAAAAATCTGTGTGATAGCAAATTACAGGGGAACTGACCTCCAGCTGCCACCAAAGAGCTCCAGCAGCTCATTCTCACGTGTGCATAAAGACACCAGCAATAGGAAGGTACTCTTGAAGCTGTATTGTATTTTGTATTTTGTTCTCCTTCTGCAAAAGGAGGCAGCTTATGACTGAGAATGAATGGTGATGCCCAGTCCTAGCAGAAAGCAGGCTCTGAAATCTGTGTGATTTTTCTGCATGCCTGGCAGAGGCTCCTCCAGGCATGCCCTGAAGCAGCAATGGTTCTGGCATTTCTGTTCCAGCACAGAAAGCACAAGTGTTATTCCATGCAACAACTCTGTATTTTCAATTTGGCTGCTCACATCCACCATAACCTGTGGCAAGGACTCCAGCAAGCTGCTGTGGCAGCTTCCCTTCCCAAAGTGGGTTGGAAATTCCAGGTGAGGGAGGAACACATTAAATCCAACCGTAGCTCAGGATAAAAAAGAGCCTGAGCAGCTGCTGAAGACCTGTCTCAACTTGTTTCTTGATTCTTCACTGTCAATGTCTGGTTCAGAACAATTTATTGGATACTTCAGTTGCTGCTTTTGCAATGATTTACTTGTTTGCCCCACTGCCCAAAAAACTCAAGGGCTTCCTCCAAAATTCTCAGTACACTCTGGCTGGTGGGAAGCAGAAGCTCTGAGCATTAGTCAGGAGGAGAGGGACCACGTTTCTCACCACACGTCACACCAGCCAGCTCTAAGCCAGAGAAAATTACACTGTCATAAAGCAGCTGCTAAGCAGCAGCATTACCAGCCTCTCCACAAAGCCAAGGAGTTCTTCCAGGCACTGGAGCTAAAATACAACTGCCTTACAAAAGCAGGTAGTGAAGATACTGCCCTGAAAACTGGCATCTGAAACAGATGTAGCTGCAGGCTGTGGTGTTGGTTTTGGTTTGTTGGTTTTTTACAATAATTTACTGTAAGACTAATTTTGAAGCTGGCATAGATCTCTCTATAGTGTTAGCCCTTTTTTTTTATTTTTTGTAGTGACAAATTCAGCACATATTAGATCACAGAGCCATTTTCTGGCTGAAATACACTTTAAATTGGCTGAGAAAGGATCAGACGATTCATGCAAAGCTGTTTTCTCAGCTAATCCCTGGAACTCCTTGTGCATTTGGCCAATGTTCAGCTTTTGAGTTAATTGCTGCTGTGTACAGGTGGGAGGAGCAGAGAGAACTGGAAATACCCACAGAGCTCACCACACAAACTGAGGAACACAAAATAGCAGCTTGGTGGTTTCCAACACTCCTGTTGCATCCGATTTAATTTTTTTAGAGCTGAAGTTCAGCTTCCTCTTAGGCACAAGAAGCCCTTACACATTGGTCTCCTGATCTTGGGGCCATTTCCTCTTGCAAACCCCTTCCTGGAAGAAGCCAGCAGTGCCCAAGGCCACAAAAAAAATATCTGATAAACTTTTCAAATTTCAGGCCTGCACTGCGGAGGAAAACAGGAAGAAGATTGGGGAGGAAGTGAATAATGCTGAGCTTTCAGGGTGTAAGGCATTTTGGGATGTTCTTGAAGGCTTCCCAAAAGGACTACAGTGGACAGGACTGTGCCATGTGTGTGTGCTCCATCTGCAGCAGTTGGTCTTGTTCTATGAATACTGCTCAGTGGACATCAGCTTTAACAGGAGCATGAAAGCCCAACCCAGCAGGAAAAGTCTGCAAACATGCACCCCAGGGCTGCAGTGACACACGGGTCACCTATCCTGTCACCCTGCTCTAGGGCAGCAGTGCTGCCGTGATGCTCTTCCTCAGAGATGCCTGTATAAGGACATTACAGCCCCCTGAATCACAGCTGGAAGATCAGTGCAGATCCCTCATGGATCATGCTTCAGAGTGGCTGATGAGTGAAGCAGCCATGCAGGATGGCTTGGGCAACAAGCTGCCAAAGGCCAATGTGGTCTCCAAGATGCTCATGAGGTGCAAGCTGCACCTAGTCCCTCACAAAGAAAGGGCTGTCCTGAGGTGGCTCCAAAGCTGGAGGGGATAATGAAGAGATCCCCCCCAAAGAACAGAGAGAACACTGAAAACTAAACACTTCTTCCTCAGGCCCGTGTTCAAATCAGCAGTTATAATTACCATAGAATTCCATGGCTGCAGGGCTTTTTAAAAGGAGTTTCAGATTCCTGCTTGCCCATGCACAAGCACTATGGATTCCATAGGGACTCCATTGGGTATGTGCCAGCCTACCTTAGCCAGACGTTCCTTCTTGTCCCACCAGTCATCGAATGCCCGGAACGCTACCACTTCAACCATCTTCCGGTTCAGGTCCCTTTTCATGATGGCCTTTAGTTCCTTCACTATGACCAAGAGGACTCCATCCACAGTAGCTTTGTGGGGATCTTCCTTCTTCGGCTCATAACCCGGAGGTGGAACAGAGGGGTCAAACTTGGGCAGTGGTGGCCACTGCTGTCCACGACCAAGAGCTGCTCCCATGGAGAACGGGCGGTAGGGCGGAAGATTCACGAACTGCATCCGTCCCGTCATGAAAGGAGGATACTGGTACGTGTTCTGTGCCTGCATCATGCGGCTCAGCATCTGAGTTTGCATCTGGAAGGACATTGGCATGCCACCCCACTGGTTGCCCAAGACACTTATCATATCCACTTGCATGACAGGGAACATGCCAGGGTGGAACGGAGGAAGAGGAGGTAAGATATGAGGTGGAGGGACCCCTGGGGGGGCAGGGAGAGGGGGTGGGGGGACAGTGACAGCAGGGTGAGTGGGTGGAGGTGGCGGAGGTAGCGGTGGAGGCATCGGGAAGGCTGGCTGTGGAGGTGGTGGAGGAGGAAGAGGAGGGAATCCTGGTGGTGGCAAGGGAGGGATCGATGGGGCCATCACGGCCGAGTTGCTGACAGAGGAGTTCACCACAATGGTTTTGGCACATTCCGCACTGGTGATGGGCGCAGGGTTGGTCTCGTCGTCAGAGATTTCCATGTCCTCTCCCGAAGAATGCTGACCCTGTGACAAAAGAGAGGAAAAAGGTGAGAAGCACATTCTTTTTTTACATTACATGCCACCACAGTGGTGGCTGCTTCAAACAAAAGCTAAGTTTAACACACGTTTTAATTGGGGATGGAGAAAAGCGAGCAATGCTCTGAAAAGACAGGGCCCGTGGAGCAGCTGGTGCCTATTGAAGCTTTTCTCTTCCATGTCAGACCTCAGGAAGCAGAGAGGTAAAAGCTTTCTAAAAGAGCATCAGTACCAACTGAACAAAAACCTCAGCTTCTCTGGAACAGGAGGAATTGCTTCCGTGCTCTGCAAAATACACTCAGTCCAAATGTCTTTCACTGCAAGATACATTATCTCTGATTTGCATCCAATACTGACAGTGCATTACACCATGAGTTTTTATTCTTTAGTTTTCACCACACACAAAGAATTTCCCTGCTTTTAAATCATAATCCCTGGCTCATTTGCTGTCAACTCTTAACCTCTAATTGTGGGAAGACAATACATCCACATGGTTGGTGCTACTAAAAATTGTCTTAACTAGACCACAGCAATTCACACGGGAAAAAAGAACCCCAAATCTGCTTAAATTGCCTTTAAACATCAGCCATAAATGTTGGGACTCAGACACAGCATGTGTCATGCTCCTGGGCAAAATGAATACTTTACTAGCCACAAGGAATACAGATGTAAGAGTTACAGAAAATGCTAAAATGATGTCCCACCTCCACTGTCAAAGGGATGGAAACTGGATTAAAACAGAGAGTATCTGCTTGCTGTGAAGTCTCAAAAGTTGCCTGATTAGGTTCCTTACAACAGAAAGGCCTCACCAGCAAGCTCCATCCCCAATGGCAAATGGTCCCACCTGCACACCATGTCCTACAAGCACTTCATTCCTGAAGGTGTCTCCAGCACAAAGACCACTTGGGTGACTATCACATCCCTCAGGTATTGTTAAAATAAAACCCATTAAGAATCACAGCAGCCAAATACTGCTGGAAGACAGATCCAGCACTCACACAATTTATCTAGGAAACATGAATGGTGTTGACCTTTTACTACTGGGATGTCAGGAAAGATAGGACAGGGTGCCAAATACATTCTCCAAAATTATTTTTCCCATTCTTCCTTGTTTTCCAGGTAAAATCATCAAAACCCACTACTCTTGTAACAGCAAACATCCCTCAACTATTTCCAGGACTGAAAAGTAGAAGCACTTCCCACAACCTTCTCTCCCAGACTCTCTACAAGTACAACTGGCTTGCCTTCTTCCAAGCACTTCCTTCCCCACCACAGCTTTGCACTAAAAAGCCAAACAGTTTGCATGATCAGCCATCAGCTGATCTAAATACAGAGTTCCCTCAGAGCACAGCAGTGATGCTCCACCTCTGCTGAGCTCTCCTGCCCCTCCCTGGGATGCTGTGGGGCTCTTGCCCACCTGGGGCAGTAAGAGACCACGATCAAGTGCTCTTTAAGTGCCTCTCTGTTTCTCAGTCCTGGCAAGAGTTTTGGAACTTGCTGGCTGTTTTCAGCCAGATGTGACTGAAGATCCCAAAGATGTTTATTTCTTCCACGTTTCATGCCAGCAGGTGCCTCTTCTGTCTGCTCTCCTACTAGTCTCCCCAGTCTGAAAGAAAGAAAGGAGCAACAAAGCTCAGCCTTTATCAGAGAACCTGTACTGGGGAGAGCTGCTGGGAAGCAAGCTTTGTTGGCAGTTCTCCTCCTCAAGCTGCCCTGTTTTGATTTTTAACCTGTGAATTTTGCACAGGGCTAAGAAAAGAAAAGCAAGAGCAGCCAAGTTGACAACTCTGCTATGAACTGTAGCCGTATGAAGGCGAGCAACCACAACTACCCAAATTAAACCAAATGCTTCACGTTTTATCAAAGGTCATCGCTGCTACAGCAGCTACCACCAGAGAGCAGGCTGAGCACAACGCTTGCAACAGCAGCTTTGCAAATCCTCCTGTCCTAGCACCTCCCCTTGCCCTGGCTTCCCCACATTCCACTGCTGCAGCATGAACCCGGGTGGGTCACCCCCAAAAAGCCACTCAGGGTGAAAAACACCCATTCCCTCAGCTCCAGAAGGAGACCACCCTTTAGGTATGCAGAGGGCTGAAAGCAAAACCCTGTCAAACCCTGCAGTGAGTGGTACCGACCTCCTGTGAATGGTACAGGAGCTGAGTTGCTTTAGCATGTCCCTAAGTACACCTGAAAATGAAGAGCTAAAAAAAAAAAAAAAAAAAAAAAAGCAAGCCAAATTGTATCATCTCCTCCTTAAGCTCTGCACATCTGGCTAATGTTTCACACCCTGCATCCTCTCCCCAGCTGCTCTACTGCAGTCACGTCCCACACCAGGGATGCTGGGGAATGAAAGGACATTCTGCAGTTTCAGCTACTGCAGCTCCAGTGAAAGGGGCAAAGGAAGAAGGAAGATGACAACTGTGGCAGGTGTTAACAAGTTTCCCACAAAACAGACCCCATTTTTCAGTAAATGAGCACAAAAGGCACTGTCAAAAGCACTGGCTCCAGCTACAAAGGCTGCAGGATGCTCATGGTCAGCGATGGTCAGGAAGCCAGGAGTGTTCAGGTTACCCAAAATAAGACAAAATCAGATTAATTTTCATATTTATCTCATCTGATGGGGTGTGGAGGAAGAATCACCCCATGAAGTCTCAGAGGAGAACCAGTACTGCCATGGGGAGCTCCAACTCAAAAATTCTCTTGGGTCCCTCCATCCCTCCCACAGGATCCTGCACCAACCCAGTGTCACCCAACACCTGAGTCACAGCTTAAGATTGGTCACTGGTGAGCACACAGGACCAGTCCCAAAGTGCCTGCCTGAGCCAACACATCCTCCTCTCCTGGAGCACCAGGAAGGCCCATTTCAGCCCTGCCAGAGGATCCCCACAGGAGCCTGCCCATCACACCCAGGCTGTGCTTCTGTCTACACCATCCCTTTACTTGGTTTCAGTACCAATAAATCCTGCCTGATAAATGAGGCTGGTTTTCCCTCCTGAAGGAAATATCAGATAAGAAAAAGCTGATCCTGAAATTGCAGAGTGGTAGCAGGACTAGGCAGACTCCATGCTGTAGTGCACAGCAGTATTCTTCATTCACATGTGCATTTATTTTTACTTAAGCCTTTTTTTTTTTAGTATTTATTTTTATTATTACTGTTCTGGTCCTCAGATGGGTCTTCAGGTAGCAGCAACAGATCCCCAGCTTCCTACAATGTTGGGCTGACAACTCAGCTGCACTTATAGAGTGAACACAATCTGTGCTCCAGTTTTATACCAAGCAAGATGGAAAGGGAAACAGATCAAGCGTCAGTGAGAAAAAGATCAAAAAGGCAGGGGTGGGAGGGAAGAACGCACAAAGTTAGGAAAGAGGTCAAACCAAAAGAAGATCATCTACAAGGAAGTCTTTAAAGCAAGTTAAAAGGAATGAATATTTAAAGCGAATGAGCAGTTATATTTAAGGGGGAAAAACAGGGGCACCAACTGAGTGAGAAAGATCAAGCTACAGGAGACAAGAAAGATCTTTTGTTATATGGATTTCTTTTCATTCACCTGTCTGAACCTGGATTTTCTGTGGCTGCTACCAAATACCCCTCGGGGTAGAGCTGAAAAGTAGCTACACTGTCCTCCCAAAGAAAACCACCTTCTAATGGCCTCCCTCTTTGCCCTCACAAGGGGAAAAAAGTGAGCAGGCATACGTCCTGCTCGGAGGATGTCACTGACATCACTGTCAAAAAAACTGTGTCAATCAGTCCTGGACTTCACCTGCACATTTCTGAGGGCATCTGGTACAATGCCTCCAGAAAAACTCCCTTCAGCCTACTGAGGGGAAAGCCATTTCCAACAAAATTGATTCGTGCTGCCACCTCTACTTTGCATTAATTAAATTAAGAGTTAGCAAAACAGGTATTTAATTATACACATGACACATTTTTTCAAAAGTGTTTTAATGATGCAAATTAGTTGGGAGAGATTCACGTCAGTGTAACTGGTTATAAATGGCCTCTTTCATTGTTCATCCAAAATGCCAAATGCCACCTTTAAAACCAGCACAGTGAGTGTGCTTCAGCACAGGCAGAGCCTCTTGACACAAGTGAAGGGAACATCCTGAAATCTCACTCCTGGATCACTCTCAATAGTGACAGGGTAGAGAGCCACTGAATGCAGGGTATCAGCCTTACCTCAGAGTAATGCTTTAGGAAGGAAATTTTCATTCCTGCTGAAAACAAAATAAACTGCATCCTAATATTTGCATGGAGAATTGGCAGTTTCCAGATGTGAAGAGGCTGTTCTCTCCCCATCCTAGAGGAGCACTGACAGCGAGGCAGCAGTTGGGAGTTTGATTGTAGGTACCACTCAGTACCTCTCCTACAGGCAGAGGAACTTCACATACTTTCATTTCCTTTTAAAAAGGCCATCAGACAAGGAATTCACTCTGAATTTCAGAATGCATTTTGAATACTGCCAGCTTACAGATAATTTCACTGAAATATTCTGCTGGACACCAAGTTACTTATATCTGAGGTAGGGAACTTCTATGACTGAAGGCAGCAGTTACTTGGACATCATCTGACTGTGCTCTGGTCCATCAAAATAATGAAATCAAGGATAAGTGGCATCCAGGTCATTAGCTGTAATGAAGTGAAGCATCCTCTGCTGCAAGAAGTAGCAAACCTTTAAGCTTGGTGCAACTTCTACCAACCAAAACAGAATCAAAAAAGTTGACTCTTTAAACCCTTGAACTTGGAAAACTCAGTATTTAAATCCTGACAATGGTTGCCATTTAAAATGCTAAAAAACAGCTCTTCCAGAAAGCTTGAGCTAAAATCAGAAGCAGCCCTTGGACAAAAAGTTTTCATAACCTGGTCAAACAGGCCCCACTTGTTTTGCATTAAGTCCATCCAAGGATTTAAAAAAAAAAAAAAAAGAAAAAAATCAGTGAGCAAGTGTCGCCTTTTATCCGTACAAGAAAAATGGGGAAAGAAAAACCTCCAGAGGTGAGGGAGAGGAGGACAACTGACTGAGCAAGGTCGCACTGCAAGTTACTGACAGAGTTGAGAACAGATTCCATGTGCCTCTGACTTCCTATTCCCCAGCTCTGGCTGCATCCCTGAGCTGAGCTCATGCTGTGCTCCTGTGTTTGAGAGGGGCAACAGCCCTCGAGCAATACACTGTGATCCCAGGGTGAAAATAACCCAAGTTCCCTAAAACACAATTCCCTCTTCCCAGACTCCTTTGGCAGAACAGGTAAAAGTGAATGAGATGTTTCAAATGTGCCACATTTCCTACAATGCTATCCACAACAAACGGGAAGCTTGAGGATGCAGCCAGCCACCTGCAACTCTTCCTCAAAGACACCATTTCAATTGAAAACTTATTTTTTAAAAAAAATTCAAAAATATAAGGCCATTCAAGTATGGCTCAGAGAACCCAATCAATCACTTTGCTAACACACTGCAATACCTCTTGCTGTCCAAAATCCACATACTGGAGCACAGTGACAACTTCAGAGAGTTTTGCTTTGTTCATTTTTAGCTGGAGAAGAGCTTGCAGGTTCCACACGTTCTTGGCAAAGCACGTGAAGAAGAGCTGTGCCTCTGAACTGCCCTCTTGGCTTACTAGGAGTGTGACACTCAGGCACGATGACATGGCAGAGGGACTGCTAAGCATTCACACCTCGTGGTGTCAGGCGTGAAGGAGGCAGACTCCATACTGTATTTACAATACAGACACAATATTTTTATTTTGCTGACTATAATTACAGCTCTCCCTATACTTTGCTGGGTGTTGCAGAAGCGGAGCACAGGAGGGCAGAGCTACTCAAGGTGGTTTGCCACCAGTTTAGCTAGAACAGCAAAAAAACACAGAGCAGACAGCTGCCTGTGCCTTCCCAGGTGAGCTTTCAAGCCTGTTCAGATAACTGTGCCATCCCCAGCACCTGTGGTGGCTTGGGCTGGCCAGCACAACACTGCTGCAGCCTGGATGGATGCTGAAAGTCTGCTCCCTGGATGCCCCAGGCTGGTTAGTCACACCTCTCTACCTCCTCTGGGCAGCCAAGAGAGCACCCATCCTCCTCCTCCTGCTGCTGTCAGAGCAGCTTTTAATTGGGACAGAGGTATCTTTATATATATATATTATATAGTTATATTATATGTTTATATTTATATATATATAAAGTGTCTATCACCATATTGATAAACATTCTTTCAGGAGTATTTGCACTGCAATAAAATGCCCAGCTCAGGAACAGGCAAATGGAAAGATTAACATATTACAGATCAGTGATTATAAATATCTTCAGCAACATGTATTTCTATCTCAAAAACAGAAGACTGCAATGTTTTTATATAGCTGTGTATTTATACAACACTTTGCAAAGCTAACTCGCAGGCAAAGGTTGCAAATGGAGCAGAGCAGAAGACAGAGCTGGGTGATGGATTTGCCACTGTGTCTCACAAACAGGAGCACCCAAAAAGGCTGCAATGAAGGAGAGATTTCTCACAGAAGGAAACAAGTTAGATGAGAGTTTGGGGTTTTTTTTATTATTAATTGCTAAAGCATCTCTCACTGCCTGAAAAAGAGAAGTGAAGCTCTGTGAGATGACCATATCCCACCTGACACATGCACTGCCTTGGCTCAGCTGCTGTTTTGGTCTGGTACTTGCAGTGCCTCTTTGGCACAGACCATCCTCTCCACACCTACAGGGCTGCACAACAAGTAAAACAAGTGACAATAAGATTCAAGTGCTCCCTATAAACAAACAACACTGAACACCAGCTTAACTTATGACACTCCTTGGGTTTTTTTCTTCTAATGCCAAGAGGGAACTTGAAGTTGATGCCCCAAACCACAGAAGGACAGAGAGAGAATTCCCCAGAAGTCCCTGTTAGTCCCAGAACAGGGGGAAAGGGGGGCAGAAAAGCCACCACAGTGCTTGTTTGTGTCTCACAATGTGCTGCCTCAGGTGCTGGTACCTAATTAGAATGTCCTGCACATGGGGAGATGCCCCAAGGAGGGATGGAAGCATGTGAGGAAGGAGCTCACCTGGGCTTCCAGAGCACACCAGGAAGGGTTCTCAAGAGGGTGAAGCACATGGAGCTAATGCTTACAAAGGGAAAAAGTCTCCTTGCTCATTGCTGGTGTTCTCTGGCACCAGGAACATAAGTAAACTGACCTTTGGCTTAAGGACAGTGAGGGAACTGGAAGGCTGTATACCAGTCCATGACACAATTAAGAAATTCTAATGAATTAAGAATATAAAATGAGCTAAAATTACAGAAGTGCCAAAGATCCTTTCCCAGACTTGTGTTAATCTGCAGCATCGGTTTCCTGCAGGTCCTCAGATGATGGCTCAAGCACCTGAGATGGATCTCAACACTTTGGGCAAGAGATGGGAAGCAAATGTGGGATTAGTGGCCTGAGGTAACCAGATCTTCACTGATCCAGAAAAAAGATGACTTGAGAAACTTGGTCCCAAAGGGAGAAAACTCAACCAGCATTCAGAACTTTCAAAAATTCCTCCTCTTGGCAAGAGAGCACCATACTTTATTTTTCAACACAACTTCCAAGAGCTTCCTAGGACAGCAAGCCTCAGATCCTTTAATAAACCCACTGGGGAAACAACTGCCAGATTTACCTCAACAGAAAGCCTAAAGAGATGAATTGGCAAAGTGGGCAATAACTTGCCAAGGCATTTTCTCTGTTAATGTTGAGTTCATTGCCTTCCAGAAAAGGGGAGGTTTAATTCAGATCTTCTTCCCTTCACTAAGGGAAAGTTTCACACCAGACGATGTAGTTAGAGCATTACTGCTGGCAAGATCACTGAAGGGATATTTGGAGAGGCCAGAAGCCCCTGGGCTCCATCATGCACAAGGCTCTCTGGTGTCTTCATGGACAGCTCTGGAAAGGGCACAAGGCAACATCTTTTGCATCCACATTCGTTAACGCCAAGATTAGAAGCTTCCAGGCCCCATGACTACACAGATCTGAGCCAAGACAAACATGATCATACAAGGGGACAGATCACAAAACACAGTCCAAGTACAAGACAGGGGGACACTGGCCCCCCACCTGAGCTCAGGGGTACCTGGGCAGTCCATGTGTGCCCCAACATGATGCTTGCCTGGAGAGTCGCCTGTTCTGCATTCTATGAACAAATCCAGCCTGGCAGGGTGAATGTGTGCCAGTTCAGGGGCTGTGTCATGTGGCCAGAGTGTTTTTCATCACATATGAAACACTCTAAAATTGGATTTGCCATCTCATGGAACCATGGCCTTTCCCCTCAAGACTTAAGTGGATCCGAAAGGGGGGAAAAAAAAAAAAAAAAAAAGGCTTCTTTTTGTGGGGGAGGAGGATGTAAGGAAAAGGAAGGAGGAAGGGAGAGAGGGATATTAGCATTGGGGAGTCATGAAACAAGGCAAGCTCTTCCCATAGCAATGGTTGTTCTGGTTTCCCTATTTCAGATGGGGGAAGGGATAGCTGAAGAGCTATTTGCAGTCTAACTTCAAAGGCTTTAGTTGGCTGGGAAGCTAAGTCATGCATAAAAGGATGGTGGAGTGGCAAGAAAATACCCCCTACAGATAAATTAGTCAGGGAGTGTTCTCTGCTTCTCCCAAAGACTTTCATACAGCCAGACTGGCTTTACCCAGGTAAAGCCCTTTTCAGACATCAGGTTCAGTGATGCAGAGTCCTGGGAACAAACCAGCCAAATCCAAGAGGAACTAAACAGTCTCCCTGCAAATGAGAAAGGCAGCAGTAAGCAGGCAATGGGCTTCCCTGTCATTTCCTGCCATCTCAACTGTTACCAGTAAATTTTATTCTAAGGTCTGTCCACACACAAAAGATGCAGAGCTTGAGGCAGCATCTCCCTCTCTGAAGATGCAAATAAAGGCAAGGAATTCAGGAGAAATCACACTGTATATGGGGAACTCATTTCCCAACTGATTCTCAAATGTTCCATTCTTCACACTGGCATGCAGAAATGCACACACATTTCTAGAGAGCTGGAGGTACTTTACAATCACAAGATAAAGGGAACTAGCAACATTAGATCAGAGTCCATCTATAAGTTAAAAAAAAAAAAAAAAAAGTGCAATAACTCTGCACAATAACTGTGCAGAGTACACAGATACCTTACAGTTCAGTGCCAGGCAGGAGCTCGTGCCATCCCCTGAGCTTACCCTCAACCCTCAGGTCAAATGGAGCCACGAATTCAGATCTTGCTTACCAACAGGGAGATAAGAAAGCAGATAAGCTTGGAAAAAAGTCTAGTGTCCCAGCTGATAACAGCTTACTGAAGAACAGGCTGTGCACACATTGTATTTGAACAAGTTCTGATCAGCAGAACCAGGCCAGTTTGATATTCTTCCCCTATTATGTATCACTACTATACCCTCGAGATTCTGAAATCACATGGCTGTTACAGCTATGGCAGCATTTGCAGTGCTCTCTGAAGTTTCAGACTTAGGAACAAGAACAGTTTCATTTGCAAGACCTGGATGTCTGCAAGGCAACCTGTGCAATGTTGAGCTTCCTCAGAAGGAAGAAATGAAGGAATTGAGGCCTTGAAGGACAAAGGGCAGAAAAAAAAAAAAAAAGAATAGCTTTTGTTAGATCATTCATCAGTATCATCTTTTAATGCTCTTCTGCTTGCTGCCATCTGCTCTCAGACCCAGGTGCCATTAAGTATATCCTGAGGCAGCAGCTCAACACTTGCCTTCCTTTTCCAGAGGCATCCCAAACGAGCCTGGCTCCTCCTTCTGCTCTCCAAGAGCTGGAGCTATTCTTGCCCTGAACTTCTAGGGTGCAGTCCTGATCTGGTTTTGGCACCTGTAAGAAAACCCAGGGACCTGTAGCCCACAGCTGATGGAATTAGCCCACAACAGCCCTTTCCAAACAACTGCAGCTTTTACTCTCAAAAGAGGTGTGGAATAAGCAAGACAAAGTCCTGATTTTTATGTGAACCTTTCCTGAATACTTCTGCTGAGATTTCATGAGCCCTCCACTTTTGGCCTCAGAAGTCACACAGACTTAGCACTACTCTCATATCCCAGGACCAACTCTTTGGGGAGAAATAAAGCATGACAGAGGGAAAATACTGTTAATGCGATCTTGAGGATCTTGTCTGCAGAGCATGACCCTGGGGAACAAGAGGCTCAAGAGACAAAAACTTCTCCCTAAGATGCTGTGGCCAGACTGTGAGCCCTTTGCTGCAGTGATCACAAATGATGACTGACACCCTAATGAGCTTAGCAGGCTCCACTCATTTTCTGAGCATTACAACACAAGTTAACAAGCCCTTCCCAGCAAAGTGCCATAGATGCATTAAAACCCAGCTAGACCACAGCAGATGCTTCACTCCAAGGAGCCTATTTCAAAGCAGCTGAAGGAGCTGAGTAGAGATGTCCTTACTCAAAAGTACAGGTGAGGCCAGCAAGAAACAGCTTCCCTTTGGTAACATTTTTCTTCTCTTACAGATCTTCTCTCTGGAGGCATCTTGAATTTTTCACCACTTTATTTCATGCTTAGATTTTCTTTCTCTTGCTGTACTCTAATTTAACCAAGTGGAGTCAAAGAGGAGAGACTCAAGCACATCAGCTGAGGTACATAACATATTTATGAAAACATTAAAAATCTTCCTCTTTTTAAGAAAAAGACTAAAGTGATATCCAGCCAGAAATACCTTCAAGTTGTACCTCTCCAAAACCTGCTCAATAAAGAAAAGGCAACACTTTCCCCACACCATTCCTCTTGGGTGATGGAAACATAACCCTGGTGGCTGCCAACTGTTGACTGATCCCCTAACAAAATAATCTCTATATAGAACACAACATTTCCCACGGTCTTCTAGAATATACCTAACTTTTGCTATTAGACTATCCCCACTATATGCAAAATAATTTGCATAGCTGCAACTATTCTAAATTACCAAGTGGAAATAGCCCACAGCTTGGCTGCATTCACACTGCCATTTGTGCAGGCATAAAATATTAAAACAAGAGACAAGAGGCAAAGTATGCTGATTTGCCCACCTGTCTCCTAATTAGCAAGCAGGAGGTTTAAAACAAACACATGGAAACACTTTTCACCTAGAGCAAAATTCAGCTGTGCACCTCACTGCCACGGGATACAGCAAAGACTCAGAAGTGCAGATGGCTTTAAAAAAGGATTAGATCTGGAAGACAGCCCCAGCAGCAACTACAGGAACAAGATCACATCCTAATCTACTGGTCACGAATAGCAGAGGGACATCCCCTTGCAGCAAGGCCACCATCAAGCTGTACCACTGAGGTCCTGCTCAAGAGGAAGGGCTGCAGGCACCTCGGGAGGGTAGTTTGGCAACAGCCAGAAGACCTGTGCTCTGCTCCTTGGACTCACCAGCCTCCAGGCCTCCTCATATTGGTGACACTTACTTGATTTTAAAGGCTTTGCTAAAATGATCAAGATGACTTACTGGATGTGATACTAAGGCTGGGCCTCACTAGAACTGAGTTACACTGGAATATGCCTCAAGTTTGCAAAACCATCTGCTGTTACATTTCTGATGTAATGTGGGAGATACATCCCACCTGATATTGTATTAACAAGCAAATAAAGTCAATGAGATTCCCTTGTCAAAACACATCCTTTTGCACACATTTCCATGGCACAGACTCAAATGGTAGACTGCCCTTTATTTTTTACTGTAATTTAAATAATATTATGCAGTACTAAAGATTTTCATATTTTGCAAGTACTATTTTTTCCTGGACAATAGCAAAAAGCTTGTAGCACCATGATAACAGTTGCTCACATTTATCTGCATCCTTCAAAGACAGTATTTCAATTATCTGCACTGGAAATTCTCAGCCAAATCTGCTGACCAAAATGCCCTGTTTGGCAACTGCTTAGCAACAAGGGCTGGATTGGGAAACTGTCCTCAGAGCTGTGTGCCCACATTAAACCAGCTCCTGCTTCCACCAAGTAACTCTGCTATCACCTGAAATACATATATGTTTTGTTTTGCTTGGGACACACAAGGCACCAGAAATAACAAGCTCCTCTGGGAGAAGAAAAACCTGGAAAGAAGCCGCCTACTTCAGCAATCCCTCCCCAGGCTGCAGAGGGAATGTCTCCTCAACATGTGCAAGGCATGTTAATCCTGCACAGCAGGGAGGAGGACACACCACTTGGATATAAACACAAAACTATACAGCTCATGGTGAAAAACAGCTCTGCTTGGAAAAAATCTGGAAGCAGCTCTCACACCACACCACCCACAAAAGCAGCAGACATCTGATTCCTCGGTCAGGCCAGCAAAGGGCTGTGTCAAACCCAGCAAAAACAAAACTCAGTCCTTCCCTCACATCACCCAACCTGTACCACCATCCTCTCTGCTCTCTTCTTCCTATAGCTCCACACCACTGGACTCATCAATACAGGGAATCTGGCCAGTGATAAGTGTCAGGACATCTCACCTTGAATGCTTGAAAGTACAGGCGAGGAAGAGAGGTGGGAAGGACTGGACCCTGGTAAACCCATTTCTGCTTCTCTCCTCTTCTTCCCCTCCTCACCATTCTCAGAGACATTTTCCTAATGACCTCCCTGACTTACTGCCCAGTATGGAGAGAGATCAAGCAAAACACAGGTGAGCTGGTCAAAGGTGTGTGATAAATTGCACTTAGTGCACAGTTATCAACTCCACATAAATACATACTCCACAAACCACACACGTCCAGAGCAGCCAGCAAATCCAAATGCCAGTGTAAAGAGCCTAAGCTGAAACACCCAAGTCTCAACAAGTGAAAATTGTAAGTTCTGCATCTGGCCCTTCTGCAACCAAGCCTCCAAACCACAAGAACTGCTGCCAGCTTTGAGTTCAAACAGCAGTTTTGCTTCCTCCCCACACCGTGCCTGCACCATGTTCGTGGTGCCTTCTATGCAAAGAGTGATTGCTGAAGCCCAAGCCACCAACAACTTCCTCTACTCAAACTGCTCCTCAAGCAACACTTTTGCAATGCCCAGAGGAGTGAACCTCTTCCAACCTGGGAAGAAATTAGAAACCCCAATTTGCCATCTTGTTATTTTGCATGCATCTTGACCTCATCGTGCTCTCTGCACTGCTGGAAACTGGTGAAAGCAGCCACTGGCTTTATTTTAGCCCTAAGCAAATAAATATTTTTAAAGAATTTTTTTTTTTTTAATAAGTTGTTTTCAGGAGCTGAGAAAATTTAGCAACCTTTTCCTCATGATGAGTGGGCATTTCCAAAAGCAAGCATTGCACTTTCATAATAAATCCTGAGCCAGCAGTAATGTGTCTGAGTCAAAGGACCCTCCTTGGCAGGTACATGATGTGCAGAGTTAACCACTCAGAGGTTTCATTTTCAGTTCTGCCCCATCTTCACAAGGTACAAACAAGTACCCTAAACTGAAAATTAAAATTAATAGAAGGGGCTGGCAAAGTCATGGGACTCAAAACTAATGCATAACAGAAAAAAAAAAAAAAAACGTTCTACTGATGGACTTCATCTATTTAGAGAACTCCAGGAAAGGCACCAGCCAGCAGAAATTTGAATAAGCACTCGTCTGTTCACTGCTCTGTGTCAGACACAGACACATATAGAACACAGTGGCTTCTCCTTCAAAATCAGACCCAGAAATTAGTACTGTTCTGGTGGCTGCCAGCACAATATGTTAACAGCAATTATTTTCTCAATATTTCTACTGATTACCTAACACACTGGCACATTTTCTCAGTGTCACTGCATGTTGCAACACATGCTGCCATCCAGTAACTTGTCTGCATTCCCTTGGTCACTTTTCAAAACCACCAGATACAAAATGAAACTAGAATGATAATGGGCTGGAGAAACTGTGAGGAGAATGTCACTTCAATATGGGGTTTCACAGGCTGCATTTGTGATATCTGAACATTCAATATTGTCACTGCAAAAACCTGAGTGTTGAAAAGAATAGGAAGAACCCTGCAAACAGCAAAAGGGAGATGCCAAGGGCTTTTCTAACTGTCTGCAGGCTTGCAAATACTATTCCACCATAAGCTATATGCTAAGGTTAAACATTGTAATTTGGATCCAAGTGTCCAGTGCAGCAGAGCATCTACAGATTAAATTAACACAAAATAAGCAGTGCTCTGCCTGCTAACAAACAATTATACAGACCCAGTTCACCAGGAACTGAAAATTTACAGGAAGTCACTGGTGGCAAAAGAGACAACAAGTTGAGCTAGTGGCAAGAGTATAACCTGCAACAGTGATTTATAAAAAGGGATGGCAATGTCATTTCTGTTAGGTATGCAAAATGGAAAAGCCTCAAAGTTTTGGCCTGGTGTGAAGAGAGTGAAAGAACAACTCAGCCTCCCAACCACAGCCTGCTTTCTATTTTTCAGTTACACTCCGTAGCATTTCACCATTTGTAGCTCTGTTACCAACAAGAAATATGTTCTCTCATTCTACTGAATGTTGTTAGGCATACAAAACCCCCAAACCATTAATAGTCAAGTATTTATCTTTTTTTTTTTTTATTCCCCACCATGAGCATGCACCTAGGACAGGGTACTTCACCAGGAATACCAAGAGAATCCTATCCAATTCTGTGCTGAAAAAGTGACTGTAAAAGCTCACACTGGGCTTGATACCTCTTGCTGCTTCCTATATTGAACACATTTGGCTGGTCAAACCCTCTGCTCTGCTTCAGCCTTGTGAGCACTCCAAGACTCAAACTGAAGCCAAACACAAAAAGTCAAAAATCAAATACAATTCAGAAAACATGAACAGACTTCTTTCCTTCACAAAAAAACACACACTGTAGAAGCAGCGGGTTGCCATGTGATAAATGAATCAGATGTACAAGGAAGCAGTCCCTGCCTGTGGTCTTCCAGTATCAGCTCTGGAAAAAAAAAAACAACATAACAATACCCTGCATTTCCACTGCTTCAGGAGCCAGGATTCCTTGGCATGTATATATGGGAACTGACCCTCAGCTCTGAGAATCCCCAGAAGGATGTAGGGCTGCAGTCCTGTCCCAGTGTGCTCCCTCCTCTGAACAGATCTCCAAGCAGTCAAAAAGGTCCAGGGTAGTGTCATATTTAAATCACCTCTGGAGGGATTTGTGTACTGCCTTTCTTTTCTGAACAAGCTTAAACTCTGTAAGATCCCCTGAAGTCCCTGTGGCTTCTCACTGCTGTTGCACCTGGGTCAGGGAGGGCAGAACTGAACCCACAGTTTAAGCAGCTCACTCTCATTTTAATTTCCCAGGTTTAGTATTGCTGGTGTAATTCACACGTAAAACCACAGCAGTCATCCACATCTTTGCTGCCTGGGCATTGGCTGGCGGCATTACTGGAAATTCATGGTCATAACATATACCTATTTTTTGAGTTTCCATTAGGAACCGGTTCTGTCAGGCCTGATCACATTTGCAAGAGCTCAGGAGGCAGGAAAATTTGAAAAAGTGTTTATGAGACTGGGCATAAATCACAGCTCTAGGGTTTTTCTCCCTTTGTCAATTAAAAAAATACATTCAGAGCAACCATTCCCCACATCTACTCCCCCCATCTCCCTCCAGAAATGATGAATCCCACTCTAGCTATAAATTGGATCCCAGGTGTACCCATATATATTATACATACATAACAGCTACTTATGGGCATAAGGGCTCTTACACAGTTACTCTGGAAACCAAGGTATCAAATTTCCTTGCTCTTAAGGCTCTACCTTCTCATCCTTAACACACATTTACCTTGAATAAATCACTTCTGCACTCTCCAGCCCAGAAACATCCCAGAGCAGAGTGCGTTTGGGTTGATCTTTAGAAGGGTCCATCTAACCCACTGTCAATATTCCAAGAACACAAGGATGCCTCTGACCCTACACAACCCTCAGATGGGAGTGGGGTACAGGAGAAGAAAGCATCTTTCTGCAGGCAGAGACAAACACACCCCCATACAGCACAGCTCCAAGGGGCAACAATTGCAGGTACTGCTGGCAAATGAACCCCTGGCAGTTCTCCTCCCTGCCTGGACATCACTGGGGCACTGCTTTCTCTCTCAGCTGCTCATGACAGCTAAAGGTTGAACTTGGCTCTGTAGGAAAGAGGAATCATCTACCAGGTATTGAAACACAGCCTGGTCTGGATGGGGATGCAGCAGCACAAGACACCCTGCAGTGTCTTGAGGAGAATGTCACTGCACCCTGCTAAGGCTCTGGAGGGACAATTCAACATGAATTTCTTCCAGTTCTGGTCACAATCACAGAAGAACCCATAGATACTTCAATGCAAAGTGCAAATTCAGCCCAGATGTAACCTCAGGGACTTCAGCAGAGCTCACTATAGAGCTGAACCTGACCCACCTCATCTACGTGTAAGCACAGCTCAGAAATGCTCCCTGGGTCACAAACTGCAAGAGGTTCCACTGCACACACACAGCTTGTCACAGGGATGTCCATGCTGTCCTGTAAGAGGCACCTCAGCATCCAGCACAGCATTAGAAACTTTCACAACAGCTGAATAAGACACTGAGTGTGCTGACAGCAGTTGCTTTGGGGGTCTCCAGTGCTCCAGTCACTGTGTGACTTCCAGTTTATTTCCCAAACTATTTGCTGAAATTCACAGCAAGCAGCAGAACCACTCTCGCCTCACTCTTCTTTCAGGATCTTCATTTTTATGATTATCTTTGGAATTTTTAAGGCACCCCTCCCACCACAGTACCAGGTGCTTAGCCAAACTACCAAAAAGACAGTAGTCTGTTGATCCATGAATTAGAATTGTTTTTCATTGTAAATCAGGAAAAATACCACTGTCAATCATACGATCTTCCCGTTACACACTGGCTGTGCACACAAACTAGTATGTTCAGAAGGTGAAACACAAAAGGCATCATCAATACAAAACCAAGTGACTTGTTCTAAAGCTGCTGCCCTCCCCAGCACACACAGGCAGGGCCTCTTCCTGTAACAAGCCAAGCAAAATCAAGACCTGGCTCAAATGGGATGTCAAAACTTTAAACGGTACTTACTTAACCTTTGCACTTCTAAACCAGTAAAGATCCCGTAAAAAAGAAATTATTACAATTCTTTCCTTGTTATCTCTCAGGAGCATAGGAAGGAAAGTTTGTACATTGCTACCCTCAAATTTTTTCCTAAAATAACAACACAGCTCAGCTGTTTTCTTTCCTTGCCATCTTCTAGTTTCTTGGAAAAGCCTTCTCTGCCTTGTCTCTTGGCTGGCAGGTTGTGCTGTTTGTCAAGGATCTCTTTTCTCCTCTTACCTTGGACTGTCCACATCCTGCTCTGTTCCATCTCTCAACACTCATCCCTTGGCTAAGCTTAGCAGGACTTTCTCTGCAGACCATAATCACTGCCCTGAGATTAGCTGGAGTTGGGTGTTGCAGACAGATGCACACAGCCCTTCCTCTCCCACTCCCAAACTCCCTGCCAAGCTCTGGCTTAGGAGAATCATACGGATCTTGAAATCAAACTCTGGGGTCTTGCATGATACATCAGAGCAATCTCTGGGGCTTGGCTGTACCTCCTTTACTTATGGCAAGCCTGGGGTGGTTAATTTCCCTGAAAGTTTAACAGCACTTCACCTATAGAACAAATGTTACCACATTATCTATCGTTGACAAAAATCACCCTTGTTTTCATGGGAAGCAGGAGTAGTTCCTTGAAAAGCACCCAGTGTCTCAGGAAAAACTTCCCTGCAACTTATGATCCTTATGAATCCTGAGCTTTTCCCAGCCAGAGCACCCACCCAAAGAGAGTTGGCCCAGGGCTGCTCCAGCCCTTGAAGAGCCAAATATGAAGTAAATAAGTTCAGACCCTCTGCCTGTTATTGCTTCCTTGTGATATTTAACGAGGTCTCCCTATGCTACTGTATCATTTCTGCTCTGCACCCCACACCACAGAGTCACTAGAAATATTCGGGTCTGCCTGCCTGCCCTCTGTTTTGCTGGAGGATTGTCTGAAGGACTGAAAGCTGAATAGTGGTATCACAATAGGCTGAAGCCGGAGGTTCAGCTTTCCAGCCCTTAGACAGACTCAATGCCTCTCTCTAACTCAGTTGGAAAGCTGCAGCTCAAATTTCAGCCTATGTGAAGTCACTGTTCAGCTCTGCTCCTTCAGCAGAAGAGAGAGAAGCCAGGAGAGCCTTTTTCTAAAGCAAAAAACTGAGGGGGGATAAGGGTGGGGGAAGGAAGCAAAAACACATGGAGATCATTTTTAGTCCATCAGAAGGAGCAATGAAAGGCACAGGCAACTTTTCAAACATGCCAGAATAGCTTAGTGTGATTTGTAACCAAGAGGAGGGCTGACTAAACAGCTCCACCAACAAACATCAAACTTTTTGGGGGGAAGCAGGAGACAATTAAGGCAGCAGTGACCTGCACGGAGACCCTGTCACCACCTTTCTGACTTCTGCAGAGGATCCAGGCATTTCTCTCGTTTTGTACCACAGAACCATTGATGTGAACTTCTGACACCAGCATCTCATTAAGGGGAGACAAAGACTTAACACGGGCTTCAACGTCAGCACACTGCTGCCCCATATCACAACCTACAAATATAACATCCCAGCCAGTCCCCTCAACACTGATCTCAGCTACAGAGAGTGCCTGACCCCACATACCACGCTGGCATTCATCCATCTTCCTAAACATGCTCAGAATTGGCTGCATCTCACTTGCACCAGAGAAAGGACAGCAGGTACAAGCCCAGAATGGCAACGAGAAGAGGGATGTCTTCATAATTTTTTTTCAGACAAACTACAAGTATCCCCTCTTAAACCGCCACACAGAGCTCAAGGAATCAAAACTTCATTCCTAATTAATACATCATCAGGTCCCACCCGCCAAGGACTTGCCTCCCAAGAGAGGAGCCTAGGCCAGCCGAGTTGATGAATGAGACCTCAAGCAGCTGAATTGTTTCAAAGGCTAAACTGGCAACTTCAAGGACAATCAGGTTTGGAAAGGGTTGTAGAAAAAACAAAATATCCAGTACAGTTACATTTTTTTCCCTGAGACCTGCACAATGTCACCGCTGCAGTGCTTTTCCTCCAGTGAAGCATTCAGCACAGCCTGCACCTCCAGGAGCAGCTCCCCCTCTCCTGAAACAAAGCCACATCCAGGCCTAAAACCTGAACCACTGCAGACCACTGGAGGGAAATCCACACTGTCAGCTCAACCCCAGCAAACTTTCATGAGAAAATTAAATTGATCTACCACACTTGGGGCATTTACACAAGATGGTTGAGGTCCCCTTACTGCTGAATTCTTGCACACTAGGGAAAGCAGTTTAATTTGCTTGCACAAGTATTACAAACACTGAGGAGAAAGGGTCTGGCATTTGTAAACATTTGTATTTTGACAGTTCCTTGACACAGCAGAGCAGGACTGACACATCCACTGCAGGGATACTCACATTTATTCCCACAGACCTCCCAAAGAGACACGACATGCAACATAATTTCTCTGTCTGCTGGCACCACTCCATCCAACTCGGCTCTTGCTGCCCCTTGAGCAACAAATACCCCAGCAGAGGCAGCAAGCTCGGCTCCATTATTGAAGAGCCAGTGGAGCACATACTCCACAAGCCAACTACATTCCCCTCACAACAGAGCAAAGTGAGTATTAAAACCCAGCAACTATCTCCTGTTCAAACCAGATGGCATAAAAAGCTGGAGAGCTATCAAACCAAGTGTACACTCAATACATGGGTGTAACATGAAAGCCCCATTCAGCAAGTGTGTGCATACAGACACCCCCACACTCAGGGACCAAAGCAATGGCAAAAAAGTGCTTGATTAACTTCTCCAGTGGCTTAAGTGTCTGTCGACACTCAGGACATTCACACAGCATAAGCACTGGCCAAACTTCCGTGGTTTGTGCAGTCCTTGAGCCCTCCTGAAGCTATAAATTGCAGCAGGCTGCTATTATAAACAAGGAAAGCTGGACACTGGCAATTTAATTCAGACCATCACTTTGTATCTCATTTCCAGCCATCTGAAGTAAAAGAAAAAGCCACCAGAAACACTACATCCTAATGACACCAGAAGAAAAGAGCCCTGCCTGGCTCTGGGGTTACACACAAAGCTTTTTAACTCAATTCCAACTCACTCACCTCGTCCATTTTTTCTGAAGTTGGAGTCTGGTCACCAGGCACCATTTCTTTAACCTCCAAGGTCTCAATTTTGGAGGTGCGGCTCAGCTGATCAATGGGAGTCATGCTGGCCTCTGATGTCCCCCGGGAATTCTGACTCAGGGAAGCTGTCCCAGGGATGGGCTCGTCGTCATCAGAGTCAGGTAACGGTGTTGGACTGATGTCCTCCAAGCCTGTGCTGGAAGGGCGTGAGGAAGGAGTCTGACCTCTGTAACCAGGCTGAGAGTTTGAACCGTACATTGGGATGGGAGAGAGCTGGGAAGAAGAAGAGGAGATAGGGCTGCCTTCCATTCGGACCTCATTATCCGAGTCGTGCTCATTAAGAAAGGGTAACTTTGTTCTCTGCTCTTTTAAGAGCATCTCAATCCTTGAGTCTAAACTGTTATGCTGCATTTCAGACTCCATGGTGGGGGTGCCAGGGGTCTCACTTCTCTCTGGGGTCTGAGAGAAGGATGCTGTGCTCGGTTCAGGAGCAGAGTTCGAATCAGGCAAGGGCGGAGGCTCCTCCTGTTTCTCCTTCACTGGGACAAAATCAATGTTGGTGGCAGCACTGCTTTCCACGACCATCTCAGCGGGAGGAGGCGCAGGTCTTCGGTACTCTGTTTCCCTAGAAGTCTGGGGAAACTGCTGCTCATCAGATTGGGGAAAAACAGCTGGTGCTTGGTAGGGAGAGAAGGCAGATTTGTAGCTTGAAGAACTAGAGTGGCTCAGGGGAGGAGTGATTGAGAACTGAACTGGCTCTTGCTGATGGGATTTGAAGGTACTAAACTGATGCTCCGTCCCTCGGTAAACACCAGCTGAGTTGTGAACATAGTGATGTCCTGGCCGACGGTTGTAAGCATCTGTAAATTTTGTGTCATGTCTCCTGGATTTGTACCCACTGTCCTGTCCAAAATGGTACACGGGTGTTGTCTGACGACTAGAATAGGTGGAATCCTGGGAAAACGGCGTCCCTAACCGTGGGGTGTGAGGTGTTCCTTGGGACTGTGGGGTAAATTGGCTGTAGGAGTTTGGGGTGTCTTGCCGACAGCTGGAATAGGCTGTGTCATGGGAAAAGGGCGTGCTGCTGTTGGGGGTAACAGATGATCCAGCAGAAGAAAGGTTGCTGTCTTTCAAACGCTTCAGGGAATCCGTCAGCTATAAAAACAGAAGAGAGAAAAGCACCTAAACACACCCTTTTCCAAAAATATTTGTTGAATCTGTTTGGTTTTCAGGGGATCCAGTTATCCAAGAGTTTGCACTAACTGCCATGGCAAAAAAAAATAAAAAAAAAAGGCAACAGAAAAAGCTTACAGCATCCCTGAAAACACAAACCATTATCCACCATCAACAGTTCTCTTTGATTTAAAAGAAAAGCACAAGTAAAGAGAAACTTCTCTAATAAGAGGAAGAAGAAAGAAGATACAACAGTGGTCCTTAAAAGCTATATCCAGGAGCATCAGGTGAACAGAGGATTTGCACAATACTTTTAGCTAAAAGAGTTTCAATTTCTATCAACTATACAAGGCTTGTCTAAATAGCAGATAGGAAAGATAATGCAGAAAATTCTGAGATATGAAACTATCAGTTTAACTTTTTTGTGAACAAATCAGAACATACAAATCAGCAAACTGCCAGCCTGCAATCAAACCTATGCAGCAGGGCTTTGTGAGGGGCCAACTAAGGAAGCTGACCCACCACCCTCTCTACCACGTGTTCATCAGTAACAAGAAGGGAGAAGGTGATAAAAGAAGACAAAAGTTCTCAACTGCTAAAAACCCATTTCAAGTCCCTTCTCAAAGAAAAATGTTCAGGTACAGCACCACTGATTATGGCATTTCAAATTAAAACCCTACAAGCCTACAAAGCAGTCAAATAATTGCTCTGCAACTCACTTTACAGGCATATTCAGGGGGTTTTCTAGGAGCAGCCCTGCTCCAGCTCAGTCTCTGTTGAGTCACAACAGTGCCAAGCTGTTGTGTCACATCAGCGCCAGAATCAATTTTCCATAATGCAAAGCAAGAGCTCAGTGAGAATCCTCCAGGTGGCAAAAAAAGCCAGAACTGAGCTTCAGCTCCCCAAAACCACACCAGAATAGCAAACTGGTGAGATTATAAACTGACTGCTCTTTTCCCAAGGACAGGTGAATAGAGAGGCCCTTAAAACAACCTGACTGTAACAGGGTACATGTGATGTGGATTGTTTTTCAGTGGGGTTTGGATATGACCTGGAGGCAGGGATTGTGGCTTGCAGTACTGTCAGGTTTTGCTGTTCTGCATGAGGGGGAAAGCAAATGTCAGTAGTTTACTAAATTACAACAGCAAACAAGCTCTTTGGCAGAGTCTAGTGACAAGAACATGATGCAAACAGTTAAAGTTACCCACAACACAATAATTTTGGTGGCAATTGGGAAAAAAATCAATTCAAGATACTAATATAATACATGAAGACAATAACTAGAAAAACAATCTTAAAGATAATTACAGCAAGAACTACTCTGGGGCATATCATCAATTAAGTGTTTTGCTGTTAACCCTGATAAAGGAGTAAGAACAAATCTGTCTGGTTTTATTTGAGATGTGCTGTAACCAGCAGAAATGAAAAGCCAGGTCCTGCTCATAGCAGATTCATAGCAAAATCATTACTCGCCTCCCTCCTGGCATTAAAAACACCTTGCTGGGAAGTAAGGAAGAATCAGCCTCTTTACAATTTTGTTAAGAGGAATCTGGGGTTTTGCCTTGTTCCTGTTGAGGTGATTGGTGGGAAAAGAGAATAATTTTATATTTTCAGATCAATGGGATTTTCACATTCAGTGTACAGCTCTTACCTGTCCTGAAAACATTTGATCTGAATTAATGAAATTATGGCATTTTATGAAGTCACAAGAGTAGAGAGAAGTAAAAAAAAAATCTGACAAAGTCTCTTTCAAATTTGATGTCTTAAAGGGAGCGATAAAGTCAGGAAACCATTCCATCTTTTAGCCTTTGAGCAAGGCTGAAGAATGTACATGCTAAGGATTACACACTGCAGATGCTAGGCCAAATGTACTACTGTAAATCATTCCCCCTGACTTCAAGGGAATAATCTCATCTCAGGGACAGATCAGATCCAGTCCTCTTAACTGCAGGAATTTCTAATGTTAATAGGGCACACACTGTCAGTTCTGTAGGTATTTTTCATTCCAAAAGACAAAAAGCACTTACCATGCTATGCAGACACTTGCATACAGATTAGCCACACGCACTGCATTTGCTGAGAGTCACAATTGCAATGGCAATTATGAGCAAGTTACATTTAAATGTGAATTAGTAGCATCCCCNATAACTAGAAAAACAATCTTAAAGATAATTACAGCAAGAACTACTCTGGGGCATATCATCAATTAAGTGTTTTGCTGTTAACCCTGATAAAGGAGTAAGAACAAATCTGTCTGGTTTTATTTGAGATGTGCTGTAACCAGCAGAAATGAAAAGCCAGGTCCTGCTCATAGCAGATTCATAGCAAAATCATTACTCGCCTCCCTCCTGGCATTAAAAACACCTTGCTGGGAAGTAAGGAAGAATCAGCCTCTTTACAATTTTGTTAAGAGGAATCTGGGGTTTTGCCTTGTTCCTGTTGAGGTGATTGGTGGGAAAAGAGAATAATTTTATATTTTCAGATCAATGGGATTTTCACATTCAGTGTACAGCTCTTACCTGTCCTGAAAACATTTGATCTGAATTAATGAAATTATGGCATTTTATGAAGTCACAAGAGTAGAGAGAAGTAAAAAAAAAATCTGACAAAGTCTCTTTCAAATTTGATGTCTTAAAGGGAGCGATAAAGTCAGGAAACCAAAGTGCATTTTGACAAGCCCCGGGGGCTGATGACTTTACAGGAACAGGTTTCACTTCCCCCCATCCCCTCATCTCCCAGTGGGTTTTGCAGGGGACCAGGGAACTGTACAAAGCCATTTAGAGAATCGTACCCTAAATATAGAGGGACCTCTGGAAGCCCTCAGGAATGCTGCCTGCTGCTTTTATTAACAACTGATTCCAGTGACTAATTAAGATTCTGGAAAATCAATGCCACTATTCAAGATTAGACACCTTCCATCTTTTAGCCTTTGAGCAAGGCTGAAGAATGTACATGCTAAGGATTACACACTGCAGATGCTAGGCCAAATGTACTACTGTAAATCATTCCCCCTGACTTCAAGGGAATAATCTCATCTCAGGGACAGATCAGATCCAGTCCTCTTAACTGCAGGAATTTCTAATGTTAATAGGGCACACACTGTCAGTTCTGTAGGTATTTTTCATTCCAAAAGACAAAAAGCACTTACCATGCTATGCAGACACTTGCATACAGATTAGCCACACGCACTGCATTTGCTGAGAGTCACAATTGCAATGGCAATTATGAGCAAGTTACATTTAAATGTGAATTAGTAGCATCCCCTGAAACTATGGCAAGACAAAAAAAAGCAGCTAAATTAAAAGTGTTAAATTAATGTTAATGATGCATTTATTTGGAGTTTTCTTTGAGATTATTCTTCAAAAAAAAGCCAAGCTAACCTACCTGGAGAGTTTCATTGACAGTTGGTGATACATCCTGTTCAGTGCCCACGGGAAGGGTCTGAGGAGTGTAAAGACCATTAACGAGCAGCTCATAGAATCGCATGCGGGTCTCACCTGCACAGAGCACAATGGAACAGTTGATTAAACAGAAATCATGCAGCAGAGGTGAAAATACACATTCCTGACATCCACATGACCTCCCTACCACTCCCAGCCTCCTGCATCTAACAGAGGAGCAGGTATCACCTCTGAAGATCGTAGGGATCATTTTTAAAATGATCTTCTGGGCAAGTGAAGTCAGACACTCCCTGCTCCAGCCAAGAGAAGGAGGTTTCTAAATGTTTTTTCCTCTTCTCAGCCTGCTTGGCAGCTCTGCTCTTCACCATGCTTTCTGGAGAGCAGTTTCCCTCCTCCCCAAAGTGTCAAGCAAATAGCTTGCAGATTTGAGAAGTGAAACTCTCATCCAAAGGACAAGCCTCTGCCAACACCCAGAGCCACTTCAGAAAGCTCTCCCAACACACCTTGCTAGTAGAAACTGTCTGTTATTAATGCCAACACAATTCCTGGGAATGTCGAGGACAAAACCACTAGTGCTGCTTTTCCAAAAAGACATTGACTGATCCCTTTTTTTCCCTCCCCTACTTTAAGGTGTGCTCAGTGGCATGCTCCATAGAATAAAAGCCAGAGAAGCAAACTCTCCCATATATTGCCACTGAGCCCAAGCCTTTTCATTCCTAAATTCTAAAGACCCAGTTTCTTAATACTGGATTTTTCATCACTACAAAACCCCAATCCTACTTCTTCTGCAGTCTCTAAGAAATCTGTCATTTAGCTTCAAAGGCAACAGAATCAGACCCTGAAACTGAATTTTGCTCTGAAAGATAAAAAAATGCATAGAAAAATTGACAGCTCCAGCATACAAGCCCAGGAAATTAATTCAGCCAAGATGTCCCTCAAAACAGGCCTACTTTAATGACAAAGTCCTTCAGGATCAAACTCCCTGTGAATCCTGTGAAAGCACACCTTAGCACTATCTGTGTACTGTGAAAACATTCATCTCCAACAAATGCTGCAGGTGAGGTTATTTGGTTATCAGCTCTCATTTCACAAAGTCTTGAGCTCCATCTTCAACTACGTAAACTGCTTTAGTGCAACTGAATCGTGACAAAATAGGTCTCTTCAAGACAAGAGCTTGAAGAGATGGTTAAAATGTTAACATGCACTAACCCTGCCATAAGCCCATGGATATGGAAGTGTCGAGTTACTTTAAAACTTGTTTTTCAGTACAGAGTAATTGTTAGAAAGTTTCATTACCCTTCCTGGATCCCAGATATAATGCAGTAAGTGTTACAATGTTGTTTTTAAAGTAACGGATGAATGCAAAACGATTCCTATCTACTTCTCTGAGGACAGGTAATTATTAAGTGTATCCATTCTGTAGATGGATAAACTGAGGTAGAGAAGTTGGTTTAAACTAGCCCGTCATAGAGGAGGAGGCTGGATTTATTAGTTTCAGATCCCAGGCCCGGACAGACAACACTTTTGCTCCTAGTATTTATTTTGCTAGACTACAATAATCAAGTTAACCAACCTTTCACTCCCTTAATAAGCTGAATATGAAGTTCTGAAAACTATATGTATATATTTTAAGAACATCCTAAGCTGCTAATGCTATTTTAGAACTAACATTTTTACTTGATTCTGACAGATTATAGCATACTGACAGTCTTACTCTTTTAGAAAGAAAGAGAAGAAACCATGGAAAAAAAAAAAATATTAGAAGCACAGAGCTGGCAAATGAAACAGAAATTCAATCTGGAACAAAGACTTCAACATTTTCTCCCAAGAAACAGAAGCATAAAACCCCCTCACTTCCCTGATGTGCAGCTCACTTTCTTGAACAGCTGTCTGTTCTAGACTTGCAGAGCAGTTTATAAACAGAGGAGAACAAGGAGGAATGTAGTACAATCAGCTTGTATTTAAAATGCCTCTCATCCACCACTTATGAGTTTGCTTTAGCTTATATTATTAAATCTAGAAATGGTTAATTTGTTCTGAAATGTAATTTTTACCTTCAAAATTCAAAGTAATCAGAGGAAGAAGCTCGTCAGTAAAAATTAATGACACTAGAATTTTAAAGTATGGACACGAAAGGTCTAGCATAGCTCAGAACAGAAAATATACTATTTATTTCTGTGATTTTTCTTCTAATGGTGATCAGTCATGTCAATAAACATCCTACTATATGCCCTGTTACCACACGTGGCACACCAATTGCTGTATAGATTGTGCACTAAATTGTTGATACATTTTAATACAGAACAAAGACATCAGCATTTTTAAGAAAATTCTGTTAGCAGAATTTCTCCCAAGAAAGAGTGCAGTGGGTCAGTTTTAAACTAGAAATTCCACGTTTGCAATGAAGAAATGCAAGCAACTGATCTAGACTGTTTCAGCTTCAGACATTTTCTAAAATTTGGGCACATTTTAGCAAAGCCTTTCACTAACATACTTGGAAGAAAGAGAAAAGACAAAGCAGTGAAATGTAAGGCTTTCACACTTCCAGAAACTTTATTGAGATCCCCAGGGCTGGGCTGTGGGGTTGAGAGCTGGTTCCCTCCAGGACTGGGAGCTCCTGTCACTTTAAGAGCCAGTCTCACACTTACACACTCACACACACACTGACAAGTGCTGCGTGTGCACTCTTTTGCTGCCAGCCTCGAGTTTGCTGCGAAGTATCAATGAAATGCCAGGCACGCAGAGGACAGCACACAGCCCCAGTGCTGCTGCAGCCACCACAACCCAGAGGTTTGGAGCCCAGGAACCCCCAGGGTTTGCCCCAAAGTTTGCAAAAGCCAAGTGCCACCGGGTCTGGCTGCCCCGGGGGCTGGGGGAGTGGGGCCATCTTGGGACACAGAGATAGGGGTCTTGGGAGGCATTTGAGGGCAGAGTAAAGGCAGGGGATGGGCAGGATGGCAGCATTTTGCAAATTACAGGGCTGTCTCCTAGCAACAGACAACACATTTGGCTCCACGTGACTTGCAAAGGCCCCAGAAACCAGACCCACTCGCAGGGGGACAGGAGCAATCCCTTCGTATTTTTAATCCCCGCGGTCTGCACAAGCCTCTCGTTTCAGCAGAGGGATGGGCAGGGGCACTGCAAACCACCAACGCGTGAGGCCAAAGCGTGCCCCCTCACCTTTTGTATCCAGCTCCACGTGGATGATGTTGCCCATGACAGAGGTGTTGTGAAGGTGCTGGACAGCCTCCCGGGCACCCTTGACAGTAGCAAAGATGACTTTGGCGATGCCCAGGTGCTTCTTGTTCTTGGGGTTGTAGAGAATCTCCACCTCTTCCACTTCGCCATACTTCTTGCACATGTCGGTCAAAAAGTTTTCACGGATGTTGTCATTCAGCTTGGCAAAGGTGACCTGCTTGGGAGGCACTGGCCCCACGTAAAATTCATCAATCTGGAACCGGGCACAAGGTGGGGAGCAATAAAATAATCGTCATCGTTAATGAGCTATGGTGAAGGGGGGGAGAGGTCATAAGAACAGCATGGGAAGGAGAGGGTTAAAGTATCCTGCAAAGTTTGGGGAAAGAAAACTGCCTCCAGGGCTGTGGGATGAACCCCAGGGCTGAGCAGAGCCTCTGCTGTTGCAGCCATTCATTCAGACCGGCTCCTTTCTGGGCTCAAAATATGTATCTTGAACAGAACTGTCAGCAAAGAGCCCCCCTCTACCATCCCCCACCCAAGAAGCCCCCATGACAGAGCTCCAAAACCTTCAGGTGATCTCATTAGACAGATGCATTGATTTCTCGTTATCTTTATAGGATTATTGTTTAACAGTTTGCCAAATAATAATGTTAATATGAGTATGACTGTCATCTAAATGGTCCATTGAACTAGTCAGAACTGAAGCTTCACTCCTGGATAAACAATATAGAAATAAACCCAAAAGCTGCGGGCAATACCTTGAATTTGGGGACAGACAGCTCCAACTCCTTAGTTTTGGTCCATATTCGCCCTATTCTGGGATCCCTGACACAATCCACAGGAGCGATTCCCGAGTTCTGGGAGGAGGAGGAGAAGAAGCACAAAACCAGCAATAACAGGGCTTAAAATTTAAGACATAAATACAAGTAAAAATAAACCCCAAGGAAGCAGGGGCTGCCTCAAGGGAAGTGGAAAGCTCGAACACACACACACATACATACACACACGTGTCAAATTGCAATACTGCTGGGAAATGCACACAGATTGGAAACAAATAAAGCCGCAGGTTTGGGCTCCTGACAGTTGAATACACAGTGTCAGGTGGCAGTAACTTTGGTGGCTCTGTATGTGTCCCCCCGGACTCCCCTCCCACACACATGTGCTACGGCAGGGATTATCACGACCCGGAGGGACCCCCCTAGTCCCCAAAACACCGGTAATACGGAGGCGGCGGGGAGGGCGGGGGGGGAAGCACAACACNGGTCGGCGGGTCCGCGGCGGCAGCAGCTCGGCCGCGGTCGGGCAATTGGCTGGTGAGAGGCAGCGGGGCGGCCGCAGCCAATGGACGAGCAGCTTCCATGGGGCTTGAGTTATTAGACGGCGGTGTAAAAACATCCTTCAGCAGACAGCTGAAGAAGGCCAACAGACCAGGCAGCCATTTTTCTGCAATGGAGCGAAATGGCCAACTGGGCTTTTTCCTTTGTTCCAAAACGGGGGATCCGCCATGTGAATTTCACACCGTCCACTCGCGGGGAGCGGCTCGGGGTGGTGGTAATGTTTGGCACCATGCTAGAGGAACTCACTGAAGAAGGAAGATTAAAACAAACAAACAAAAAAAACCCCAAAACCAACCAAACAAAAAAATGCGGATTTTTTTTTTTTTTCCCTTATGATTCGGAATCCATCTTTGTCTTGTGTAACTAGGTCATGGCACACCCTATGTCAGCAGTTAGCAATTTCGAATGCCAAAAGAAAAGTAAATACATTCTTTTTAATATTTTTTGTTGTTGTTTTGGGTGTTTTTAAGCTTTATACAGCTCTCCAATGACCGAACAAATTTTAGGGAGTAGTTCCTGAATTAAACAGTTGATTCCTGGCCATTTTTATGAACTACTTTGGTGCTTAAAAGGTAATGTTTTAAATATAGGCATAGGAATAGTGAATTCTGGCAAAAAAGGGGCAATTTTACTATTATAAGCTTTTTTTCCTTTCTTTTCTCTTACATTGTAAGTACCCAATCCATTCTGTCCTTGCTAAGTGTAGTTTTCATGTTAACGTTACTGCAGTGGTCCTTATTGCTAAGCCTTCATTTGCATGTCTTACGTTCTTGTATGTTTATCTAAACCAATTCATGCTTTTTGAGATATTTTACTTATAAAGCAGAATATCTAGCTAAGAGATGTTTAAAAGTTGTTTACAACGAGCAAATGTTAACCAGGTGTTTTCACACTAACGTGCAGCCTTAAACTAGGAGAGTATTTTTAGTGCCTGCGTGCTCTGTGGAAAAACACTGAATGTCCTTTTTATGTCGAGAATAAATCTGCCACAGGAAGGTAGATTAAAGCCTCGAGTGGGAGTCCACTGTGTACGGTCAGTCCACATAGCTGGACAACTTTATACCTTTTTTCTTTTTTTTTTTTGGGTGCTAGACCACTGCCATATACAAAGATCCATTAATTATCTTAACAAGATCCGCTTTGACTTGCAAACTTACGGGAGAAGTGATACAAATCATATATATTTATAGCCGTTATTTTAAAAAAGCATAACAACTTCACCTTCAGAGCTGCATTCAACTATGGTGCCTGGGTAAGTAAACCCTTTTGCCCTTGCAGAGAAACATACAGACCAGGCCTGTCTGGCTAATGGTATTGTCCTGGGCGGAAAGATCCTAATGGTCGTCTGTATGAGCGGTGGCGATCTCCTTTCTCCTCTGATACATCTAACAGCGGCTCTGAAATGTCTATTTTTCAGGGAGGGTTTTCTTTTTCTGCAAAAAGCGCTTGGTCGTCCGCAGCCCTGGTGGTTTGAGTTTGTCTTAGGGTTTGGTTTTTTTGGTTGGTTTTGTGTTGGGTTGTTTTTTTTTTGCGGAGAGACGCTGTGAATCCATTGCAGGCATTACGTGACTGTTCTATTGAATGCACCAAAAAAAAAGAAACAAAAGCAAAAAAAAACCCCCAAAAACTGCCTGTGAACAGTAAGATGTTAACTGAGGTTGATTTTTAAAGAGGCGAGAAGGCGGTAGTGGTGGTGGTAGGGATCCCTTACATGTTTTATCCGTCTAATTACTGAAGCTCGACACACGCACACACACACACAAAAAAAAAAGCAACAAGATGGGGTAGGGGGGAGGTTTCAAGACGGTGAGTCTTAATGGCGGATATCTTACTAAAAAGCACTGTAAAATCCTTCATACCGAGAGGCAGTGACTTGGAGAGGGGGAGAAAAAAGGTCTGGAAGTAAATCCAAAATGAGGGAGTTTCCTTCCAAGTGAAGGACCCTTTGCAGCCTGAGTTTTACAGTTGGAGAGCCGTGACGCAGTTGATATTCACAGGAGTTGTGCTTTAGTGCAGCCACCCAGCCCATGAAATGGCCTCCCCGCTGAAGTCTGTTGGGTTTATTATGTGAAAGCCTGCGGAAGCACCGTGTCCCGGGCGCCGGGAGAGGTGGCTGGCAGCGGACAAGGCGCTCCCGGTAGCACTCCATGTTGTGTGAGGGTAGCCGCCATCATGGCTTCTCCTTCGGCGCCGCGTTCTCCTCAGGGCTGGGGCGGCGGTGAGGCGGGCTCTCCCCCACTGCCTGACGGCGCTTCGTGTCCCGATCACTGAAGGGAAATGGCCTTTTTTTTGTCTTTTTCCCCCCCCTTCCCGCCTCACCGCCGCCCCAGCCCTGAGGAGAACGCGGCGCCGAAGGAGAAGCCATGATGGCGGCTACCCTCACACAACATGGAGTGCTACCGGGAGCGCNCCCCCCCCTTCCCGCCTCCCCCCCTTCCCCCACCGCTTCATGAGGGGTTATGGAAGACGAAGCCGAGGAGGGAGTGGGGCGCCTGGCGGGTTTTTCTCCTCGCGACTGCTGCGCACAACATGGCCGCGCCGGGGAGCGCCCTACAGCTGCGGAAGGCAGCGCTGCGGGCGGCGGGGCGGGATGGCCGCGCTCCAGCCCGGCCGGGGGAGGGGAGAGCCGGGCAGGGAGGACAAAGGCAGCTCGTATAATGCAGGCGAAGCCCTGGGTGCCTATAAATAACGCCGCCCGCCCACCGCCTTCCTCCCTTCCCCCAGCCGCAGCCTCTTGCTCGGTTTTATAAATACCGAAATATGAAAGTAGCCTAATGCAGAGGGGAAAAAAAAAAAAAAAAAAAAAAAAAAAAAGAGAGGAACAAACAACAGGCCCCCCTCAAAAGAAAAAAGAAAAAAGAAAAAAAGAAAAAACCAAGCAGTTGGGGGGATGGATAGAGGGGGGGAAGCCAGGCAAATGAGCAGGCAGTGCTGGCCGCGGGAGGAGCAGGGCGGCGTCGGCAGCCTGGAGCGCGCTGCGCTGCGCCTCGCCAACGCGCGGGGGGAGCGGGGCCGCCGCTCGTCACATGGCTCTTTGTTGTTTTTCTTCTCCTGCCCCTCCTGGGCTTTCTCCCCCCTCCGCCATCGCCCAGCCGCTCCGCTGGGGCAGCCGCTGCCCTGCCTCCTCCCGCCCGCAGCCGGGGTGCGATGGCCCGGCCTGCAGAGCGCAGCTCCCCGGGCCCGCAGCCTGAGCTGGGTTGGCGCCGAGCCGGCTGCTGTGCTGCAGTCACAGCCGCCATGGCCGTTTGAGGTGTTACATGTGCTTTCTTTATTTTTTTCTTGCTTTTTTTTTTCTTCCTTGCCTTTTTTATTATTTTTTTTTCTTCTTCCGAGCAGATTTTTCTGCAGCTCGCTTTGGGTGGAGGCGTGGGGGTTATTTCGGAGCTTCACAAGCCTTGTGCTCTGCGGGGAGTTTGTACTTTGTGCTCCACTGCAGACCCACATTAGGTGAGGTAGGAAAGCCTGGCTTGAGCAACCACTTCAGAGGGCAGGACAGGGAGGAAAAGCAAACACTTGTAGAGAGGTGGCCTCCTTGGTAAGGCTAGAGCAGGACCGTCCTGCGGACTCTGTGGGAGGGAGAAGGTAAGTGGCTACTTGGCAGAGGCTGCCTGCGGGAGCGGCATGTGCCGGGCTGGGTGCGCCCTGCCTGCCCGTTCCTGCGGCTCAGGACCAGCCGCTCCGTGGGTTTGTAAAACCTGTACTGTGGTATGTGCCGAAGCTCAGGGGTGTTTTCCTGCGAGGGAGCAGGGTGCTGCCGCGAAGGAGGCACCGTAGCCAGCGCCTTTCGCAACGACGCGAGGGCTGAATCTCTCCTCCTTTCCCCCCTCTCGTCCTCACCGGGTCAGGCTCTGTCGAGAACAAGCGACAAACCGTCCGCACAAAACATAACACGTTTCCATGGAGGGGAAAAGAAAAAGATATCTTCGTACTGGCAGGCTGGCTTTAAAAAGCTCTTATCAGCGCTCTGCACCCTGCTCAGGGTGCAGCTCCTGGAGCCATGGTGGTCCGCAGCCACCAGAACTCGCTGGGTCACTGAGAGACTTGCCTTGTCCAGCCAGACCATCCTGAATCTCCTGGCCCTTACTCCTGCCAGTACTGCAACAGCCTTCCTGGTTTACAATTGCTTTAAATAATAATCTGATGGTAAACTTGGAAGAAACGGTGACATTATTCTTAGCTAAACGCCATTAAAATGCTCCTCTGGTATTTCTCAATAGAGGTGAAAAGCATTTTAGCTTCCTGGAAATGGCCGAAACAGGCGACGTGTAGATCAAAGTACGGAGTAGATCTGTTCTTGGTTTTGCAGGGGTTTTTTTGAATTGTAATGAAAACGTTTCTGCAGCTTGCATCATAATGAGTTCAGCCAGCACGTAAAGAGATTAAAAAAAAAAAAAAAAGGGCAGATTTAAACAGCAGCGGGTATTAGCTTCCCTGGGATTTAAAATTTATGTTTAAATAGAGATTTGGATGTAATATCTTAACGTTGGTCTGTTTAACCCTGAAGCAAACCAGCTCGTGCCTTTGAAACGACTCAGCCAGACCATAATACTGTGGGAGCTCAGACAGCTTTGTCTGCACTTGCACCTCTCTGCGCATTTTTTCCAGGACTATAATCTTTGTCTGCAATTAATCATTGTTCAGGACGGCTGTTCCCGATGGCAGAGTCCATGAACTGCTCCAGCTGGGAGAGGTCCTAACGCCTGTGCCTGGTGTGCCGCGTACGTGCAAACCAGGGCCAGAAACTGCTGGGGCAGCAGGCATTGTACAGCGAATTGTGTGGGTCCTCAGTACTTCTGGAAATTGTTTTTTGTAAGTCTGAGCTGAACATTTTTCTTTCCGTTTTGAGAGTTTCTAAATGACTGTAATGTTGAGTGTAGTTTAAAAGTCACCAAGGCAGTTGAGACCGGTTTGCACTCTCAGAGTGGGTGGTTTCATGGCTGAACGTTGTATCTGAAATGCTAAATGTTCTCGTACAGCGTGTTTAAATCCCAGAAAGGTCAAACCAGACTTTCATACTTGAGTTCGATTGACCCTGGTTTACTGCGTGAGACTTTAGAGAAAGAAAGAGATCTTTCAGGGGAAAAAGGAAAAAAAAAGTTCTTTTTTTTTTTTTTTGTCTGAACAGCTTGTGGTGACTCTATGCACATTCTTGAAGCAAAGAGGTTTGTTCTTGTCCCTCCCCTGCATTGTTGAGTGAAAAACTCTCATGCTAATTATTTCACTGTCTGTTATCAATAAGAAGTGATTTAATTTCTTTGGCAAAGTGTTGCAACAAGAGCAAATTAGATTGAGAGGCAAAGAGAAAAAAAAAATAGGCAGCTGTTCTGCCAAACAATGATCATGCCTGTTTACAACATTTTGTTTTAGGCTGGCTTGTACACAGAATCCTTTATATTGAAGGTTTTCCTGTCACAATCCACTGCTTGTGTAAGGAAACTAGATTAATAGATTATAAAGGACAAAAGAGACCTAGGTTCATCTTGTTGGACTTCATGCATTGTGCAGGTCATAAGACCTTTGTGAAATTGTTGTTTTTTCTCATTTAAAAGAATTTAACTGCAGCATACCTGTCTCTTAGAAAAACAACCGGTATTCATTTTAAAATAGGCTTTGAGAGAGAGTGAGGTAAGAACTGGTGAATTGTTTCCATCGAAATCTACCTGACAGACTAGAAATCAAAATACCTCTTTAAACTTGTCTAGTTTCTGCTTTCAGTTTCTGGATGTTGCCGTATCTCTCTCTGCTTGTTGGAGGAACACTCCATTACCAAATTTCCGTCCCTGTGTAGCTGTGTGCAGGCTGATCAGCCAAGCATTTAACACGCATTGCAGACTTGCAGAGCTCCCCCTCGAGTCCATCTTTCCTGAATCCTGTCGTTGCTCCTCTCGTGGTTCCCTGTGAACGCTCCAGTTTTCCATCATTTTCATCTGGGCAGAAGGGGACAGCGTGATCAGCAGTGATCAAACCCACTCCAACAGCTCTTCTGTCTGAGATATCTGTTAGGCATCCAGGGAATACACCAGCCCATGTTCAGGGCTGTTTCCCAGCACGGCTCCTAAAATACTTTCAGATCTGTTCCATCTTGGGATGGCATCCTCATCCTGTTGGTTTGTGGTTTTCATTCACCATGTGTGGCTTTACACTTGAGCCCTTTTGACAAGGTGTCCTTAGATAGCACTCTTGCTTGCAATGAACATTTTTTTTTTTCATACCCCCTCCAGCAGCTGTTGAGTGTCACCTACAAACTTGATTGGCAATGACTTTATATTCCAGATAAACTTCTGCTGCTGTCTCCACTGTAGGAGTTTCCTGGTTTGGGGTGTGTACACACCTCGGGCACATCAGTGTTGTGTCAGGAGGTCTGATATACACCACCCTTTTGCCACAACCCAGTTTCATGGAAGAAATCTCAGTCTAGGAGCTGGAAAGGAGCCAGGAGGCACGCTGGAGTATTTGCATGCCCTGGCGTCTACAATGTAGCCATTAAATAAGGTGGAGCCCAAAGCAGGTAGTTGTGGGATCAACAAAAGAGTCACAGTGGTTACAACTGCATCTTGAGACCTTCCTGTTGGATGGAGTTTTAATCCATTGGATTATGTCTGGCTCCTCTTACATTCTTCTACTCATAATCATGTAAATGCTTGACAGGAGTTGAAGTAGGAACATCAGTGCTCTTGCAGAAAACTATTAGGGCTACTACCATTTACCACCAAACCTTGCAGGTTTCAAAGTTTCACTCTTTGCAGATAAACTAACAAAGCTTTGTCTGACACAGATTTGTGTCCCTAAATGCTCTCAGGTAAATCTTCCAGCTCTTTCCCAGCTCTTCCTGGCTGAGGAAAGGGTCTTGTGCTAGCTGGGAGCTCCACAGGTGCCAACCAGGCAGCAGTTTTGCCCCATGGTACAGGTAAGGGCTAAATTCTTGGCTTTCCTTTCCCCTGGACCAAGGTGGTACCTCTGCTACCTGCCCTACTACTCAGTTGTTCATTCAAGACCTAAATGTGCTTGTGACTTCTTCCTAATTTGTTTGAGATTGGAAGGAGAGGAAAAATTACATAAACCAACACAGTCACATTAGGCTGTTCTATTTCTAGGAAATCAGGCTAAGAATATCAAAATATTGAGTAGGAATATGGACAGGGTATTGGCTGTTCAGTTTTGGTTTGGGGCAGGGTTTTTTTTTGCCATGAATATTTTTCATTTCTTCCTGAGAACAGCAGATGACCTGTCTATGCAGTTTCTCAGCCAAAATAAGCAACTTCATGACAGATTTCACCTGTGTCCCAGCCTGCTCTGAGGATGGATGGGATGTAAGTACTGAACAGTGACAGGAATCACTGGTCTGCTGTGTTGTTTGGCTGCAAAGATGTACAGCAATACCCAGTAGTGGAACAAACATTCATTTTGTTTAAGACCCATACAGCTTTTGATGGACATGGTGGGTATTTGCCAGGGATGGGGGTATTTTGTTTCTTTTAAAACTGCATCTTTTTTCTCAATTATTATTGCTTGTATTATGACAAAGCCACCTCTGTAAGATAGGTAGCAAATGCTTTCAGAGCTGTAATCATTCTTGAGCTATAAAGGAATAAAGAAGCTGTTTTAACACCTGACTTGCAGAATGTTTTGTGTTGCTTCTTGACTACAGCTGCTATTGAAGTGCTGTGATCCTATCAGACTGCAGAACTGGTTATTTTTTAGAGTATTGTCAAGCTTAGAAAAATCATGAAATAAATCAAGCAAGTTGGCAATTCTAGTCAACATTCTAAAGCCATCCAATTAGTAAACATTTCTGTTCAGTGCTTCATGGCCTAAACAGTAAGGTTCAAACAAACAAACAAAAAGAATGTACCATTTAAAGGATTTAGGCACTCACAGAGCTTGAATCAAAACAAAATGAAGACAAGTTATGTGGAGGGACATTTATGCAATAAAATACTTGTGTATCTGGACACTTAACATTAAACTGTCTAGAGGTGATGGTTGCTGGAGGCCTGTGAGCCATCTTAACAAATGCAGCACGTGCAGGGACATTTGGTTCATAAGTGATGGAGTATAAAAGTTTGCAGCCAGAAAAGTGGTGACAAAGATCAAATGGAATGAGTTTAGCTTACAGATTGGAGCAGTTGCTTCTAACTGGTGTGATGCAAACAGCATATGACACAAAACCAAGACAGTTTTGCCCTTGACATTGTCACCATTGCTCTTGAATCTGCAGTTAAGGACTTGCATCTTGATTTATTTTTTGACAGGATGGGGAGTGTCCCAGCTGCTCCACGAAGCAATGGGTTTCAGCCGAGTGGACCAGAACACACTGAACTGGGGAATGCTGTGCCATCCACTGCCTTTCTACTCTGCTGCATAACAGCAGCTCCCAGTTGCTAAGCAGCTGCAGAGCAGTCTTTGCCTTCGCTACCAATCAGCTGTACTACAGGAGCAACATGGGTTCCCCTTGATCGGCAGAGAGGAGCTGTCAGCATTCAAACAGTACCAGTGGCCATAGCAAAACTGTTCTTTTTCTGGCTGGCTGAAAGCCCCCCCCGGGCAAAAATGCTGGAGTCAAGCAAAGGGACACTCGATGGCCCAGAAGCAGGGGGTGGTGGGGAGGGGAGAGCCAGCATATGTGCACAGCAGAGGTTACAAAGACAGCAGATCTTTGCAAAGCAGGGGGCACACACTGAGGAGAAAGGAATGGGAGAGAGGCCAAACGCACAGTTCAGAATTTAAAAAAAAAAAAACCAAAAAAACCAGGAGGAGGGAGCGGCATATGGAAGGGGAAATAAAGCAGAACTTGCACAGCCTGTGAATAATAGAAAATACAGGAAAAGAGGAAAGCAGCTTGATTCATTACTGCCCCTCACCTTGTGGAGACAGCTACACCCAGGAAGAGGAGGTGTGGAATACAACATCAGCTTTCATGTTTTGCAGTGAACTGTAGGTTTTACATTTCAGCCCCTGCCATTTGTGGTTTTCTCACTGTACAGCTCCTGCCTTTTGCTTAGACTTGATTCCTGCAGGATCTGTTTCTATCTTTGCCTAGCTTCTAATTTATTTTCATTCTTGCTTTAGATTTTGTTTTGTTTTCAAGGAAAGTTAAATTAAAATACTTCTTCCAGATATTTTAATGGTCTTACCCCTCAAGTGGTCAGGCCATTGCTAATTCCTAACTGAAGTTAGCTTCTACTAAGTCCCCAGAGCCTTTACTGTTTTTCTCCCTTTTCTCTTCCAGGAGCTGCTTGTGCAGAACAGGGTTTCCTTTACATCCCAACACCTTCCCCTGCACATTGTCTTGCCTTTTCTCCAGGCAATACCTGCCAGCAGTCCAGGGAGACCTGATGCTAGCAGCCTGCAGGAAGCAGTTCCTGTGGCAGTAAATTATCACAAATGCCTGCTGTGTTGCCTCAGGGAGTGTTACCGACATCTCTGGGGGGGAGTTGTGACCAAAAGAGACTCCAGTTCCACCACTGCTCAGCTGTCCACATGGAAAAAATACTTTCTGGTCTCAGTGCCTAACATGCAATTGGCAGCATAATAGGAAATGCCAGTGGAGCTGGCAGGGAAGCAGAGGAGCTGCACGTTCTCTCCAGCAAGAGATTGAGGAGCACATTTGTGCAGAAGGGTGGGGAGAGGAATTAAAACTCACGCAGCTGTTCTCTATGGCCAGCCCTGGCTTGCTTGGAGGCTTGATGACTGAGAACATTTGACTTCAAGTCCAAAACTGAGTCCCTAAAAGGAAAACTGGGATGCCCACCCAAATCTACAGTGGAGAGGTTTTGCTATGGGCTCTGTGTGTGTATTTCAAGCCAATGAAAAACTTAACAAATACATAGCCAGGGGTGTTTTGTACTTGGAAGATTTTTGTTTAAGATGTCTGATTTGGAAGCATGCTAAATTTGCTTCCTTTTTCCATTTAGTCTGGAGTCTTGTATCTTTGAACAGGCACTTTCTGCACTATTGTTAGATTCCTAAGACCATGAAAGTTCTAGGGGCACTGACATTTTACAAGTAGCTTCAGCTGCCTTTCACACAGGCATTTTTAGCATTATGAGAGATGTAAGTCTAAGTAGAATAGTTTTAACCAGGAAATCTCCCCGCCTTAAGAAATCAGAGCTACTATGTTAATCCCAGAAAGCAACTGGGAGCTTGTCAGCATGCCTGTTGTTACCATGGGAGTCAGGAAGAGTGAAATGTGTGCAGGAAGGGAGAAACTCACAGGAAACACGCCTTGAAGGACAGAGGTGTGGAGCTCAGGCAGGCAGCACCCCAGCCCCAGCCTGGTGCTGACCCATGGGCTGCTGCCCTCTAGGTGCCGGTGCACAGCAGACCATGCCACCACCACCAGGATTGCTCAAATGCCTTCCTGACCCACTCTGGTGGCTTGGAGCAAGGATCTCCAGCCAAGTTCTTCTGCACTGTCAGCCCATCCAGCTCCCACAAATGTGGCACAGGCCAAAAATCGCAGCTCTAAAGCAAACATGACACAGTAACCACTGGGTTTATTTCCAGTCCTCAAGTTATTGATTAGCCTGCTCTGTGCATCTCTGTTTCTTTGCAGAGTTTGCTCTGTCTGGGTTGATGGCCACTCAGGTCTGAGATAAACTCAGCCAGGGCCTGGCCTTTGCTTTGCAATGCTCTGAAAAGCCACAAACCTCTGGCTCCTGCCAAACCTCCATCCCTACATGTGAGCTCCTTCCCAGCCAGCCAACAACAGAGCAAGTGCTTCCTGCTTAGCTCTCCCTGTACATCTAACACTCAACAAAAAACAGGCAGAAATTATGGTGTCTCCCATAGGGATATAAACAGAGTATTTTATCATCTCCTCAGTTTGCAGTTCCTGCCTTCCTGCTGGAAGTCTGCACAAGTATCAGAGAGGAAGATGGGAGCTTCATGTATTAACTGCCCTTTACTATCAGTGCCATGCATTACTCAGGAAAAGCCTGCTTTTATTTCACCTACAGACCTTTTTCTTATAGCCTACTTTGCCACACTTTTTCCCTCTCATGTGAATATTCCCAGCTTCTCCACACTCTTGTCCAAAAGGTTTGAGAGTTTCCTGCCTGAGCCAGCTGCAAGAGTGTTGGCTATTAGGTATCCAGTGCAGCAACCAAGTATTGATCCAAGCCTGACTCTTGTAATGGCTCTGGAAAATACCTGCTTGTTCAGGTTGCATTCTAGGTCACAGAGTGGAAAGCATATTTAGGAAAGCAGACCTGGGATCATTTAAACTTTAGGTTCTCAAAAGCCTTACAAAAAAAGTATAACTCTACTTCTTTAATGATTAGTGGAATCTACCAAGCAACTTCTGGAGAGTGTCACCCAGATTTGGCCATTCCCAGTGGACCCACCTACTCCAGACTTATCCCTGTTGTGTAAACTGATGAAGTTTTATGCAGCTCCTGCTCTGGTGCTGTGGTCATCCTAATTAACATACACTCCTCCTGGTCTCAGTCCTCCCTTGTCTCTAAACCAGCAAGTATGTTAAAAGAAAATCTCTGCCAGGAATTACCTATTTTGGGAATGGTAGAGGGGAAAAGTAATCTGAAGAAAGCAGACACTGCACAGAGCACTCTGATTATTTTTTTTTTAAATTTCATCTTGGTGCTTATTGGGTCAGGTGGAGTACTGGGTAATGAAAACACAGGCAGGCATAAGCCAGGGGGATTTTAGGGTGTACTAAAGAGAGGGGCTGGATATTAGGTAAAAACACATTGTGTTGGAAGGAAAGCTATTTACAGCCCCTTTTCCTATGTTTCCCAAATTACTTCCTGATGGGATTATTCTCTGCTGCAGATCTGGATGCAGCAAAGCATCTGATGCTGATTAATTCCATGCAGATCTGTAGCAGAGCCCTATGCTCAGGCTGAGCCACAAGCAAGCCTGCACATCCCTCCTGAACTCGCTGCTGCTGCCTGTTCCCATGGAAAAACCAAGCCCAGCTACCAATGCAAACACAACCTGCAGATCTTGCCTGAAACCAGGCATTCTGAATCCCTCTCTCCAGAGAATTTCCAGGTTCACTGCTGAGCACAGAGGTAGAGGGACAAGATCCAGCATCAGTGTGATGGCTCTGCCAGCCTTCCTTGACAGATTGTTCCCCGTTGCTCAGCAGAGCTGTGCCAGCACATCTGGGAGACACACACCCCAGATCCATGGGGGTAGAGTTATGGTGGTGTTGGCAGACACTTGCTTGTTCATTTCATGCTTTTCAGAGATCACTCATTGGGTTTGATGTTCCAGAAAAGCATAAGATGATCTTAGCCTCGTGTAGCACACTTTTTACAACAGAACTCAGCTTAAGAATTCAAACTCCAGTGAGGAACAGAAACTTGAAACTGCCCCTCTGCACCTCTGTACCTGGCTGAGATGTTACTGTCTTGATTTACACACCCTTCACATTTGTGAAGTGGAGGGTGTTTCCCCCCACAACTGCAAAGCCAAGAATTCAATTTCTAATGAAAGGTGAGATTGAAAATACAGCACCTTGGCCATGCACACATCAGGTAGGCCCTGGTTTGGCCCTCCTGATTTAAAGCATACCAGAGAAAACAACCCAAGAAACAGTATGTGATCTCTATAAATAGCTGCTCTCTAGGTAGTAGTCAGTTTGTGGTTTATGAACAAAAATCTGTCCAAACTACATCAAAGTGCCTGAATATTTGCTGCCTGATTTTGCTGAGTTGTGTGTCTACTTTGGCTGACACCTCCTGTTGCAGACTTGTCCTGTTTTCTTTCATAGCACTCTGAACCCTATGGTAGCATTTGGACAGATTTTATGTAGAGTTTATTGAAAATTTTTTGCACTGATTTAGTGCACAGGCTACTCAAGCCAAGTGAAACAGGAACTATATTCCTAGGGCACGAAAAGGCAGAAAGGAAATTTTCTTATTGAGATATAATTTTTCCACATTACTTAATAGTCTAGAAAGTTAATACCTTTCTGGCAGCACTTCCAACTGGGAAAAAAAATATGGTTCCTGCTCAGCCAAACAACAATGTAATAATGTTTTATGTTGGGTTAAACATCTTTGAAACTGGCAGGTGTTACAGCCACCTTGCCTTCAGTGAAAAAGGCAATTGAGAGCCCTTATGAAACAAGGGATTTACATCAGTAGGGGCTACTACACAAAAAACAGGCACATGGCAAGGTCTGAATAGATGGTGAATCATGTGGCCCAAGGGATTTTTTTCGGGGTGGGGGCGTGTTTGTAAAATCTCAGGCCATGAGGAGCAGATGGCTGAGCTCTGCATGTGCAAGAGGAACAGCAAGAAACACTGCAGAAATGGATACTGAGAAGCAGCTGAAAGTAAAAGAAACTGGGAGCTTTCATTTTAAAAAGGGATATTTCAAGGTTGAGTGCGAGTCAAAGAGTGTGAGCAAAACCAATTTCTCACAGTGAGAAAAAAAACAATTTTGTACAGCTGTTGTTTAAACAAATTGAATTACCTTGAGTGTACACCTAGCTTTGTTACAGGCTTCTCCTCTTACACTGATATTGTCACTCATAACTTCTTTGTGCAAGGTACAGTTCAGCTCTCCTACATTACAGTTTCCCCTTCCCTATCTGCCCTGCCAGTTGACACTAAATTCTGTGGGGCAGAATTTGTTTTTCAGTGGGGGGCTGTGCACACAAAAAACAATTGTTGCCCCTGTGTAACACCTGAAATTTTTCAGAAATTCACTCACCTTACATGCAAAGTTCTTTAGGGTGTCTCCTTCTTCTTGTACACTCTTCAGGGCATTGTCTTTTGCTCTGTATGTCCGTGCTGTAGTAGGAATTCATAGCTGAAAACAAAAATAATTAATATCACTGATAATGTTAAAAAGCAAATACTTAAGGTTCTGTCTTGTCAATGCAACTTTTTAACTAAGTTTATGAATATTTCCTTTGACATAAGTGCTGCTAGTTTTCCTTGTTATGTTCAAATCTTTGCAAAGCTGGGATCTGTACTACCAAGAAGAAAACTCTTAAGTGTATTTCAAAAACATAGTTCTCAAGACATTCAGGAACAGGACCCCCCATTCTTGTCTAGTTTATATTACCAGAAAAACTAATAATATGAGCATACAGCAGATGGCATGTGCTGTTACTCCTCTCTGCAACTGTGGCTATGAGGAAGTACCAGTAGTCTGAGACCATGCTGGTGAGCTACAATAGTTGTATTTTCCATTAGAAATACTCTTGCAAGCCACACTTGTCAGCCCAAGGCCATGCACTCTGATAGAGCTGAAGTGGTCAGAACTTGGACAGTATTCTGAGTTCCTCCACATGGAAGAGGGTAAGATAACCAGAATATTTTGTCCAATCTGTTAACACATTTGCTATATAAACCAGCATTTTTTGAGCAGAAATAATTACAGTTATGCACCTCTTCCTCCACCTGACTCTATAGTTACAAAGCTCTCAGCTTCCTTCTCTTTTTCAGGTACCCACAAGGGACAGAGAGGCAGCTCAAGTGTGTTGGTGTTTCCTTAAGAGGTCAGGTTAAGGATATGCCTTGAGGTTCTTCCACTGTACCACAGCTGTCCAGGAGGTTGCAAGGACTTTTCCCCAGGCTTGGCATTTTAAGAAATGGAAATATAAGCTTATTTCATCACCCTGAATTGTTAGAAGGCCACAGCTTCATTATTAAAGCTACTCAGTGAGTCTTTTTTGGGTGTCCTAGTAAGTAAATGAAATTACTCATTGATACCATCTAAAGCATTAAAGCATCTTTTAAAAATCCTACACACTTCCAGCAGTTTTACAGTGCTCAATTTTTACTCATTTCAACTAGTTTCCTTGGCAACCATGAAGCAACAAATTGGTAACAAGATTGGAGTACAGGTATTTACCATACCCCATTAAAGTCTTGATTTTTTTTTTACTCTCACTGTAAATCTCTGTGCACATGTTGTCTCTTGAGCTGCAGAGGTGTAAGCTTTTGATGAAACAGAACTTGTGCCAAAATGAATATACAGGCCAAATCAGAAGGATGACACTAACAATTAATAATGATTAGATTTGAATTTTACTAATAGAGCATTGAATCTTCTTCCTTTAAATCAGTGGCAGAATTCCACATTAAATTTTACTTTTCCAGAGTCAGCAAAATACACTTAGCTTTTGCATAGGACTTTATATGCCTAAAGGACTGCATAGCTGCTAATTAAAAATAAGTAACTGAAACACTGAAATGCTATATTTTGTCAATACCAGGTTGACTCACTACCTATAAAACATTCATTATTTTAAAACAGTCTTCGCATGTTTACAGCTGACTTTAAAATCTATGAATTTCCTATTGCTTTGTCCTGAATCTAAAGTTGTCCAAAGCTAAGAAGTTTTCTTAACTATACAATATAAAAGGAGACAAAGCTGTGAGGAATGTAAAGATTGATTTGTGACACTTACAAAAAAACAACTAACCAACCAAACAAAAAAAACTGGCAAAAACCCCCAAATGTAGCAATGACTCACAGAATACTTTTGTCTCCCCCCAGAAAAACTTTGATGGCAATAATTAACTTGGGAAGAAACAAAACCAAAACCAACTGAATTACAGTACTCAGTTACAGGAAGACTACCAAGTCTATTTGCTGATTGTCTCACATGTAGTGTGATGCTGGTTTTGATCCAGGTCCAAATAAACCTGTTCAGGCTAAAACAATTGTTTCCTGGACTATAATTCCTGTGGGATACTGGAATTACAGTCAACAGGAACTGACAGCTTTTACCATGTCCCAGATGCATAAGACTGCAGTTCATAAAGCCTCTTTTTGACAGCTTGTGTATTCTACACACTCACACCAAATTCTTCCTCGGTGCTTAGCTTCAAACAGGTGTGAAATTGGCCGCTGTATTATTTTTCGAATTATATGACACTTCCTTGGGTGTTTACGCGTCCTCCCTGTTGCTGAAATCCCCTTTTCTTGCTTTTTGTTTGCTCTCTGCACAAAGCAGGCCCGTCCTTGGAGGAGATGCAGTTTGCAGTCGGTCTGGAAGGCCATCTAGTGACACAACTGCGCAGGAGAAATTACAAGAAAACCCCATCTAAGTGGTGATTTTTTTTTTTTCCCCTTTAGTTGAATTAAATGATCCTGCAACACTCAAAACACGTCCCTGAGGGGCTGTTGGTATTCCCACAAGTGGAGTTTCAAACATTTTCGAGTCACTTTTTGATTTCTGAAGAACTGAGACGGGTTTACTTGAGATGGAGCAGTGAGTTTTATCCCTGCTAGGAAAGAAACACAGGGTTGTGGATTTTTTTGGTTTTTTTTCTGCAGCATGGTGGTAGATTGGCACCTGAGCAAGTCTGTCACGACACATTTATCTCAAGGGGGTCTCCGCTTCCCACCCCTAAGCTGTCAAGACTGAGATCCGCTGCTGCAGACACCGAACTGGAAGACTTCTCCTCAGCCGCTGGTGACTTGGGGTTAACCAGCATGGCGCTTGAGGTCCCAAGGAGCTCCCTGGGGGAATAAATGAGGAGTGAGGCAGCAGGAGAGGCCGTTGGCTCCATAGTTGCTGGAAGAGGATGAGCACCCAAGATGGCAGCGGGAGCTGAGGGACAACGGAGAGGGCCAAATGTCCTGAGGTGGATGGAGGCTCCCCGGGAGGACAGGCGGGAGCAGCCCCTCGGCGTTTGGGCGGGAAAAGGCCTGAGTGGTGCTGGGGAGAGCCCTGCGGGCTGCGTTCGCTTCAGCGCCGGGAACCCACGGTGGGCAGCCGCACACCCGTGAGGAACCGATGCCCCATACCCCTGAGGGAATCCCCGCCGCCCCGGGGGTTACGCGGCGTGAGGCGGTGGCACCGCCCCGGGAGGGGCCCGGAGGCACCTGAGGCGCTGATGCCCGCGGCGCGGCCAATCCCCGGCGGGGCGCGGGTGGTACGGGGCCGCCCCGGGGTGCCCGGAGCGCTGCGGCGCCTGAGGGGGATCCACGTCCCGGCGGCCCTGAGCCCGGTCCGGCCCCGGTCCCCTCCATGGAGGCGACCAACGGGGCTGTGCCCGAGGGAGCGGCGGGGAGTTCCCGCGGCAGCGCGGCCGCCCCGTCGGGCAAGAAGGAGGTGAAGGTGGTGATCGTCGGGGACGGCGGCTGCGGGAAGACTTCGCTGCTGATGGTGTACGCCAAGGGCTCCTTCCCCGAGGTGAGGGCCCGCCCGGGGTTGTGAAGGGGGCTGGGGACCGCCCGGCAAAGCGGCGGGTGCTGGGTGCTGGTCCCCATCTAGAGCTGTTTCTCCCCCCTTTGCAGCAATACGCGCCGTCTGTCTTCGAGAAGTATACAACCAGCGTTACGGTGGGCAAAAAGGAGATCACCCTGAACCTGTACGATACCGCAGGTAAGGGTTGGTTTCACAGCATTTCCATTTTCCCAGTTCCAACAGTATCAGCTCTGTGCAGCCGCTGCGATGGGACTGCACCCAAACCCACCCCTGGGTTTTCAAAATTTCAGAATAAATATGCAGAAACTGCTTTTACCAGTGCAAAACGCTGCTCCTGTGTTTTCTGTTCCTTTAGCTTTTGCTGTATCTACTTAAACCAGACTGATACTTGTAGACTATAAAGCTGGATATATCTTCAAATTGCTTTTCTACTAGCACACTTTTAGCCTAATATTGCAGTTAAGACTGATAGAGATTGAAATACTAAAAAAAAAATCTGTTACCTGTTGCATTCATGAATGTGCATTCCAGAAATAAAAACAGTTGCTCATCTAATGGCATTTCTAGCCATGGGTTCATTATCTAGTTCATATCTAGTTCACTGCCTTCACAACACAGTTTATTAAGAAAATCCCATCAAACAGCAAACATATCTGAAGGTATTAAAACACAGTTCCCAGCTGCAAAGCATACATAACACAATCAACCAGGAGAATATTTTAATCTCCTGCCATGTGTGATTGAATAGCAAAGGAGAAAACGGCTGGTTTGTGTTTGAAATAAAAGGCCTTGTAGCAGTAAAGGTTATTTGAAAATGCTGGTAGTTTGTTCAGGTTTATTTCAGGAACTTGTGAAATTGTTTGTATTCAACTTCATTCCAAGTTCCTGTTATCCAGCTGCGTTCCTAAATGAACCCTAAACCTGACACGTGCTCTGTTTCAGCTCAGTGTAAATAATCTGTTTCAGTTCAAGCCTGTAGAGCTGTTCCAGATTTAATCCAAGACAAATAAAACTGGAATGCAGTCCATATTAATCTTTAATAGTAGTAAAACACACTTACCTTCTTGCATACCGTACGTGATGTCTGAATAAATAATTTAAAGGTTTTTAATCTAAAAGTAAATTTTATTGGTAATCTTTACTGCAGTGTAGCAAGATGCTGAGCACTCGATTTGCCAATCATGTTCTTGTGTCAATATTACTGTTCTCTAATCCAGTAATTTTGATAATGCAGCTTCTACTGAATGGCAAGGGTTTTGTGATTAAGTGTCAAAGGAGAAGAGAAGGGCTGAAATCCAGTGTGAAAGATGGATTTCCTTAATACAGGGTGTTGACACGAAGAACTTGTCACAGTGAACTTGCTGAGTTTTTATGTTTGATTGCTGTCAGTGTGGAATTTTTGCCTGTCACACGGTTGCTGGTCTGGCTCATTTCAAGTCAAGCTGCAGCTTCCAGCATTTGCCTTTGGAGTCTCTTCTAGGAATGTGGGCTGGATCCAGACAGGTTCTGTGTGCACTCAGCTCTCTCAAGCCTGACATAAGTGCCCAGATCCTTGCATCATGCGAGGGGTTCAGCTCTGTGCAAGACCTACAGCCCAGACAACACTGAACCCTGTGCTGGTGGCTTGTCTCATTTCCTTGTTCAGGCATTTAACTTCAGCAGAAAGTGTCTACCCTTCCACATTTAGTTCACAGATATAAATACTGTCTCAGACTAAAGCAGTGCCCCACAGAGGAACAGAGCAGGGTGTATTTTGTGTTAGGGAAAGATTGGAGTTTTGGTTCTGTTTCTGAGCTGCTCACATAGTTTCATGTTACAGATCTGTGTCACACTCAAGTCATTCAAGCAGCTTTTCATCCTCTTTCTGAAACTGGAAGTTACGCTAGAGGAAGAACTCACTTGAGCACACATTTTAATCTCATCCTGTTTTTAACAACACAGAGCTGATGATGAATTCCTTCAGGGTTATACAAGGACCAAGAGTGGTGACCTGTCCTACCAGATTCAAATACCACAGTAGGAGAAGAGCACGGGGAGTGTCCAGTTGAGGAGACAAAAGAGCTCCTGTCCCTCTGCCACATGGATGCAGCAGTTTTGGAATGGGTGTTTCATTATGTAGAATTACTTCTGTCATCTCCTGCAGCAGCAGCTCATTAAATGCCTCAGCTGGGGTGGGAAAACAGGAGCAATTGCAGCTTAAAGAGGACTCTGAACATACAACTTATTACTGGGTGTACAGTGGTTTAGCAGTGCAGCATATTGCCAATATTCTATGAATCATCTTCTGATTTACTCAACTGCCTGAGTTGGTCCTGCTCTTCCCTGAAATCCTGACACAGCTTTGTACTTGTGTTTTGCTTCTCAGCCTGAAAGGTTCCCAAATCAGATTATCATAAAATTACATAACTGGGATCCAAAGAATGTAGATTCATTTCTAAGGAGAAGGGAGTCAGCTAAGTGCCATGTAGCAGTGTAGGGGAGGAGAAGGCAAAGCTGCTTTTCTAAAAAGTGTCATTTTTCTTAATGATGTACCCACTGCAGAAAGGACTTATATTTTCAGGATCTTGCTAAGAGCAACAATGCATAGTGCTGCATGTGCTTCAGCATCACAGAAAGGCAAAGGACAGTTTCAGCTCTGTGGGCTGTTTAAAGGCAGAAGGATTCTTTGTATTGTTAAGTCCTGAGCAGCTTGAAAATTTGAGCTTGTCCTACTTACTGAAGGAGGACACAAACAAAACGCCTAAGAATCAAACATTCCAAGCTACCAAAGGTATTCTTTTTCTTGAGAAGAATTTTGGTTACAAATAAAGCTAATGAGTTAGTCTAAAATATGCTAGAGTAACGATTTTCTGTGTGACTTTTCTACTGTGCTACTCTGTCTTCCTCATTAGAGACACCTCTTGCTGCTGCAGGAAGTTGGTGGTGTACACATGCACTGTGTAAAGGCTTTGTAACACCACTTGTTCCACCCACAAACAGGCTCTGCAGCTGCCTTTTCAATTAAGTTTCCCACTTCTTGCTGTGCTGGAGAGAGGCAGAGGCATTCAGAAGTAACTTAACTCTGTCATTTTTTACATACTAAGGGAGCAGCATTGGTGCTTTAGCTGCAGCTCAGACACAAGGCTCAGTTTCAGATGCTGTTTGGTGCAGGACTTTCCCAGACCAAAGAAAAGAGCTCTGCTGGGCTGGGGAGGAAGTTGTGCCTCATCATTGTGGGTGCTTGCTCTGACTTGCAGGAAGCACACGCGAAGCCTCCACGGGGGGGTTTCAGGTCTGTAATGACAGATGCTCAGCAGTCTGAGGCCTTAAGAGAAATTTTAAAAGCCAGAAAATGCACAAGTAATTTTTCATAACTTTGAAAAGGAGTGTGTGCCCGAGGAAGACAAAAAACCCCAACTTTTTCATTGCAGTGTGTCTCCCCACCCCAAGTGTCCTACTGACTCTGTTCCTGCCAAGAAAAAAGTCTGCCTACCAATTTTTTTTGAAATTGAGTAGTGCAAAACCACAGCTGCCAAGCTAATAACAATGGTATTCTCATGAAGCTTGCAGACTAACAACTCAAATAAAATCAGGTGCATTGCTCTGTGTCTGTGAGAGCTCCCCATGGTGCAGTTTCATGTTGATCCCCAACCCAAGAGTGGAGTATTACAGAGAACATGGGGATGTGTGTAGGAAGTGGTTGGCTGGGTATTGTGGGTGGACATAGTGGGTGGCAGGATATTGCGTTCTTCCTTACCCGTTGGTGGTGGTGGACAGTGCTGCTGTACATTGAGACAGCTCTTACCAAGTGGACTTACTTCTTATCATTTTTAACCTCTCCTGTTAGTGGCAATGGGTGCTGAGCTCCTTAATGGACTGAGCAACACACAGGCTGGCACGTCTTCAGTGGTGAATTGGTGAAGGGGTCAGGAAGAGCAGACAAAAGTGAGTGTGCATGCAAGACCCAGACCTGTGGTTTTACTTCTTCCCCTGTTCTCCAGCCATCCCCAGGGACAGCATTCAGGTGGCAAATAGATCAATAGATAAAGTCAAGGTTTCTTCTTTACTGAGTCTCTGAACAAAATCTCAAATGGAAAAGATTGTTTTTCTTCCTGAACTGCCAACTGTATCTGGTAATTACTGCCTTCATGAACTTAATTTCTCAAAGCAAGACACCTTCAGCCCCAGCCTGGTGATTACTGCTAAGTCACATCTACAGCAAAGGGAGTGCAGGGCTGAAGCAAATCAGCTTCCCCTTGTCAGATCATGTGCTAGAACATCCCTGATCAAAAATATGACAAATCCACTGCTTTTCCTGAATTCAGCTGCAGCCCTAAGATCTGCTGTGTAGTCCTGCTTCAAAGAACACTTAAGCCTGGCTCACGTTGCAGCATGTCTTGTAAAATCATGTCTTATAAAATCGTGTGTGTGCTGCTGCAGACAGCAGCAGTGCTGAATTGCTGCTTCCTCTCAGCTCACTGGGCTGGCAAAAGCAAGTTTGCCACACGACTTTTACTTCAGCATTCACATCTAGCAAACAAAGTGTTTCTTCTCCTCAAAGCTCCACCTGTGCAGATGTATTTGGGAGAATGAAACCACTGCCCAATTGCAAATGTTTTAAGTGATGACTGATAATTAGATTGATGATTGTCAAGCAGACTCCTGCTGATTTTGCTTTTGAGTAGCAAGCTGGCAATCAGCTATAAGAACAGTTCTTAGCAGCTGGACAAAGTTGGATATGTTTTATATTCTGAAGCATTCTTTTTTTTCAGTGAAGAGGAATCTCCTGCATTTAAGGGAGGGAATTTTACAACCACGGAAAACTTTGTCTATGTAATTACAATACTGTTGTCCTTGATCTCAAGTATACATCTCAAGTATTGCCATCATACTGCTTGTTAGAAACAGAGACTTACTTATCCAAAATACTCTCTGTGTTTCAGGGCAGGAGGACTACGATCGGTTACGGCCGCTTTCTTACCAGAACACGAACGTCGTGTTGATTTGTTACGATGTCATGAACCCCACGAGCTATGATAATGTAGCAGCTAAGGTAAGAGGCTTTTATAATTGCTTCAGCCTTTTAAATGAATTACATAGGCCTGATACATGGCAGGCTGTCAGATTAAAACAAGCCAGCACTTTACTGTCCTGAAGCCCGGGCATGTAGGTGCACAGATCACTCATCGTGCACTGAGCTGCAGGTCACAGACCTCCTTAGAGCTGAAGCTCACCCCTCCATGGCTCCTAAGTGCTGAGAACTAGGGCTGACTCTGCAGTGCACTAAGAAGGTCACAAACCAGCAGTGAAATTATTGCTTTATTAATAGTGATGTCAGATGAACAAGACTGCACACAGGCATTTAAGATTCAAGTCCACTTCCATCAGACACATCTTCATTCATGACTTCCAAAATGCTGAGACCGCCCTATGGATAAATGCTGGCTCTGTTCTTTACATTTATAGTTTTGATTTCAGGAAAAGAAAGAAAGAAACAAAGAAAACCAAACCAGACTAAAAGGCTTTGTTTTTCTACCATCAGTGGTATCCTGAAGTGAACCACTTCTGCCGAGGTGTCCCGCTGGTGCTGATCGGCTGCAAGACGGACCTGAGGAAGGACAAAGAACAGCTCCGCAAGCTCAGGGCTGCCAAGCAGGAACCCATTACTTACAGCCAGGTAAGTAACAGTGCATTTGAAGTGGGGTCCTCTTTGCAAGAGATGAAACACACTCCTTTTCAATGGAATGATTGCTCACAAGTGCAACCACAGATACTCCAAAATGAGGTGATCACAGTGTCCAGATAAAGAAATTCTTGACAGTCAGCACTAACAGGAATTTCTGTAAGTCCTTTTTGGAAGTGGCCAAATCACCACCCATTTTAGTACCCAAGTAAAGAGAAACTGTTTGAACTGTTTTGCATATCTGGAAGGAAACTAGGCCCACTACATTTCATTCTTGTTTCCCATCACAGCCAAATTAAAATTTCTACACCTCAATGAGTAGAGCAACATCTAGATCAACTTGGGGGAAAAACCATCCTAGTTACCAGTGCCTCAGTTTATTACCAGTGTCACACTCCTGCACTGTACTCAGAGGCTGCTTCTTTCTTCCTGACCTCACGATACAAAGATGTACAAAATAATCCCCTTTCTTTCCTATCTCACCTTCCTGCTCTCACACATCAGGTTTACATTGTTTCTTACCTTTTGCTCTGTACAGGGTGAAGCAGCTTGCCAGCAGATTAATGCAGAAATTTATCTGGAGTGCTCAGCAAAATGTCGTGAGAACATAGAAAATGTTTTTAAAGAAGCAACAACCATTGCACTGAATGCCATGAAAAAAGCCAAACGCCGAAAGAAGCAGCCAGTGTGCTCAGTGTTATGATCTGGACTGCAAGAGAGCACTGAGAGCCAAGCAATTCAGATTTTAAAACCAGCATAACTTTAAAAGACTTTTTTCCCCCACCCCCCATTATTTGTTCATATTCCTGAAAACATTTTTATTTTAAAATTTTTTATTATGTTCAGTATTTTTGCACTGTGGTGATAAAGTTTTCAAAGCTCTTTATCAAGGTAAACTGGTGCTGTGTGCCTTTGTCCATCTGGTTTCTGCTCTTAACTGCAAATGACCACCAAGTCTTGGACTCCCTATTTAAACTGCAGGGAACAGCACTTGCTGTATGTGACTTCATTAGTGGCATGTTTTCCCTCTGCAAAATAAAAAGCACCTTTTGAGGAGACAAATGGCAGTTGTCACAACATTTTCAAATTATTTTACTTAGTGCAAGTGTTATAAGTTAGCCCCAAGCTACACCAGTGCACAGAGGGAGCATCCACTACTGCCCCTTTTTCACCCCTAACTTGTTTTGATTAAGACTTGCAAATCCCTACAAGCTTAAAATAGAAAACTAAAAATAAAACAAGTTTGTGCACATCTTGGGCTACAGAAAAATAGGAGTGTGCAGCCCTTCCTCCATGAGAAATGTTTGTTAGTAAAAGCCAGCACCATGCATCACCTTACCCAGTCAGAAACTGAAACATCAGCATCCAGGAAGTTCTTGCATTTACCCTCAGCTCCACAGCACGAATATTTCTTGTTTTTTGACCTGAGTTTCTCATTCTGCAGAACTGAAATGACTCAGCACGTGCAGAGCTCCCAACTCTGGAGAACCAGGTCCAGATCCAGCAGGTTCCAGCACTGCTCTCAAAATAAAACAATTTACATTTCATAAATGGAGAGTTCAAAGGATGAAAGAACAACCCCACAGGGTGTGCAGAAGTTAACATAGCAACACACAGCCCAGCTAACATGGAAGTTATTAAAAATATGCAAATTGCAATTTATTATTCATCCCTGCAGGACAGTGACACTGCAAAGGTAACTTTGCTAGCCTGGCAGCAACAGAACAACTGAAGAACCATTTCAAATCTGTAGTGCATGTAATTTCTTCATAAGGACACGTACTGGGAGAAGGGCATAATTTTCAGCATCTTCCCAGTTTGGGCTTTGTGCAGGCTCTGAGGAAGGGACACTGCCTCAAGCAGCACATAATACTGGCACTGGCCTTGGGAGGTACAGGTGTTACAGCACCCAAAACAAGCTTATTTGGATGAGTAAGGTAAGTACAAGCAGCACAAGGAATTAAGCAGGACAGCAGTCAGGATTTGTCCCCTGCCATCCTTCTGAACCAGTGTTTACATTCCCTTAATCATCACTACAACTGCAGCATCTAAATAAAATGTTTAATATTTCTGCTGAGCCTGCCCTCCCCTTTCCAGAACAGCACTGGGAGCAAGAAAATACTGAAACCAGAAACCAAAGTGCAAATGTGCTTAATGCCACTGATCAAGGCAAAATGTTATCTCAAAAATCAACCCAAAAGGCAGAGTATTTGTTATTAAAAAGGGGCTGAAGCAGTTCCATATTGAGTGGTTTATTTTATGTCTTTTCCAGGCCTGGACAGATGAGCTGGTCTCCCTGGAAGAGGACTAGCAGACTTCCATTTAAAAAGGCCTTGCTTTTGTTTTCCAAAGAGGGTTTATCTTTAAATAGCTTTTTTGAAGTATATATAGCAGCAGTATGGTACAAAGATGGGTGTGTTGTTTTTTACAGTACAGACATGTTAATATTGCCACTAAAAATATGCCTTAAACAAATGCCTTTAAAAATCAGCATTCGGTCTGTATTACAGATCAACCAGGAGTGTTCATAAACCTTTGCAAATCCAATACCCAGAATTTAAATAATAAAACTGGAAAGTGTTAAATATCATTCCAGAATTGGAATTACAGTAGATCTCACATTCTCCCACTGCTGGCACTTCACCAGGCAGGTGCATGCTGCCCTATATACAGGGAAAAAAAAAAAAAAAGCAAATACATTCTGTATTAAATATACATAAATAGCAGGACTGCAGACTGGAGAGCCATGCTTGTGTAATACTGAGTCTGTGCTGGCAGAGTCCACGTCCTTCACCAGACACAGGGATGGATGAGTCCTTCTGAGCCCATCCACAGGATCACTGAGGTTTAGTAGGATCTCTCCCAAAGCCAGTGGGGATGGGAGGAGATTTCACAGCTTCTTCATTTTGTCTTTTTTTTCTGGAGTTTAGTGTGCACCACTTTGAGAGTAGTGAGGAAGTTCCCGAGGAAGAGCAGCAGAAATGTAAACGCCAACACAAAAACCTGAGAAGGGGGGAAAAAAGGGTGAGAGTTGAGGGTGCTGCTTGGGCCACAGTGAAGGGAACTCTGAGAGGGCTTGGTAGGCAAGTCCAGGGAGCCATCAGCACAAATCTCATAGCCAAATATATGTCCCCACATCCACTGTGTGAGTTAATGGGAAGTATATTTTTTATCAGCATCAGCATTTACTAGTGTTTAATATTACAACACAAATTATTCTCTACATAAGTGGACTCTATCAACACCTACAATCATTAAGTCCTATCTAGTGGATTAACATTCAGCTACAAGCACTTTCACTCAATAGCTGTGGCACAGGCATGGGGGAAGCACATATTCCTCCTGAACAAAGTAAGCACACCAGCTGCAGCAAGATCTGACCAAAATAATGACCATCAGATTATCTGGACCACTGCATGCCTGATGGGGCCCAGTCTGAATCTACAGGAGGAATTCTATAGCTGGAAAATGCATGGACATGTTTGATGGATGACAGCATTTGAGAAAACAGATGAAAAGATGCCTAAAAGTGGGGCAATAAAGTGGATAATGTGTTTTTCAACTGATTCATTGCCATTGTTTTATTGTGATCATATTTTTAGCACATGGATCAGCCATAAAGCACCACCAGCAGCTCAGCAGCTGTTGCTATTAAATGCCCAGAAACAGCAAGAACATGTTGAGATGTTCACCCACCTACATTTTCTTCCCTCTACACCCTCTGTCTTTCAGTTTGCATGGTCACCCATGGGTGTAAGTTTCCCTACAGTAACTCCCATTTATTTCAAGTCCTCTGATACTGGCTCCGTGCCACATCATCCTGAGATACTTAAGCTGGGATCAGATGCTCAGAAGTCTTCAAGGTTGTGGCTAAACAGCCCCCTCTCCCTGTAGCCATGCTTTTTCTGAGCACAAACAACACTCACCTGCCATTCTTTGCACTCCTTATGCCTTGACAATCCAAAAAGTGTGACTGCATTATATAGCTGCCAGAACTTAAAAGAAGAAAAAAGAAGAAAAAAGTTTAATTACAAGCAAAAAACCCAAACCTTAGAAGCATTTGCCATGGGTGTGTGTGATCTAAAGCACCTTAAAAGCAGTGGCAGATCCTCCCAGGCCACGTGCCCCAAAGTTAGGAACAGGATTGCCCAACTTACGTGCCCAAAGAACAAGAAAGGAAGAAGAAATGTCAGCCCCCGCCACATCCAGGACTGAAATCCTTCTGGAAAAGGTTAACAAAAAAGGCAGAGTTAGCAGAGAGGAGCCAGGACTGGAGCTGCAGCCCTCCCCACCCAGACCACCCCATAAGGGGCTGTTCCCATCCTGCTCTGCAATAACCAACCAATTAAAAAATACACACTTGAAGGTGTGGAAAAGGAAGGAGGATGAAGATGCCCAAAACCTCCATCTTAACCCTTTCAAGAGCTGAGGGAGATCAGAGCCCTCTACTCAGGACCTGAAAAGAAGGTTAAAAACCTCCCTGCTGCAGGACACGGGCAGGGGCTGGCAGCTCTGCAAAACTTGCTCTAGGAAGGCCACACACCCCCTCCCTATCCCAGCAGCTAAAACCTGAGCAAACTTCACAAAGCCTCACCTACTGTAAGGTCCAAGTGGTTTCTCTCCCCCAAAGCACGAAGTCTATAAAGGCAGCCCCTCTGGTAATAATACTGTAAGAACTGAACACAACCTGGAGAGGAGAGAGGAAACATCCTTGTGTTGGCTACTCAGAAGTGTGAGAGATGTAACAAACTATTTTAATAATGTGCAATCCAACAGCATTTAATTATTGTCTGTATTTGTACACTGTATATTTGCATGGCAGGATTTATATTTGTATGGTTTAGTACTCCAGTATTTACCAAGCAGAAGTGTTTTCTTTTAAGCACATGAGATACAAAACTAATTCACCCCATGGATTAGCAAGGCAAAATATACTCACTCTGAAATATGGAAAATGCTAAAAATTGGTTGCGAAACATTTGATACATGAGTCCATCTGGCCTGAAAGCAAAACACAGAGGAGGTCAATTTGTTTGGTAGAAAGCATCCAAAGCAGTGCCCTTGCCCCTCATGGCCAAACCACATCCCACCAGAAAATGAAGCAAGTGCCTGGTACCCAGCCTGCTCCACCTCACTGGGAGCCCAGAGACAGTGCTGCAGCCCCACAGCTCAGAGGAAATGCTCTCACTGATGGTTTCCCCTCTCCAACACACACAAATGATGTCTTTCCCCTCTCATTCATTTGGTTATTGTGGTTTTCTCCAGGCAGCCACCAAAGCCGTTCAGCATCAGCATCAAGAGTCCACAGGGGTGGAGTTGGGTGGTTGTGCTCCTTATCCTGAGGGCAGTTCAGGATAAACAAAGGATAGGGGATCTGCTCCAGCCACTGCCTCATCCCTCATTTTTAAACAGTTTTTTGATTACCTAATCAGCTGAGACAGGGGCGACAAACCCATAGGAAGGTAGCTTGAGTTTTTGGCTTTTATACTGGTTGTAATCTGGGCTCAGTAAAGGCACCAAACAGATTAATTTTGTGGTGTCCTCCCTCTAAAGCAAAGTGCTGCTTGCATGCTTGCTTGCTTAGTTACACATGGAGACAGAAATTGGGAGACTTGAGAGATTTTACTGCCACCAGCACAACTACAGCCTGGGGTTTGGTGGTGTTTTGTGTTGGTTGGGGGTTTTTTTGGTTTGGTTTTGTTGTTTTTTTTAACACAGACTTGCACACCTTGTGCACACTTACCATGTTAACATAACTCCAGATAGGAATGTGGATAAAAAAAAACCATGGCAGTTAGACCAAAACCATGGATTTTAGCATTTTAAATCCAACTTTATAGACAAAATAATTACCCTTATTTGGGAGAACTTGGGGGGCATCCTGACAGGAAACAAAATCAATGTCTCAACTCTAAAAAAAGGGATGCTGTAGAGGTTTATCTGACACCACAGCTTAACTGGGGCACAAATACAGGACTGCTGGAGGGAGGTTGAGGACCAGGGTACATCTCTCTTGCTCCCACAAGTTCTGCAGCACAGCAGGAAGCAGCAGTCCTCACAGCACAAGGTGCCAGGGTGACTAATGACACACAAGGTTCAGCCCACACACCCTTTTTTTCTCTGTGCCATGCAAATAGGTGATGTTTCCAAGTCCCTCCTTTGACATGGCTCTTCCTTTCAGACACGAAAGCTGCAGAAAGCTTTGAAAATCATAATAAAATGAGCAAGGGCTGTAGTGAGGACCACATCAGCAAGACCTCAGCACCCTGCCTTAGGATATCCCTGCTAAGGGTGCCATACAGAAAAAAAGGCTTGGAGTAAGGATTGTGGAATGGTCCTTGAAGTTCCAACTTTCATCATTTTTCAGTTACATTCCCCCAGGATTTTACTTGTGTGCCCACATTTTTCTACAGTAATCTCCTACCCACCAGCTTTCCCTCAACATGACTCTAATCTAGCCCAGTGCTTCATGAGATGTGTCAGTGACCCACAGGGTGTAAGTTCCAGGCACAGAGCCAGCACCTTGGGTCAGTCCTTTCACCAAAAACACTAAAATCTCAAGTGGTCACATCTTGAAAGCAACCAGGGAGACTGGAGACAAGAGAGCTTGCAAAGAGGCATCAGCATCTTGGATTTGCTGGGCTTCAGCACAAAGATGAATGTGATTTTGGAGGTTGTTTTTCTTCTAAGGACATTTCATGCTTTAAATAGATTTTGCAGGTGGCACAGTACCTGGATCCATTGCTAATGAGAATGCTTTCCCGTATCGTCAGTGTGCAGTAATACCACACTAACAGAAAATTAAACACTTCATCTGTCACCCTGTTAAACAAAAAAAAAAACAACACATGGGGAAAAAAATATTCTGTTATAAATGCACGTTGAAAAAAAATTATTTTTCCTTCCTCCCTCCCTCCCTTTAGGTGAATGAAAATATGGACAAGCAAGGCCACAGACACCAAGCCCCAGTCTTGAATATCTCTACCCCACATGCAGAGCTACACACATGGGCAGCACTGGTGGGCTCAAGAGTCCTTTCTTCCAGTGAGAAGAGCCCCATGATACCACACTGCAGATCCTGAGCCAATAAGCAGGTATGCAGAGATGACACTAATTCCTTCTGAAGGAGAGAAAGCACCACAGAAGCTGCAGATGATCCAATTTAGAGGCATTTCCTGGCTAATTCAATGAGGAGATCCCACGAGATCTATATAAACCCAATCAACTGAAAGAGCAGAAGAACATTACACTCACTCAGAAGGGGGGAAAACCAAACCCAAAACAACTTTATTTTGCCACGTGCAAACCCCTGAAGCCCAGAGAATTTGGGGCAGCCTCTGTCCATGGCACCATCATTCCCTGGTACAATCCTGCATTCACCCAGACCTGAGAGACCTCAGTGGAAGTGCCCAGATCCAACACTTTCCTGTTTTTCAAACAAAATGGCACAGTGGATGCTTGTTGGTGCTCAGATACTTGATGATGACCTAGAGATAACGTTTCAGGTCTGATCATTTCATGCAAATCTTCTCTTGTTGTCTTTGCAAGCCCAGAGCTGCAGCACAGTGCCAGTCCCTGGCTGGGACAAGCTGTGGGCAAAATCAACTGCTTGTTCCCAAGCACAGCATGAGGCCAGGAAAAGGATGAATCAGGAAACACCATGTTGGACTTCTCTTAGTTACAAGAGACTCCAAAAGAAAGTAAACCAAGGAAAAACAAGCAGCTAAAAACCAGGTCCTGTTGATGGTGAAGAGGTGTGAATGCTGTCCTGCTGTCCAGCTACTCAAAGCCTAAACATTGCCAGAGCTCATGTCACCATCCTCACCAGAAGGGAACAGTCAGTTCAAAACCAACACGTTTCTATTCAAAATACTTGATTAAAAGTAAAAAGGCAGCTTACCTGTAGTGGAGAATAAACCTGCAGGCGATGGCCCCGAGTAACAAGATTATCGTCAGATAAAGTTTGAACTTCTCATACTCATCCTTGTATGCAAACCTGGCAGGGAACAGCCTCTACCAGAACGTGGCTTCATTTTTTTCAAACCAGATACAAATCCACATGCCAGCCTCAGAGACACGAGGTTTTGCTTAAAACATGCAGAAAAGCAGCAGCTGGCACTGAGAAGCAGCATTCTGCCTTCCAGGCTGCACAGCTATGACACTGCAAGACAACTCAATAGTTTAAGTCCATAAAGGCTGATTTCTGGGTTGGCATGATAAGAATTAAAACTTGAAAAAAAAAACCAAACCTAAAACTAAAAACCTCTCAATTTTCTGAAGCACTGTATGCCTACAATACCATTTTTCACTACAAAATTTCACTTACAATTCAGGCAGCAGGCTGGGCTTAAAAGTAAGCAATGGACAGAATCCACCAGAGCTCATGAAACATGAGCTTGGGCCCATGTCACAGTCCAAGGTGCCCACCCTCAACATTTCATCTTTTATCAGATCTAAGAGAAACCCATTCCCATCTCTGTACTTGAGTCCAAACCAACTGCTGGGTCCAGGTAACCCCAAAATTCACACGTGCAGGAACACTCACTTACTTTGCTTGGTTACTCAGGAGTGTGACATTCACGTTTCCCAGCACCAGATTTAAATACAGGCTGAAAGACAAAAAAAAAAAAAGTAAACCCATGTAAGTCTGTTTATTTGATTGCTGCAGGATCAAAGCTGAGACCGAAGCCATATTTGCTGGAGGTTTTTAATTAAGGCAAACTGAAGAGATAGACTACAGAAAAGGATTTAAACACGAGAAGATTGGTCAGCATTTCCAAGAAGGTAAGAGAAAAGGTTTATTTTCCTGGTGTCTTTTCTGTGCTACACTCTACTGGTGAGATACATAGTGTGCATTGTCTAAAGCCTGAAATAATGGGGAGAAACTGAAAGAAAAGCTTCTGCTAGAAACTTCTGAGGGATTGCAACATCACACAACCCTCACAAATTGAAATAAAAGTGAAATAAATAAAGCAATCCCATTTGAAGCAAAGTTTAAATTTTAAGTCTATTGAAAGCACTACTTCTTGTGCTGATTTAGTTTTTTTTATTTTTTTAAAATTTCAGCACAGAGAAACATCAGTGCAGAACAGTGCACTGTACTGGTCTCTTGCCAATGCAGTGTTAACTTTTATTTTAACAAGAAGCCCCGTGCTGCCCAGGCAGTTCCATTTCCATACACTGCCAGCTAATGCACTCAGTGTACAACTGACACCGTGGCTCAGCAAGACATTCAGACTAATCCAGTCTTACATACATTGCTTCAACATTGTCCTTCAGGAACACCACCACTGGGAACACTTGAAAAAAAAGAAAAATCAGCCTTCCTGGAGCATGTGTCTGCCTGGTGAAGCACATACCCATTCTTCTTTGGCAAGTAGGCCTCCATGTCAAAGAAGGCATTTTGCCTCTCCTTGATCTGGGTGCTGATCTCCTGAATGAGAGCAAACTCCTCAGGACTGGCTCTGGGCTTGCACCTGCAAGCACACAGAAACAAGATATTCCTGTTGGTGTTTTTATAGACTTTTCATTTAAAGGAAATTAACGTTGTCATAAAACCCATGGTTGTTAACGAGCTAACTGTGTGAGCTGATGCCATTGCCCACTTTGCTGCTATATTTCTGCAGCACCCCTTTGCTTACTATGATTTTATTTCACTGCCTGGTTTATGCCATTTTAAATTATTTTTACCAGCTGGTTTATAAATCACCTTCTCTTTTCATCTCAGCTCAGTGACAGGATCCTGTACCTCTTCCCTAGCAGAGCCCTTAGGGAATCATATGCTTTTTTTGCAGGGACTCCTTTCAATTTGGGACTTTTGAGTGAGGGTTTAGGCACTACCCTTGCAGAGGCTGCAGCTCTTCAGGAATTAAATGTTTCAAGAGGCAACAAAATACACAGCTGATGATTTGCTAAGAAACTCTGGTTTTACCAATTAATGTAAACCAGAGAGCAGTTGCATTAGCAACCCCAGGTGCTGGAGGTTGTGCTTTCAGACCTGCACACAAGGCATTTGGCCCCTGGGGATCAGCCAGAGACAGTTCCCTCCTGTAAATCCACCCAGGAGCAAGTTGCACCTTCAGGTTCAAGGATTGGAGCTGCTCTTCCCGTGCGGCTCACGGAGCAAAGCTTTGCTCACCTAGCAAAACACGTGGACCAAAAGCTGTGTGGTCCTGCAGCATATGGCACGTACTGCAAGGATGCAAACCCAAGCAGGCTCCCTCAGAGATCTTCTTTATTTACCAGGCTCCATCTCTCATGGGGTTACAAACATTTTATCTGGCTGTGATAAACGGAGGTGACCCAAGATTAATACTGAGCAAAATTACCACTGCCACATAGCTTGAGCATTAAAATGCTAAAAATACAAATGTTTCAACCCTTTGGGAAGGAGAAATATCCCATCCCCACCTCCTCCACCCTCCAGGTCTCCTGTTACCGTTGCAGGCTGTGCTTCAGATCTCTCAGTGTTTTCTTCTGCCGGTGTATGGAGGTGCTGCAGGCTGTCTGCAAGTTGGTGACTTCTTCCAGTTTCTGCCTGTAAACTTTGTGTGTTTCCTGCAGGAGAGGAGAAGATAATTGGTAGAAAAATCCCTACTAGCCTACACATTGCTTTTGGTCCTCGCCTCTGAAGGAAGTGAGTAAAAAGTTGGTTTTCTGAGAGTCAACGGGCAGGCCTGGCAAACAAGCAAGGAGAGGGTGATGCCAAACCACCATGGATCCAACATGGCATAAACAGACACTAATGAAGGTCCTGCAGAACAAAGAGCATCCTCTGTGCCTGCCTCCTTTCCTCTTTGTAACCAGCTTTCCCACTCAGGAGCTCCCCAGCCCCATCCCATCCTGTAATGATGCTCTAATCCTCAGTTGATCCCCATCAAACAGGTGGCTACACCACAGAGCAGCATCTCTGATTTCACAGCCAGATTACACAGGGGGGGGGAAAGATGAAAGATGAGGACACAAAGAAAAAGACAGACCCAGCCCTGGGGAGTGAGATGCCTCCTGGCCACCACTGCCATCTCAGTGCAGGTTACTATTTGCCTGACTGCTTTATCTACAAGCACATCAATGACCACAGAAAATTACATCTTGTTGTCCCAGAGCAGAAATATGGTGTTAAAACTATACAAAGCAAATCTTTGTTCTCCCCCTCTTCTGAACCTGTTCATGATTTACAAGAGCAATGCAAAACAAGCTCTGGTATCTGATTTAAAAACCTTAATAACCAAACTAACCATGTCCAGGAACCACAGTTCTGATGGCCTCAGGATTGGTTTGGCTTTGCTAAACTTTGGGGTTCCCTGGACTGCAGAGTAACTCCTTCTTTGGATGTCATGCAACAGAACCTTTTACAAGGCTGTTTTTAAAGGGTACAAGAAGCTTTTTGCCAAAAAAGTGTTCAAGTATTTATTGGAAACACAAATAGACAAGTTGAGAGCTGGTGAATTCTACAGCTAGCAAAAAAACCATCAGGATAATGATTTCAAAATGACACTGGTATTTAGAATAACCTTTGCTGGTAGAGCAGTTATTTACTCACCAAGAGAGGGGGTTGTCTACAAAGTGGCCCACCAGCAGCACAGAATTTATATTAAGACATATGACCCATGGGGGGCCAAAGCACTTTTTCATTTGCAGGACACAAACCACATTCAAGGGGAGCCCTCACAGAGCTTTTTCCAAACCAAACCCTGGTTTACACATTCATATGCAGGGTATAAATTAATAAGCCCATTTTCCCATGTTCCTGACCCAAAACTGCAATATCCTGCAGCCCTAAGCTTTCCCAGACTGCTGCTCCAGAGATGAGGCACAACCCAAACAACAACAATCTGCAGATGTGGCTGGTGAGATGCTTTTTGCAAACCTGGGTGTCCCTCAACCCCATCTCACATCTGCTGCCCTTTGGTGCCCCTCAAGTCAGAGCTTCCCAAACAGTTGAGATTTTTACTCTAAATACCAAGGTTTGACTCAAGCACAGCTGGGGAGCACAGAGGCTTCCTCCAAAGCAAACTGAACCATCACCTGGAGCTGGAGCAGGGTTCACATCCTCAGGATAGCTGCTTGGGAGCCCATGGATGTCATCCCAACTCTACAGTGCCCACCACTGGGCAACAACCATACCTCAGGCCACCATCAGCTAAGACCCACCACGAAGCATTTCTACTTTCCTTTGGGGAAAGTGAGGCAGGGTTAACTCATTGACATTTTGTTGTGGTTTAAATCAGACTTGAGCAGAGTGCTCTGTGAGAAGCCTGCTGCAAAAAGGTGACCAGCAAAACCACACCAGCACAATTCCCCCAACACCAACCACCACCTTCCCTCCTGCATACAACCTGAACTGCCTTTTAATTCAGACAACGAGCTAAACTGGATTATTTCACCTTTTTTTTTGTTTGTTTTTTTGCGGTGCACATTCTGTTTCCCACCCAGGCAGAGGAGAGCAGCCACTCGTGCTTTAAAACCAGCATAAAGATTTCAGGCACATGCAGAGGCAGAGCAGTGATGCCGTGAAGGGGAGGGACGGTTTCTGGAGGGAAAAGCATTTGGGAGACACAGCTCTCAGCCTCTGCTCCGAAGCCTTTCTGTCCCTCAAAGCATTTCTGCAAGGTAGACAAGGAAATTAAACTCCGGCCAGGTGCTGCTGGCAGCACAGGCGTCACCCGCCTCGCTCCTTGTGCCCTGGGTGCAGGAAAGCGCCGGGTCACCCTTTGTCACCCTTTGTCACCCTTCATCATCCTTGCTCCAGCGGCGGGAACCTTGGTACCGCGGCCCCTCAGTGCCTCAGCGGACACACCCGGGGCCTCGGTCCCAGTTCGGTCCGGGACGTCCCGGGAGCGCACAGCACCGGGCTGTGCACCGGGGCCCGAGGAGGTTTCTGGGGGGCTGTGCTGGGTGCGCCCCGGGCCTGCGGCGAAAGCGCCGTTCATGCGTGGCCCTGCCGGGCGCAGCTCTCCCTGAGCGCAGGGAGGAGGGAGCGAACCCTTCCGCACCCCGGGAATCTCCTCGCCAAGGCCGCCCCGGGGGCAGCGCAGGGGAACCCCGGGATGCGCACCGCGCTTCTGAAGGATGGGGGGCAGCCCACGGGCGAGCCTGGTGTGGCAGGGAGATATCAAAGCGGCGCCGGGCAAGGCAGCGCAGCTTTGCGCGGGGCGAGGGAAGCAGCGAACGCGGCGCAGGGCGGAAGATGATGCCGCGCAGCGTCGCAAGACCCCGGCGCGGAGCCGCATAGCCCCCCGCCTCACCTGGAGCTGCCGGAACTCCTCCTCCAGCTCCCGCCACTCGCCGCGGCACCGCTCCAGCTGCACCCTCATGGCTGCGCGGAAGATGCGCGGAGGATGCGGAGCGCGGAGCACCTCGCGCCNCCCGCCCCGTCCTCCGCCCGCCTGAGGTGAGGAAACGCCTCAGCCCGACCCGAACCGAAACCCTCGGTCCGGGTCATCTCCCGGGGACCCCAGCGCCTGTCCCGGCTCCCTTCTTGTTGTGGCGGAGCCTGAATGGCGGCGTAGAGCTGAGGGGGGAGATAAATCCCTCCGTGTGGCACTGGCGGAGCCGCCGTGCAGCGGGGATGATCCCCTCAGAGCGATCTGGCGGCTGAGGTGACGGCGGCCCCGTCCAGCTTGGGGCTGGAGCAGGGTTCACATCCTCAGGATAGCTGCTTGGGAGCCCATGGATGTCATCCCAACTCTACAGTACCCACCACTGGGCAACAACCATACCTCAGGCCACCATCAGCTAAGACCCACCACAAAGCATTTCTACTTTCCTTTGGGGAAACTGAGGCAGGGTTAACTCATTGACATTTTGTTGTGGTTTAAATCAGACTTGAGCAGAGTGCTCTGCGAGAAGCCTGCTGCAAAAAGGTGACCAGCAAAACCACACCAGCACAATTCCCCCAACACCAACCACCACCTTCCCTCCTGCATACAACCTGAACTGCCTTTTAATTCAGACAACGAGCTAAACTGGATTATTTCACCTTTTTTTTTGTTTGTTTTTTTGCGGTGCANTTTTTTTTTTTTTTTTTTTTTTTTTTTTTTTTTTTTTTTGTCATGAGAATAAAAAGCCGCTGGGCGGTAGGACTGGCGAACTGGGAGCGGGGCCTGGTGGCCTCCGGGCTGAAGGAGGGGAAGAGCGCACAGCTCCGCTCCCGGCGGCTGGGGGTGAGGGAAAGGCGCGGAGCACAGGGCTGGGGGGGCTGCACCAGAGGTGAGAAGGCTGCAAGTGGAGGTACTGAGCCTCCTGTAATAGTGGTGTGTTAGAAAAAAGATGGAAATAGGCAAAGTGGAAGAAGAAAAGGAAAGGAAGGGGGGGGGAAACAGAGTGAGGAGGGTAGGAGTGAATCCAAAGTAAAAAGCTGAGTGCAATGCTGTTGTTTCACAGGATATCTGTAGGATCCCATATCCTTGGGTTCAACACAAACGACACAAAACAGTCAGTGTAGAGACCCTTCTCTACACACTGTCTTTTGTCCTTTCCTAAGGCTGTATTAGCCCTGTCTGCGTATTTTATGCTTTTTTTTTGTAGTTTTCATACACATGTGTGTGTGGGCACCTGAAATGACCACTGCTGCTCGGTGTGACCTGCTGCCTGCCTCAGCACTGGGTTTCCAGAGAAAACAGCTCAGAACTTGGCAGTGCTTGGGCATTTTTGCTGATTTCACAGCCACCAAGGGCAGGGACATTGCATTGTCCATTCAGCACCTCCAGTGAGGTTTGAGGTTGTACAGAGATCACACACACGGGTTGTGTCAGGCCTTGGTAGTCTTGAAGTAGAATAATAAACTAAAAAAAAGCAAAGTATGAATACTTGAGGAGTTTGTTATTTATGTCTTTATTGATTCTAGCATTTATCTGCAACACTGAACCTTGTTTTACAGGAAGCCCCAAGGATTTTGGATTCCAGAGAAAGAATTGCATCTCGGATCACAGCTTTAATTCTGAGCTGGATACGTCCTGAACGGTTTAACATAAGGTTGGAGTAGTCCCAACTAGAAAAGTTATTTTCCCTTCCCACATGAAAATAATCCCTCTACCTTTGCAATTACTCTGTCATCTCAGTGCAGTTTATCACAGTCAGCCCTAAGATGTGGCTACCTTAGTTTAGGGAGTGCCCTGCTCATTGTATCACACTCTGAAGTGGGCACACTGAATTCTTACAGAATTCATCAGTACTTACAGAATACCTCATAAATTATAAATAACTCTTAAGACTATTCAATTAACTCCCAAACTACATGCCTCAAAAGAACAGAAGAAACCTCCTAATATCGGTTATGTCTGTGTGCTCTGGGCCACAATTTTGCAGCCTTTTGACATGTTCTTTAGGTCTGTGCTTCTCTTGGTGCTGCACATACAAAAGCAGGAAATGTGCATTTCCCATTCAGAGCTGTGCCTGGCCTGGAGCTCTTCCCAACAGCCTTTCACCTCACCAGATCTCTGTTTAAAGTTTTTAAGTTCTGAATAAACTTCCCTACACCTCTTGACAAGGAACAATCCTTATACATATTAAGAATGTGTCTAATTATAACCTCTAAACATCTCTTTGGAAGTTTTTTTTTAACTGAAGCATGCTAATTATACATTCAAAGAGATCTATATTTTATTTGGAACAGAAAACACAAAATAATTTCATTAAAAACAAATAATGTGAGTGTAGCACAGCTGGCCATACAGCTGGTTCTAGCAATATTAAATGTGCCATTACAAAAGTTTTCAGAATTACTTGTAATCTCTTTCTACTGCCTGGGAGATTATTGCTGCTTGTATAAACTTATTATTTCAATCACATCTTGGTGAATAAAACCAAAGCAAGGTAAGATAACTGTGAATTTTTATTTTTTTAACTAGAGAATTTGTTTGTTATGGTGTATATAGTTTTACTTGCTAAAAGTTAATTTTTGCAAAAATTATAAATTTTGCTAAAAATTAAACTGTCCGTTTTAATTGGTCATTTTTAAATGGACTCTAATTTCTGAGTTAAGAGTCAGAAAACAATATATCACAGAACATATTTATATCACAGTCGATGGTCCTGAGTGATTTAAATTTCCTTCTGCACATTCTTGGCATTTGTTCTATTTCACTATCAACTTCCCTGACAGTTTTCAGGCTTTTTGCAATTTTTATTTCTACAAAACTTAAACGTGTTGGGGAAAGGACAAAATATAAATGTGGGTGAGTCTCTACTTTAACATCAGGTCACACCATGACTTGATGACACACAAGCCATGATAAATGACATACTTGGCACATGCTTCAACTGGGAGTTGGTACTGCTGATTCATTTAGTACTGGATTTATTCCACAATTAAGGACTTGAAGTGAGACATTAGCTCCAATATGGCCAAATTTCTCTGCCTCCATCTTCATGCTGTGATCTGCCTGTTCTAAACAATATCCCTGCAAAGCACTCTACAGTTGTGCAGTAAATAATTCTCAGCTTTGGGCGACTTCACTCATTAACATCTGCAGCCTATGTTTGAACAGTCCTGTTGCAGGCTGTTAAGTAGAGACAATTAGCTGTAAATCTGCCACAAATGAAACTCAAGGGGAGAGGGGATCTCATAAGCATCAGCTTCAAAGGCTTCAACGTTTCACTTTGCATGACAATGTCAGCAAGTGCTCAAACATTTCAGCTAACCCAGGCTTCTCACTTCAGGTTGTTTTGATGTAAAAACATGGTTTTTTATCTTGAGAAAGCTACTCTCAACAAAAAGGAGGGAACAGATGTAAAGAAACTGTTTTCCTGCAAGACTGCCTCTTACGCAACGAACAACCAGAAAAGTTTGCACCTCAAACTTTTCACTTCAATCCCTCCTAGATGCTGCTAATAATAATTCTGGGGAAAACAAAAACAAAAAAAACAAAACAAAAACCAAACAAGCAACAAAAAAACTAACAAAACAACAAAACAAAACAAAAAAAAAACAAAAAACAAAACAAACCCAACAACCAACACCCTTCCCCCCCCCAAAAAAAAAACCCAACAACCCCAAAACAGAGCAGCCGAGAAGCTCCTTCAGCTCTGCACCCGCTCTGTGCTCATCCGGCAGCACCCGACTCACGCTTGGTCGGAGTCCAAGACCCTCCCACCGCTTCCTCTGGTTTTTCTCTTGAATATAACAGCAATAAAACACACATCTGAGCATCGTACTGCCACAGTATGTTGTTGTCACTTTCTTCACCTTTAAAGAATTCCAGCATATGTTTCTCTACATTTTTTTTTCTCTATTTATTCTCCAATGTTCCCAGAATAAACTTAAATTATTGATTCTCACAGTTATCAGTTGGTTTGGGCATTTCACTTGGGTAATTCCCCAAGCTCTGTGCGAGCAAACTCAGATTGGACCAGCTGTCTCCTTTTGTTGCAAAAATGATTGGTTTTGGGTGTAGACTGCTGAGGTCCTTTGCGTTTATTGAATTTAAAAGTATCTTACACTTCATTAAAAAAAAAAAATAAGGCATATCAGGTGACATGGGACCTTTCTCCACAAATGACATGTCTCTGGGCATGTTTCCCCGAGCATCCTCCCTTCACTTAGTTTGTTCTTCACTGTATCCAAACTAGAAGAAATTGGAGAGCTTAAAAAGTCCGTTGTAAGGAATTGTATTGGCAGTATAACGAGCTGAGTGAAACCCAGATTTACACTGACCGATTGAACAGCTTCCTTTCAGTCTTAATAAATGTAAAGTTTAATAAAACGCTGGACAACTGAAGCAACAATGGAATGAATTGGAGCTCTGTTATGTCCTGGTGGAGCCAGCTTTGCTGCTTCTCCTCGGTGGCAGTGACCAATGCCTGTGAGAAACAAGAAACCAATTTTTAAAACAAAAAAAACCAAAAAATTCCAATCAGCCAAGAAGAAGATTTGGGGCCAAATTTTAACTGGAAAGTCTGGAACAAGAGAAATTGCACCAAAGAAAAAACAAATTCTCCTAGCCCAGTATAACCTGGATTTTTACCCTAATTTTCTTCCATGTTTGTATTTTCCTACAGCTTGGATCTACCTCCATCATTTCCTCACATGTTTCTCCATTCTCTTCCAACATTGGCAAGCCTGATTGCTCTGTTACCCAGCAGCATCAGTACTTTGATATCCACCTTTCTGCTGCTGCACAGATATAAAAAAAAAACCCAAAACAACCAGAAGGGAAACACCTATGAAACATTTTATGTTCTGCTGGATAGTCCTAACCTAGAAGACCCACGGAGAAACCTGGCTCCAACTCCATCCCTTCTGCTCACCGTGGGACATCGGGGGTGAGCCCATGTACCCCCAGCAGCCCTCTCCGCCCGCAGCCCCTCGGTCCTCAGCTCTCCAGCGTCTCTCCCATCACCCTTCGCGCAGGAGTTTGGCAGAGTTGCCATGACGACCTCTCCGATGCAGCCGGCAGTACCCAGACACACCGAGCACAGGTTGGTGTCCTGGGATGGCTCTTGGGGTGGGAGGTGACAGGAGAGCAGGGGCCAAACTCGAGGGTACTTTGCAAACCGAGCCCCTGGGTTCCCCCCCACTGCCTGCTCCCATCGCTGCTCTGGCACCCTGAGGAGCAGCAAAAGGCACCCTGAGTGTGTCCTGCTCGGAGCCACCACTTCAGGGGCAAGGGGGGACCAGGGATGACTTGACTGTGCTGTAGGGTACCTGCAGTGGGACCCCCGTGCGGGGCAGCATCGTAGGTGAACTCAGCTGTGACACCCTCAGGGCTGGGCTGTGGTCAGGCTGGGTGCTTCTGTGTGAGCAGAGCTGGTGTGGAGGTGATGGCAGGCAGGGAGCTTCAGACACAGCCAGCAGCCTCTACTCTGCAGCCAGTTGAGATTTCCACCCTGGTTTTTATGAAGTTAATATGCATGGCTGGAAAGAAAAGAAAAGAAAAAAGTAATTAAATTGCATTGCTCTGTAGTCCTGTGAAGAGCCAGGGGAAAACAGTGTGCTTCCCATAGGGCTGCACAAACTAAAGCTGTGTTTTACCAGAATGCTAACAAAGCTCCTAAGTGAGAGCATAGGCTCCGGGATTCTGTAAGATCCTCCTCCCCAAGGGCAGCAGCAGCGGTGGCAGAGCCGCACGGGAGCAGCAGCCTCTCCATCCGTCGGTGCGGTGCCGAGTTGCAGCAACACCGACTACATTAACACTTGGCACGGGGAGGGGACTCCAGCTGCCAAATCCTCCTCTGCCCTCAAAGACAACCCCAGGCCCTAAATATCTGCTTTGAGGGTTGGCAACACTGTGGTCTTCATCTTCGTCTCTCTCCTGCAGTCAACAGCTGAAGAGGGAGCAACCAGCCAGGAACTCGCTCTCTTGCCCCTCTCCTTCCACCGCTGCCTGGTAGGAACCCCCCTGGCTCTGAGCTCACAATACAGCAGCCAGGCAGGTCCCCCAGCCCTGCCTGCACTCCCCTGGCTCTGCCTGCACTCCCCTGGCTCTGCCCGCACTCCCCCATCCCTGCCCGTGCCCCCCACAGCCCCACGGTAAGGAGACCCACGGGACACAAACTCCACAGCTGTGTTTGAGGAAGGAAGGCTAATCATAGCACAGCAGTAGTGCTTTTTAGCAGTGATATCACTCACATAGCTGTTGAAAGACCGTTTCCCACAGCTACGAAAAAAATTGAGGATGAGTACTAATCATTAATCTTAGATACAATTTCTAGCTTTTACTTCAGCAATGACTCAAAGCACCTTCCTTTTCCCTCTACTCCAAGCTTTCCCCCATGCCAGGGCCCCTGGCACTCGTGGCACAGCAGGAACAGAAGCTCTGCTCCCTCCCAAGAAGGGAGTTAAAGAAAAACCGTCAGATACAGCTCAGTCCAGCGAATCAGGACAGAAGGGGGAGCCCAGGAGACAAAATCGGAGAGCATCTCACCCTGCTGGGCTGCAGCCAGGCTCTCAGTGTTGATGACATTCTTGGAAACTTGCTTTTTGTTTCTGTAGCCACCTCTTGGCATTTATTTATGGTTTATAGGAGACCACTCTCACCTCCAAGTCCATGTTGGCATTCTTGCTGTGCTGGACAGAGCTGTTCCATTGGCAATGCCCAGGAATCGCCACCATGCAGCATTCCACTCTTGTCCTCTCTGTATTTATGGGCCAAACAAACTTCTTCCACCTTTTTCCCCTTGATAATCCTTTCTCTCCAGACCTCCAACACGTGAATCACCTCCCTGCTTTCAACAAGACACGTTAAGGACTGATACTTTGAGCAGAAAGGAGCCTGAGCTGCATTACTGCTGGATGTATGAAGTGTCCCAGCTCCTGGAGCACCCTGGGGACTCCTGCCAACTCTCTGACCCACTCCATCTTTTGACCTCCTTCCAATGTCCTGAGATATTTCCTAGCAAACAAATAATTTTCTAATTTGATTAAAGGACTGGTCCTGCCTCACACAGAGCTGGTGGTGGAGCAGCCATGGGAAAGAGCCTGGCAGGCTTTTGGCTCTACAGAGAGGGAGCTGCCTTTTCCTCTGCTCCCCAATACCTGCAGCAGGTGCAGAGAGCAATGCCCACCAGAGACTCGACCTGATGAGACTTATTTAACATTTCCCTGCAGGCCAGGCTGAGTTGTGAGCCTGTTTTCAGATAGAGCTGGTTTGTACTTCAGTATTTTGTTGATATCTTGTTTGTGTACCTCTATTTAACCCCTCCAAAGCCAGACATCAATTACTGACTTGGGTGCATATTAAAACAAAGCTCACAAATAGACTGTTCTGCCCATACCTGCCTTGCAATTTCTCTCTAATTCTTTGCTGACAATTGTGTTCCTCTCCAGCCACGAACAATATGCCCATTGAAAAATACCCCAGGACTACGGAGCCTCTCTGGCGCAAATGGGACAGGAAAGCACAGAAATGTGGATTAAGACACACAGTCTATGCTGTAAATGGGGATCAGTACACTGGAGAATGGCTGGACAACTTGAAACATGGTAAGACAGTCCATTTTGGGTAAAAGTACCCATTTAAATGTCTTTATAAAAGCCTCTAGGGGCAGGGAGCAGTTGCATATGCTCTTGGAAGACCATTCATTCATGTATGCCTACATATAGATATGTCATACATATATATATATCTCTGACAAATGTAATGCAAAAATACTCTGTCCTGGGTTTGAGCAGCCAGAGCAGGAGAGGCTTGTTTACAAGCAGTAAACCAAGAGTTGGAAGGATTTAAGTGCACTCAGTGCAGGCCACCCAGGAAGCCTCTGATCAAGATAAACGATGCATCCAAGTCAGAAAGCCAAACTGAATCCCAGACATAAACTTGCCCTGGTCAGGCAGTGCCACTTCACCTGGGATGGAGCCATAGGAAGCTAGCCCCCTAAATCCTTCTCCTAACAACTGCAATGGTCTCCTTATCATTCCTCTTGTTTGTTAAACAGGAAAAGGCACCCAGATATGGAAAGCCACTGGAGCTGTTTATAGTGGTGACTGGAAATTTGGGAAGCAGGATGGTTATGGCTCCTACAGCATTCCTGACCCCGTAACCAAGGAATACAGGAAGGTGTATACAGGCTGGTGGAAAAACGGCAAAAGATATGTGAGTTTTTCTGCATCTGAAAGTTTTCCTGCAACAAGTCAGTGTCCCCCAGGGCATGGGGAAGTGTTGGGTGCACACGTGCAAAAAAGATCAGTTAAAGCACTGATTTTTCAAATATTGAGACTGAATTGAAGGGCTTGGGGGGAAATAATAGGTGGGAAAATGAAAACAGGAGAATAAGCCCTGGTGTTATGCCCTCTCCCCCAGCCCTACCCAACCTTGCTGCTCCTGGTGTTGCTCACCTCTCCACATCAGATGTTGCAGGAGCTGCACTGTGTCCCTCCCTCATCTGGCAATAGTGAAGCAGCAGTGCAACTCTGGGCATAAACTACAGGAACAAACCTTCCTCCAGGCTTGGGTTCTCTCTAAAATCTTAATTTGAACCTGCAGAAAGTCCAGAGAACTTCAAGAGTAAAAAACCATAATTCATAAAAAGACAAAAGTGGCTGAGAATGTGCTGTGATCCACTGTATCCCCTCTGGAGAGGGACTCATCCCACCCATCCACAGCAATCACTGCCTGGTCTCACCCACTGCTTGGCCAAGCAGGATGAGAGGAATTGAATGCTGTGTCTTAATTGTTCCCACCCCATCTCTCTCATTCTTCTCATCCTTGAAACAGTTGGAGGAAACAGTTCTGTAAGCATTGAAGGAAAATGTACCTTCTTCTGGCAGTTCTATAGCATATCAGACAAATAACATGAGTTCTGTTGGAAATGAAGCCTGTCACATACATCACTGGTTTTTCTACAGGAAAAATAACAAGGAAGTTATCTGGTAAAAACGACTGCAATCTCCTGTGCAAAATCCTTGCAGGAACGTTTTTTGATCTGCCAATGGAAACTTTGTGTTCACCTTTGTGTTAGCTCTTAAATGAAATTAATAGCCTCGTACACTTCTAATTGGGGTGTGGCTCTGTGGCTCCAGCCTCCTGGAGGGAGCTTCCCATCCTGTTCTTTGAGGACATATCTTGGATGATTGAGCTTTGCTGCAGGATTTATAACAACTTCCAAATATGACTAGGGCCGATTTGTTTTCTTCTACAAAACTTCTTCCTCAGCATTATAAATATATATGTAATATATATTTATTCATATATATAAATATAATTAATGCTAGGAAAAAAACAGTGATTTCCAGAACTGATTTTATTTTTTATTCAGAGATTAAGTAAAAGCTGTATTCCTATGGGAAAAAATGAGAGACAGGTCTTGTTTATGCTGCATATCCACAGCCAGGCTTATATACTAGTAAAACCTGCTTTTAGCTAAATATTAGCAGTGATCTTGCCAACGACAACACACCGTGACACAAACCCAAGGTGTTGTTGTGAGAATGAAACCATTTGCTGAAAACAAACCATCCCATACCATCACCTCCCATTTCCTTCAGGACACAGACAGCCACTGAGCTGGGCCACCAACAGCCATATGTAAGAGTACTAAGAAAAGGAAAAACTTATCAAGAAAGTAATAGACCTTTTCCAACACAGAAGCTCCTAACTGGCCACCTCTGTGCTGCCCTCCAGGGCCCTGGGATGATGCTGTTCCCCGGCGGGGAGCGCTACGAGGGCGACTGGAGCGGTGGGATGCGGAGTGGCTGGGGACGGATGTACTACCAGGACAGATCCATCTATGAGGGAGAGTGGCTGGAGGACCAGCCCCACGGGCAGGGGAGGCTGCGGCTGCGTAAGTACCAGCCACCCTCACCCAATGCATCTGGTGGCCTTCTGCAAGGTCTTTGGTGTCATCCTGCTCTCCAGATATCTGGGTGCTACTTGACATCTCCCGCTGCAGCCTGGCGTCAGGGTTGCAGCTGCTCCCCTGTGTCATCCCCCCCCTCCTGGTCTGGGGCAGGAGGCAGCACAGGCCGTGCAAGGACCAGCGTTGTGCTGCTCAAGCCCACAGGAATGAAAGCTTATTTTTTGCTGTGATTTACATTTAAATGACTGGGATGGTTAGGGTTAGAGATAATATACTGTTGGGTCAGAGAAGAGCACATCTCTCTTTTCAAGTCAGGCACTTTGCCAGGCAGATTTTCTAGCTGCTGCATACCAAAGAGGAGTCCATTTTCCAGGGGAAAAAAAAATTATTTTTGAGTTCACTCCATCCCCTCTCTTACTCCTGAAACTGGCTGACAATGAGTGAACACAGGGGCTTCATAAATAGATGATTCCTTCCCAGAAATAACACCAAACACATTATAGACTGAGAACGTTGGGGGCAATCTCAGCATAAAAACAGAAACTTGAAAATTTTTTTCCCCCTTATTTTGCTTGGAGTTCAACACATTTTTCCCCAAAGCCAAAAATGCCAATCCTTAGCAGTGGTAAACACTGCAATCCAGGAATATTTGAAGAAATATTATATCTATATTATTATTCATCTATTCTTTTTTTGCTTGAAAGTGATCTCAAGGCTAGTAATTAGCTAAGCAAAGCAGCTGGGAGGAATGAGCATGACCTTCACTAGGCATCATACGCACGACTGCACTCTCTCTGATGACTGCAAAGTCACTTTGGACCCATGGCTCACTCAGATGAAAGCAGCACCCGCTTCCAGGCGTAACTCCTTCCACTGATCTGCTTCAGTCCCATCAAAGTCACCCTCAGCATTATAGTGGTGGCCCCTCGGGGCTGAGCTGCAGCAAATGTGCTCTTTCAGAGCCCGGTTGCCTCCAGCATAGCCTGTAACTGATGGTGAGCTGGATTCCTTTTGGTTAAATTTAGCAAGAGCCATTATTTCATACCCCCAACCTGAATGTATTCAGCTCAGCCTCTGGAAAAGTGCCCACGTGGCCGGCAGCTTTGCAATGGTGAAAGAAAAAGGAGTTCTTCAGCGGAGGTCACGATGAGCTGCAGCTCACGATTAAATTGCTTGTAGTGGCAGCACGCCCGGGGAGGGTGAGCTTGGTTGGCAGCACTCTGCTCATTTGCTGCCCCTGCTGCAGCCCGGTGCCAAACGGCTTTGAAACCTGAGCACTTTATGTCCACCGAGATCTGGTCTGTAGGCAACACAGCCTCTGGGATGCAGTGGGAGGAGAGGGGCTGGGAGCAGCCAGGGCTGCAGTGCAGCCAGAGCATTCCATGGCCCCTTCATCACAGATGGGTCTGTGAGCTTGGTGGTTTCTGAGTTCTCAGTGAATGGAGAACAGAAGCTGAGCTGATCCCACCTGTGGACAGGTCTGTGTGGCAGGTTAGCACACCATCAGATGCAAGCTGAAAATAACTACCATGGCTCCAACCTGTAAACCAGACCATGCCCGAGGACCCTGGCAGCCATGCTCCCCAGGAGCATTTTTTGTTTTCCTCTCTTACCTTGCAGCTTTCTGGCAAACCCCAGATCCCTCTGCAGCACTGTATTGGGTGCTCTGGTATTGTGGCCAGCTCTTGCCATGAAGAAGGGCAAAATTCAGCTGAGACACAGAGATATTTCCATAAGCAACTTGGTCAGAAATTCCCTGTGTTTTTTGGCTTAGAAACACTATCTGGGAAAAAGAGACAGCAGAGGACTCTTCTAGTGAGAGCAGGGTGGCCTGGTTGTATCCTAGCCCCAACATCACCATAGGATGTCCCTTCTCAACCTGTGCCCCTGGATGAGGCTGCTCTGCTTCCTCTTGCAGTTCTGCTTTCCCTTTCAGTGATGGAAGGATTCTTGGAGAGCAGCAGAGGACCTGCAAAAAACTCTCTCAACTTGCAAAAAAAAATCCAAGAGCTGCCATACAGCTGGGAACACAGTCTGTCAATGATTCTCTGGGCCATTCAGACACTCAAAGCAATTCCCACTCTGTAATTCATTGGAAAAAACCATAACTTTTAGTATTATTTGAAACCAAGATTATTTTGACTGGCCAATGATCAGACAGTGCTGCTGTTCCTTGCCCAGACAAGCAAACCTCTTCAAGCCAGAATTCCAGGGTGATTTGTTGCAGTGACAAATCAAAAACTTGCATCCTCTAATTTTTCATGTTTTGAAGAGTGACTCAGTGACTACTCTGACCCTGAGTTCACTTGCTTGGCCTATCAGCAAAAAAAAAAATTAGGATCTCCAGAAGAACAAAGCAGGTGAATGCAGTTCTTGTTCTGAATGGGCAAACTTGAGCTCCTTCTATAGCCTTTTGTCCTCTGTGGCATGGCAAACAGAGCACAGCAAAAGCAAAACAACACACTGTACTTCAGCGCCCTGGAAGTAAGAGGACCCAAACAGATGATCTCCTCTTCTGTCGGTTCTGTCAGTTTGTTGGTTGGTTTTGTTTGCAGCCCCTTCATGGAACAGTAAAAATTTAATGGAACAGTAAAAATTTCATGGTCTGTTCATGTGTTTAATTGCAGCAAATAAAAATTGGTACGAAGGAGGCTGGAAAGATGGAAAGAAGCATGGCCCAGGGAAATATTTCTACTTCGATAAGGGGCAGTTGTTTGAAGGTTTCTGGGCAGCTGATATACCAAAATGTGGAATTATGATTGACTTTGGCAGAGACGAAGCTCCTGCCCCTACTCAGTATCCAATCCCAAAGGTAATTGCTTGGAAATTTCAGTTTCACTGGGGATGTTTGCATGCATCAGCTCAGGGCAGCTCTCCATGTAGCATTTCACTCTTCAAGTGATTACTCCCATGGGGTTCCCAACTCATGGGGTGTGTGCTCAGTCTTTTGGCCAGCAGTGTCCTAAATGGCCCTACAGGGACAAACAGCCCATCCAGCCACTGCTGGAGCCTCCCGATTGCTTACATCTGAAAAAATGCAGTTCTCAGGCACCAAAGCTGCTCAGAGACCTGGAGCAGCACAAAGGAAATGGGGACAATAGAAGCAGAGACAATAGTGGGATTTGCGTCAAAACCAGATGATTTTGCCAAGTTGAACTGCTAAAGCTGATCAGACCTTACCCAAACCCAGGGGCTGCAGTGCTCATGTTAGCAATTTCTTTCACCCAGGCACCCCAACTCAGAGTCTCCTTCACATCCCACAGCAGCACTGTGGGCTCAGGGGTGTGGTAGCTTCCCCACATTGGGCAGATGAGCACCTGAGAGCCAGTGTGCTCTGATCTCCTTTTCTCTTAAGGCTGTCACCTGCTGCAGAGGAAGAGCCCTGTCCCCATCCCTGTCCCACCTCCCCAAGGTGTACAATGGGGCATCCTGGCCTGTCAGTCTGGCAGGTAAATCTGCCCACCTTCCTCCTCTGCTCCAGGGATAAGGTTGTTGAAAATGACATGAGGCTTATGCAGCTACCAAAACTCACAGCTGTAAGATTTTTGCTTCCTTTATTTTTTTAAAGCTGGTTTCTATAGCAAGGGCCCTTCCAGCACAAGCATTTTTGACAGCCAGTTAATCCTGTAAGCACTAGGCACACCCGTGGCACTGCAGAATAATAAACACCAAATACTTACCAGGGAAAAACAAAAAGAAGCAAAGAGAATAAAAAGAGCAGTACTTCTGTAGCTAAAAATATTTACTTTACAAGGTTTGTCAAAGGTCAGATGAGAATGGCCTCGAGAATGGCCTCTGGCAACCCAGCCCAGCAGCCCTGGGTCAAATTGCCATTTTGCTACAGCATGATATTCAAACCTGGCTGTTTGTTTAACTCTCTGAAGACCAAGTTATAACCCAATTTTCTCAGGTCTATGAGTAAAAAGAAAGCATCAATTTTCACTGCCTTTAACGTGCTTTCTATCAGAAGAGATTTCTTGATCTCAGAATGTGAAGGAACAGATAAAAAGAGAAAAATTGAATTCAGATTTTCATAAACCTTTTGCCCACTTACTGTCACAAAAGCAGGTGTAGGATGAATACTAGAAGCTGCCAAAACCAGAGACAAACTAAACAGTCAGCTTGCACCTGACAAGAGGCAAACAGGGAGGATCTGAGCTTCTGCATGGAAGAAGCATCACTGTGTTGTCTTCCTTAGCAAGTAAAAGGAACAAACAGTGGGGATGCACAGGACAGAAAATGGCTGAAAGCTCGAGAGTGATTATCACAAACTTTGAAGGAAATCAGTAGATAGATGATGGGATTGCATCAAGGCAGAATTTGAATGTAACTGCAGATGGGGAAAGACTCAACGTAGTAGATTTGGTATAATTACAATTGTAATTATTGAAGCCAGGGGTTCAGAAAGGGTCACAAAGTAGGTATGGGAAGGACTGCATGTTTTCTGCCAACATCACAGACATGTGAACCCTCCCAGAAAGCATCAGGAGATAAAGCAGTTCAGAGACAAGTTCCTGACAGGGTTTTGGCATTTCCTGTGCAAGAATCTGCATCTGCATCCTGTTCCATGAATCCAGAGTCCTCCTTTCATGGTGCCTTTGATGCTCACTTGGGTGACTGCAATTACCCTTTGAAACAGTATGGGAAACTCAAGAGGCTACAAATCAAAGAAAATTTTGTCCAAAATTGTGTTGTGTTAAAGGAGAGTCACTCTACTCCATACACACCTGTTTCAAGGAGATGAGGTGATGATCAACACGCCAAGAAAATTCAGGAGGTATTGCAGTGTTTCTAGAACAGCAGCTGAAAGGCTGCAGTATCAACTGAAGTCCTGATACATGGCACTCTGTTAATGCTCCAGTTATCAAGATCTACAAACCCTTAAGCTTCCTCAATTACACTGCATAACTGATCTGTATTCTTTTTATTTAGATTGAACTAGTGGATCCAGATGGTGTTTTAGCAGAGGCCCAGGCAATGTTTGATGACAGCCAAAATGAATAACCGGATGCTGAGGACAAAGATGTGAGATAAGAACATGATGTTGGGTTTCTTATTTGAGTTTCAAACCCATGCTGGGGTGCATTACATCGTGGTCTGCCTTGCTTTTCCATTAAGTCTGCTCATGTATGCTTCACTCTGCAGGTGGCTGGGCTCAGTGGTTTCCTCCCACTAACCCTAACCTAACTCTAACCCAGTATTTAGGCAAAGAAAGGGAAGAAAAAAAAAGGAAAAAGAAACACAAAAAGCTGGGAGAGAGTGACTCTGCCAAGCTCCTCTGTGTCATTCCTTCTGTGAAGAAAGTTAGGATTAGCACAATGTATATCAAGAAATAAGGGACATGGAGAAGATAAGTGTATTTTAGGCCTCTAGACAGCAAATAATCAGCAACAGTTTAGTTCATTTTATTTCATTATTTTATATCTAAATAAGTGATATACAATAACCAATGTTTAAAATGCTTGAGGTAAATACATAATACCATTAGTATAAATAAGAGATAAAAACAAATTCTAAGTGCACTCTTATTTAGATCCATGTTCCTGGGTCTGGTTACTGTCTCTGGCACACAGTTATCAGACAGTGCCCAAGGTGTAACTTTAATGAAAATTTCCACAGCTGGAAAGAGAGAAACTTACTCAGTATCATGATTTAAAGTGCAGGAAAAAGTCAGAAAATCATCTGTAATAACAGCGCCATTAGCTCAGAACCTACCAGCTCGAGAAAGATAAAACAAGGTTGTCCCACCACCTTCCAATTCTGTGCTTCTTAAAACCTCACACACTTCCCTTCACTTTGTAAAAGATCCACAGAATAAAAAGAAATTCAGCTTCTTAGCCAGGACAGCAAGTAATTTTACAAAATAAGCTCAGAAAATATAATTTCAAGACTTCCATTCAAAATACTATTTTAACTTTTGCTGAGGCTTTTGAAGAATATTTTTTCTCCTCAAGACAAGACAAGGCTGATATTCCAGTAAAGTATGGGACAATTTTGCACCTACTACAAAGATTTTGTAGTTTTGGAATGCTGTTTAACATCTTTACCAACATGACCCTTCCATCCTCCCAGTGCCCCATGAATGTACACCCGTGGGACCAGTCACATTTCTCACCAGCAGCAGATTTGTGTTAGTAATAGAATATATTTGAAGAATAATGTAATGAGAGAGACAGAGAAAATCCAGTTTGGCCTCTGTATGCCAGAAGGGCAGCAAGTGAAAAGCTCTTTTCTGCTTGTGAATCAGGAACACTGCTGAAAGATAATAGCCCAGCAGTTTTTTTAATGGTTATTTTTCAGAACACAAACACACCATGGGTAACCTTGTCAAAACTCTCCACTACAGTGGTGCTGAGTCCCTTTGGCTGCACAAGGCTGCTTCAGTAGTAAACACACTCTGCCACCCCAACTCTGTATCCTACAGGTTGTAAATACCTCAGGATAACTGGGGATAGAGTTTGGGTAGAAAAGACACCCTGTTCAGCCCAAGCTCCAGTGTATTGTCATGTTTACTCCTGTCTAGTTTCAAAAATTCCAAGTTTCTATTCCACAGTGTTTAGCTACAACAGGGAAGTCAACTTTGGTTCCATTAGACCCAAAACCTGTCTCAGTTTGTGTTAAAAAAAGGACAGCTCTTACCCAGTGAAGTTCAAAGCTGCTTCAAAGAACTGCATTCCAAAAAACTCCACTTCTAGACATAGCCAGAATTACTGAAGCAGCCTTTTTTGGACAACTGCTGCAGTTTCTTGGACAAACCTCTTATCTAAGAGACCAAATGGAAGTTTTTGCTCAAGAGGAAATAAAAACCGACACTGTAGCCTGGTGTCACAGACATGTGTGTCTGAAAGTAAGCAGCAATATTAATTACAAATAACCTACTTTTATAAATAAATCTACATAGAGAAAAGTAGTCTTCCAGAGCCTTTGGAAGCAAAAAATGCTTTACAAGTTACTAAATACAAGACTTCAGCAAGAAGACTTTATCTAAACAAGGAAGGCCAAGGCATAGCTAATTACTTGGGAATCCAATGCAGAGAAAGCACCTTTTGCTGATTGTATCTGAGGATTTATTAAAAATGTATATTAAATATAAAAGTACAAAATAATTACTACCTTGACTTGGAGAAAAACACAGCAGTGATTCTGATTTTTACACTAAAAAAATTATCCAGTGATAATTTCCATCTAGTTCCTTTTTTTTTTTTTTTTTTTTAAATATTGCTAATTGGCAAAGAGGCAAATCTTATCTCTTCAGATAATATGTGCCAGCTTGTGAAAACTTCAGAACAGTTATTGCTTTTATTTTCTTCCAGAGAAGAATAGACTAGAATTTCATTCCTACTCCTGTGGCCATACCACACAGCAGTAAGATCAGTCATGGGTGTTTAGTGAGTTAGAAAATGTGTAACCAGCACAGGGAAAAGGTGCTGGAAAAATCGGGAAAGTAATAATTACTTGGCAGCAAAACCTGGTGGGGAAAGTGGGGGGAAAGCTTTCACTTCTACCATCTGTCAGGGCTTTGAGAGAGAACAGCACTAGCACTGAAACCAAGTGCTAATTGCTGCATATCCCAAGTAATTTGTACCATGCCACATAATATGGATCCGAGAAGCAGTATTTTCTAGTCAATGCCAACATCAAATAAAGAGGGAAAAACAAGCTTCTCTTATCTATCTCTAGCAAATACCCAAATTTACAATGCTATTTTCCATGTATTTATACAGCCACCATTCAGCATCAAAAGGAAGCAATCTAGATAGACAGTGCTCAGAAGAGGAGGGATGCACATGCATCCATTCCTTCAGATGTCAGATAGCTAAAATTTTATGAAAGAACAAGTGTGAGGTTTTTTTTCTCTCTAAAGGGTTAGAACAACATTTATAATCTCTCTTTACACAATAATCAACAGTTCAACCAGTTCATCCACAGGGGAGTAAACAAGGCAGAAGCACAACAGTGGGTTTATTTTCTTTAAGCAAAGGTTTACGCAAAATGGGTAACAGGTGAGGAGATGGTGTCCCCTCTGTGATCCAGCTGATCCTGGAGCCGTGCAAATTCAGCAAGTTCATTCAGTTCTTGGAACTGCCTGTCTGTTTTATGGCTCACCAGTGACCTGTAGAAGTGGACTGCAAACACAATGAAAATCAATCCGAAAGGAACCATAATAGACGTTGATGCAATGGCTGCTGCCTGTCCTGATGTGATGATAGAAGAACTGTTGCTCTTGAGCTGACTCTCAGTTTTCTTCTTTAAAGGAAGAAACTTCACCCAACACAGTAGCACCACCTCTGCAAGAAAGAGCAAAGTCCCAATGACAGTAGAAAAGGCCCAGGCAAGCTCAATGTGCCGATGCATACGCTCATGAGGAGATTCCTTTACAGAGTTGAGATTATGCACATTGCTGACTGCCTCTATGTTTGGAAGAATGCAGGTACTTATCATGAGTGCAAAAAGGTGAACTGCAACGAGGACAGTAGTACAGGCACTGAAGGCTATCAAGAGACCTTGAGGGTAGTCATGTTCTGCATCCAGCTGAACTTCTACCATAGCCACCTGAAAAGGAAAGATGAAAGATGTAGTTACCTTTGTTACATACCATTTGACTTCTCCTTAAAGTTCAAATCATGCTTCTGGAAGATCCTGTGATCCAAACGAGATACTAGTCTGCATTTACATCTCTCTCCATGTCAAACTGCACCCTTTCAATTAGGTCCAAATTTAGGTCTGAGCTATCAAGAAATAGCCACTGTTTTCATACCTACTGTTCTGCAGAGCAAACCATCAGACATGTTTCAACAGGCATTCAAGACCATTTGCCAATACTTTAATTCCTTTATTGAAAACTTTTATTGTCATAAGCCTAGCCACCCAGTCAACTACCAGTTTCAAAGTCTTACAAGAAACTCCACAAGAAATTATATTAATGCATATAAAATTATAGCACAGAGATTTAAAAATACCATTTCTAAACCGTGGGAAACTTCACATTTGAGAGGATAAATAGTTGATCCTTGGGTCTGTCTTCTGTAGGGTTGCTTGTTAAGTCCCAATGTACTTGTGGGATGTTAGGCTTCCTGAATTTTCCACACAGCAATTGCAATCCTTCAACACAGAGGATTCATTTTCATACTGTCAAAAGTTTTTTCTAGTAAATTTTCTGGTGTATGTCTAGACTCAAGACTATCCAGCATGGCAAGATATTTTAATCCTCTGCCCTAGTACTTATCATGTTAACATAGCCATGACACTAAAAAGCTTTGTAAGATGAACTTTCTTTTTCTTAGGAATGGATGTATCTAATTTGCCAAACACTGAAGACATTCCTGAAATTCAGCAAGACTGTAACTGGTACTTAAGACTTGGCACACAGGCAGGAAAGCTGTAACTTCCTTCAGTTTGATGCAGATCATGCAATTACTTACTGTACTCTGTAATTGTGGGGAGCATCAGCATCACTTGAAAGGTAGCCTAAGTGCTAGCCTCCTAACATGTCTAAATAAGCTGGCTGCCAAGTAGCCATACACACTGCCAATTATTTCCAGTAGTTTTCATGCCAGCACAGCCCAAGGGAGCCTGGTGTTAGGAATGACACTTGGACCTGTTTGTCATACTTGGCTGTCCTGCCAACAAGCAACATGACCTCCTCTCCACAACTGCAACCAAAGGGAAAAGTACTAAGTGTATCAACTGCTGGGCCAAGAGACATCCTACACCTAAATGGGTAACAGAAATGCTAAGAGGGAGGCAATATTCACCTGCTTTGACAGAAAGCATCACAATTTACCCACTTGGGAGACTACAGAGGCTGGAAAAATACTTCTGTTGGCATTGAAGTGATCACAGATTTATAGGCTCTGCCTATAAAGGAGTGTAAGAGACCCCCACTGTACCACTCAGTGTGTATTTACAAGACAGAAACATGAGGAACAGCTCCACAGCACACTAATCACTCTAAGCAGACTCCAGAGAGGGAGTTTGATGATCTTCTTGAACCAACCAGTGACAAAATATGATAGAAGATAGAGGGTATGTGCATAAAAAACAAAAGATGTGGGAGTTTATCATCGGTTCACAGACAGGAAAAAATGATGCTGAAGCTAACTAGCTGGACAGAGACACTTGTAAGCAAGGAGAAAACACACCAAGTACCAGTTGTAGCTGACACTGGTGTTAGAAACACCCTAAAAAGCAGCAGTGAGGGAAGGAAGAAAACACTTCTCTTTCACAAATACTTCTCAACTCACTTTGAATTGAGACTTGGGGAGGCTGCAGAAAGGATGCAGAATGCCTGAAGGATTTTGAAGTCAATTGAAGTTCATGGCAAGTCTCTGGGGGCAGAGCAAAGCCTCCTTGTGCTCATGCCTGGCACAGGAACTCCAGCTTGGCCCAAAAGTGAAAAGTCAGTTCATGTTTTCTGTCTCCTGGAATTGTTGAGGAAGCTAATTTGGAAGCTCTTTCACTATAGATAGAGGAAAAACTGCCAGCTCTTTTCAACTGCAAGACTGCCCTTTACTTCCTGGGCCAAGCCTGAGCCTGGCACCCAACACAAAATCCTCCATTTCTCATTATCAGGCCCCTTGCCTGTTTTCAAACAGCAAAGCAAAGCCTCAGAAGTTCTCCTTTCCTCATGCTGTGATTTCAAAATTCACAGATCACCACTGCTCTTGTAAGGTAACACTTGCAAAACCAGATGAGCTCATTTGGTATGATCCAAACGTGTGGAAAGCCTGAACTCACAGATACAGGCTGATGTTCCATGCAGGAGGGTGTCTTGTGGTGCCCTCCACGAGGTTTCTACACTAGTGCAGAAGAGGAGCCCCTCAGGGAAGGAACTGTCATTGATGTCTGCACAGTATCCTATATAAAATGTTTCAGCACCTTCTCCTTCACAGCTTTCAAGGCTTCTTTGAACACCTGCTGCATCATTTTCTCCTGAGCAGCTACCATTCTGCCTTGCTGCATGCTCATAGAATAACGTAGGCTGGAAGACACCTCAAGAGGTCATCTGGTCTAATCCCTGGCTCAAAGAAGAGCTAACTTTAACTTCAGATCATCCTGCAGATATGACTGACAGATTTACTACAGCCCGTGACAAAGCTGTAAGTCTGAAATACAGCTTCTTGACAAAATTAAAGGACTCTCCTTGTGTTAGAATGCAAGGCTGGAGGTTTCATAAGCCTCAAGCAGGTGGGTATCCAGGTGTTTTTAAAGATAACAGAACTTGGACACACAACCATGTTAAGGTTTCCAACAGTCCTGGTGTTTGAAGTCATGGAAGTCTGAATACCATAAATTTAGCAATTTTGCCCTCTGGAAGAACCTGCATTTCAATTTTATTTCAAGTTCAATATCTTGAAATTTATTGTACTTTTTCATAGGGCTTCCATGTATTATTAGACCAGAAGGAGCTTAAATAAGGATGAAAATCAAAATCCTGCATGCTCTGAAGGTTTCTACCCATACAAGAGCACTTACACTGTGCCTCTAAGTATTGACTCCACTGCTTTGCAAGTGAGCTGTGATACATTAATAAAACAATTTTCACCAGCAGCAACAACCAACATAAGGAAGCAGTCACATACATACCTGCAAATTAAGTTCATATTGCTACTGAAATGCAGGATAAGCAACTGTCCTGGTATGTCACTTGTTCATTTTTACCACACCAGCAGGACAGAAATAAACCACTTGCTCAAATTTTAGCACTGTTGCCCAGTTTTATAGGCTACTAGACAGTATGTTGGTATTACCTAAGCTTATTTTAATTTGAAGCATAACACAAGCTTTAAATTCAATTTCAGCTTTAAGATAGGGGTTTCTGAAATAAGTATATGGGAAAAAAACCACATTACAGACAACCATCGGGAGGAAAACAAAAGGAAGAACAAAAGGAAGTAAGAGCCACCTATGTAGCAGGTCATACTGACACATAAGACTTTCCAACACAGGAAAAAAGGTAACTGCTCTTTGTTACCACCTGCAATACCAGCAGCAGTGAACAGAGCATCCAAGAGCTTTCTGGCTTAATCACAGGTTTACATCTTTTTTTCAGAATCAGAAATCACCTTTTTTCAGATTTTTCAGAATCTACTGCTGTAGAGAAAAGCAAATAAAATGCTCTCTCTCAAGTAAATCAGTATTATACATGAGCTATTTATGGATGGCTTCCTCTCCTCCTGTTCCCCACAAAGATGCCTTTGAGCTGTGGTTGGCAGGAATATCAGGCGGGCTGGGAGGCTGTGCTGTCACTGCCACACTGTCTCTCACTGTACCCAACACGTGTGAACAGACGGCTCTGAGTCACCAGGGAGTTCAGTGTGCCATGGACAGGCAGCTCGGAGCCAGAGCCACAGCCAATCCAAACTCCTCACTGCTGCTCAGAGTTCTGGAGAACACACGTGGCCACTACCCCACAAGACACCTGATTTTAGCTAAATTCAGTCTGTAACCAGGGGGCTGCAGTCAGCAACTACTGACAGGTGGGATGGATGGTGTAGATTTGTCTCCTGTACCCAAGATGCTTTCTGAGCAGCCTAAAGCTCCAATGCAAGTGCTTTCCTGTCCTCTGTATCCGACAGATTCAGCCATGAATCAGAGAGCAACCAGAGAAACAAGGAAACCAATTTACTAAAAGTTACTAGGTTTAAAAATAGACCCATAATGACCCATTTAATGGAATGCTTTGAGAAATGCTGGCTCTCCATAGGATCATATTCTTAGCTGATGCACAGACTGCAATGAGCAAAACCCACTGGAAAGGACAATGTCAGCTTCAAACTTCAGTCTTGAGGTTCACATCACAAGGTTATTTCAGCAACAAATTCCATCTTCTACCCCACAGCCAGCCTGTGTGTGTGGGACCACAGAGAAAAGCTGAGAATGAGATGGGTGTCACGGATTCCCTGGAAATTAGCACTCCTCTGGCTGCCTCCTCAGCTCCCAATCGGATGGGCTTGGTTTTCCTGACAGTACTATGAGCTCCCAGAAACAGAGGCACAGAGCCAGGCTCTCACAGGGTGTCTGCACCATTCATTAGGGTATAAACAACTCACAGAAAGCCTCTGTGAGTCCAAATCAGTCACCGGAAATCAAAAAAAGTCAAAATAATGATCTTGTTACTGGTTTTATACAGGAGAGAACGTAAGCATCTTTTATCTGCCAGTTTAGAATCAGGATTGTATGTTGCAAAATGCAAATATTTCCTAAAGTTAATGCCAGAATAAAAACACAGGATTTAATATTAGCTTGCTACTCAACATGAAAAGGCAATACCCACATACTGTTGGAGTGAACGTACCTTCAGAAGGCAGTCTCTACACAGTGTTACCTACAATAAATCTATAAAGTAACTTCAAGATCAGATTGGACAGCACAGCAGAGAGAAGAAACAGCAGCTCAATATCACCTTTACACCCTCCAAACTACAGCAGCCACAAGCAGCTGCTGTAAGGCAGAGAACAGTAGGAGCCCCAACTACTCCATGCCACCTGCCTTGCTCTTCCACAACCTCGGTGCAGATACTCAGAGGAGCAACAAAACTTTGCTTTTGTGACTGGAATGGAAGAAATCTTTCAGATGGGGGTAGACTGTTTGGAGCAGAGTGCTGACCTGTAAGTGCAATAGTGACATAGAAGGTAAGTGGCAGTTAAAGCCTTGAGGTTGGACTCGTAACACTCTCCTGCACGTTACAAAATTCAGCTGTTGCATATTATTCTAATAGTTATGTAGTTAAATGCAGCTAAAACAATTCTATAGAGAATATTTCAATATTCAGAACCCCAGAACAACCTTTACTAGACAAGGACTGTGCTGTCCTGAGTATCTGTACAACACCGACAGCAGCATGGGCCTGGGTTCTACCCAGCATTATTATGCATTATAAAAAAGTATTATTATGGAAATTGGTTACATAAATATTCATCAGAGCAGTCAGCCTTTCACAAAATGTGACTGAAGCTGTCTTCACAAGACTGTACTGGCTGCATTTCAAAGGCAAAAGTTGACAGTTTTTTGATGATATTAAATATTTGAAGTGTATGTAGTACTCTCTAAGACAAGAGTCCACACGGCTTGGACCACTAAAGGAATTTAAAAGAAAACTGTGCTGTCTGGTAAAAAATATCCTCTGGATCCTAAATGCATTCAAGTCAACCATAGTGGGAATATAATTTACACCTCTCTAGTTCAGGCTTGGGGATTTTCACAAAGCTGTTAATTGGTGGAGGGAAGAGCTGCTTAAATTGTCCAGTTTGATGACTGTTGGGACCAACTTCCCTGTATTTTTGACTCCAGAACCACGATGCAAAGTGTACAGAATGCAAGATTATTAACTTCATAGATTTCCTCTAACCTGCACAAAGTAAATGCTTGGGTTTACTCATGGCAGCTTAGCTTTAACATCAGCTTGCAATCATCAGCCCCCACAACTGTTTCTGAAGCTAAGTGCAGTGGAAAATTGTGATGTGTAGCTCTAAAACAAAACTAATGGTAAAACAGGTTTTCCATCCAATTTCTCTGCGGAAACACAACACAAGTGAGTGTGAAACCTGGCTGAGCATTTCATCCTCTACACATCACTGACCTGGGCAATCTCTTGACTTGGGCATGGATCATTTGAGATTTTTTTGGATTTTGAGAGTCCATATAGAGTATATTTAGAGAAAAGCCAAAGCAGAGATTAAGTATAACTGAATACTTGTATTGAGATGCAATTTCCCCTAGATTAACTATTTTAAAAACTAACAAACTACATTTTTTTCCCATGTTCTCTCTTCTCAGTGTAAAAGCCTGACGCAAGGAACCACCCTGACAAAACTGCTCTGGCACAGGAGAACGGGTGTACGAGGAGAGCTCATTAGCAGGAGCTGAGCCTGAGCTGCCAGCCTGATGCCTGTTACCCAAGGAGAACCCGCTCAAACACGCCGCTGCACTAACACAGTCGCCTGTCAGTCAAAGGAACAGCAATTCCCCACCACCCCTGAAGAGTTGTGGTCTGTTTTTAGCCATTGAGAAAGGACAGTGACATTTATTTGACCGTCAGGAGGCTGCTATGTTTTCGAACAGCATCCTCTCTCTCTCATTAGAACAATGGCTCTTAAGGGAATTGGTTTTTACGGCTGAAAATACCTCGTGAAAATGCGGGGCAATAATCAAACCCCCAAATTTTCAGTACATTTCAGTATTTATGACTACGATGAGTTTTTAACACCGATTCATAAAAGCGGCTGAGTGCAGAGTTAGCAGCTTAGTATGTTAGAGAACTGGACATATGATGAAGCTTATAAATCACGCTGCCTCCATCTATGTACAGCTTTCATTTGAGACGAGGATTACTGGACTGTGTTTCTATGTCAAACGCGAAAGCAAAAACGTAACAAACAAACAAACAAAAATCTCCTAAGCAATACCCAAGATTTTATAAAAAACGAACCAAAAAACCACTACAAACCACCATTAGAGGCATCCGAACTGCACATGCCTAATGTTGGATGTAACGAATCGGAGGAACGCCGTTAACTGGAGTCAGTTATTTTTCTTAATTTATCTAGAAACACCTCAAGTGCAACACCTGCCATTGCATCCCTTTGCACGTGTGCGGCTGCGGTCTGGGAAAAGTGTGAGTGCGGATCCCCTCGGCCTTGGGGACCTGTTGGGACTTACTGAGCTCAGCCCACCTCGCTCCTGAAATCGGAGCGAAACACGGAAAAAACCCGCGCCCAGCTCCGCATCCGCAGCACCGCACGGTGTCCTCCATACGACAGCAAGCAGCAGGAACCTCCCGACAAGTGGGATTTGTGGCGTGCCGAGCATCCTCCGCAGGAAAAACGAGAGGAGGGAAAGAAAACCCAAAACCACACACCCCAGAAGAACCTGCACAAGGTATGGGAACTATTTGTCGGTGTTCAAAAGCGGTCCAGGAGCTTTAGAATTATGCCATGACAGCTCTCCACAGAAAACGAGCTACCGACGGGACCCCACCGGCGCACCCCTCCCGACCCCGCAGCACCCCCCGTGTCTCCTCCCCGGCCCTCCCGGGAGCGCTGCCCCAGGGGAAGAGGCGCCAGGGCCCGCCCCGCTTCCCGCCGCCCCGGGG
>JAAWXA010000024.1:2517632-2597308 GCA_038090715.1 Florisuga fusca
CCCCCCACCAACCCGAGGGGAAAAAAAAAAAAGACAGAAAAAAAAAAAAAAAAAGGAAAAAAAGTGCTGGTGCAAAATTGCAAAACTTTACAGAGACCTGGATGGCTTTTGTTTTTCCTCCTCCCCATTTGGGCCAAAAATGCGGGACAGGAACTGTTGACAATTAAGTGATGAAACTCTCCAAAAAAATGGAGGCAGAGAAAGACTCTGGAAGAAGATTGGTGTGTAGCTGGCTTCTGCCGATTTCCTATTTGTGCCTTTTAATTAATTAATTTTGCTTAAATGTTTGCAAAGTGAGAAATGCATGTAAGACCTAGGTAGCAGAGCTACTTTGCAAGAGAGAGGCTTAGACACTGGGGAAGGGGGTGGAATTTAACAGAGGGGAAGGAGAGGGTGGGACGGGAATATATATATATATATATTTAATTTTTTTTCCTCCTGTGGGTAAGGGCTTGTACGGATCCTCCGCGCGTGTGGCTGCCGGGGCGGGTTTGCAGGGAGAGAAGTGCCGGGCGAGGGGCAGAGCTGGTGCAGAGGGGTCCCCTCCACACCGGGGGGACCTACCTTTGTGCGCGGCCTCTTGTCCCCTCATGTCCCCCGGTGCCGCAACTTCCCCGGCGAGCGGCAGCGGCACCGACACCCCCCCCGTAATTTAACTCATTCCTGCCCCTCTCCGCGCAACCCCTCGCTCTCGGCGCTGGAGAAGCGCGCAGGTTCCCGCGGCGGCGGAGCGAGGAGANACCCCCCACCCCTCCCTCTCCTTCCCCGAGGAATGATCTTGTATTCACGTGCGGCGGCAATAGTAATAATAATAATAATAATAATAAAAATGATCCGGTTGCTAACGAGCGCTGGCCGCCGTGCTCGGGATTTTACGGGATTGCAGCACACATCGGGGCTGTAGCTTGGGAATGTTGGGCGAGTTACGCCTGTCTCCTGCTCGCCTTCCAGCGCCTGCCTCGTCTCGGCAGCCCAAGCTTGAGTTTTCCTGCAGCCAAACACCTGTTATTCCCGTCTAGTTCCGTGTCACGGAATGGAAAAGGTTGTGCATGCGGCTGTGTTTTAGCTTCTTCGGGGTCCGGTTTTGTTCCGCTGGTGTCTTGCCACCTTTAATGATTTCCTCCAGAAACTGTTTATTAAATCGTCCTGCACGATCTCTTCACTTTCCTCCCCACCGACCCCAGTTACCATTATTATCATGATTATTATTTTATGTTTCCGGACAATGTGGTGTTTTTTGTTTGTTTTCTAGCGATCTATTGGCAGACGGCGATACGCTGAGAACGAGGACCTCTCGGACGTGGAGGAAATTGTCAGCATCAGGAGTTTCAATTTGGAAGAGAAATTAAAGAGTAAAACGTATCACGGGGATTTCGTGCATGCCATGGACGGGAAAGGTAACCGAGCCCCCGGGGGGAGGTGCGGGGGGGTCCGGCCCGGCTCGGCTCTGCTGCCGGAGCCTCCACGTGTAGCTCCGCGCCCGGGTTCGTATTTCGCGCCCGCGTCCCCCTGCCCGGGGATCCGGTGACGAGCAGCGGGGGGAGGCCGGGGGGGAGCGGCTGCAGCCGCCCTGCAGCCCTGCACCACCGCGGGGGGCTGCCCCGTTACCCCTCCTCCCCCCAGCTCCCTCAGGGAGGGTTTTTCCCCGACACGGTGTTTGGGAGGCGGCGGGGGGAGCCTCCAGCCTGCTCGGCTGCCCTGACCCCGGCGAACCGGCGGAATGGTCAGGAATTGGGTTCTGGCAAAGGGAAGGCAAGAAAACCCAGCCCCCAGTTAGCCGGAGGTGATTCCTGCTCCCCCTCCGCTCCCTGTTGAACTCAGGACCCCCTTTTTCTTTTTGGCAAAAGGATGCAGTTGATGAGCCTCTTCGCCAGGGTCAGAGACTTTAAAATCAATAACTTCTTTGTGTTTCTATCATATATTAAGTTACAGCGCTCCCCTTCCCGAAGTTACTTGGTTTGCTTAGGTGACTTAAATTACGGAGCGATAAGCAAAGCCAGACCTGGAGTGGGGTTGCCTTGGCAGGAAGGCAAATCAGAGCGGTTTGCCCGGGAATCAAACGGGCCGGGCCGGGGGGAGGTTGCAAGTCACCTTTATTTACTACAGCCTTGTTGAAACGGATCCTGAATCCCAGATGTCTGTCACCAAAACCCGGCCTCGTGGAGGACGCCCTGTGTCTGGCTTTCTCAGGAAGGAGTAGTTTGGGCTGTAGTCCTCCAGAAATGGGTATAACTATGGAGCCACTAATCTAGTTTAGAAAATTTCCTTTTCTCCCATAGGCTTAGTTTTGCATGAGCGTTTTAAGCTCCTTTTAGAAAAGTTAATGTGGTGGAGAAATTAAATACCTATCTTATTTAGGAAGGTATTTGTTTAGGAGATAAGCTCAACCCTGACCCCTCTTCCTCCAAACAAAACACAAACACCTATTTTTTAGCTGGAAAATGTTAATTAATTTTCCAGAAAATGATTGCATTCTGCCCTCATCTTCCAAATACTCCAGTGGTTGCCATTGCTACATGCTGACTATAATACAATCCACAACCTCCCTAGCTCAGCAGCTCTGAAATCTTTGGGTAGCTTTCTCCTTTCCAGGGAACTTGAAAATAAATGAGTATCTTTTGTTATTTTGTTGTGGTCTGTGTCTGCTTTGTTCGACCTCACAAGGGATTTAAATGCTTTGTTGGGGCATTAGGAAGAAAGGGTCTGCCTTCCTATTTGCTCTGTTTTTATTTTTACTATTGGTTTATTTTTTTCTCAGAGTCCAAGGGTTGAACTGAATTTAGGCAAAACAATGAGAGTGGTTAGTAAGAATGAAAAAAGTCAGTTTATGTGAACACATGGAATTGGTTGAGCGATATATTTATTTTTATTTCTCATGTCCTTGTTTTTAATAATAACTCTTCTTTGATTTTTAATCGAGTATATATTTTTTTTCTAGGAATGTGAGTTGTAGGTTTTCCTTGAGGTGCTGCAAGGCAGTGGTGTGATTTTTGGCTTACGTGCAGTTTGTCATAGATACTTGTTCTCTACTCTCCTAAGCTGTTTATCTGCCTCTACTTCTCCCACCAACATTAATCTTGATGTTTGTTGACTTTCTGTCTTGGATGAGAGTGTCCTTAAAAAAAACCTGTGGTTTATTTATTTTCTTACCTAGAGCCAGAACTGTTTTAATGGGAATGCTTCTGAGAAATGAAGATTCTAGTACAGAAATATTTATTTGGTAACCTTAGCTAATTGGAATATTCATTACCCTTATTTTGAGACTGGTAGCAATAAAGTGCTGTAATTTTAATGGTTTTGTAAGTGGATAATTACTGTGCTCTGATTTGGTAACTTTAAGTAGGAATATTATATCCCTACTTGTCATAATTACTAACTGAAGGCAGCAAGGAGAAAGTTGGGAAAATAGAGGGGAATACATCTGTAGGCATGGGAGCTTTGTCTCCCTGTCCTCTCTTTCAGTGTGGGTTCTTACAGCAGAGGAACATCACCCTTATCAGCTGGAGGCTGAGGTTCTCATGCTTTCCTAGAAGTGTGTGTGTTGCTGGCTGGGTCTGTCAGAAGTCAAACTGCTTTTGTGTGTACCTGAATATGATACATAAAGTGTAGAGTGTATTTGGCAGCATGTAGCATATTTTGCAGTGCTGAAGAGTCTAATGATGTTTTCCAGCTGAAGGTAGCATGTGGATGTTATATAAAGGTCATTTTTTTTCCTGTAAGAAAGGGAGAAAAGCAGAACCATAGAAACAGTCCGTGGCCACTGCAGGAATTCCTCTCTGTAGCCCAAGGCTCCAAACGGACTGGGGGGTTTTGTAGGCACGGCTCACCCAAATCGCTGCCTTCTAACTTTCCCTCTAATCCCCAAATCACTGCTATTGTATCAGGGCCATTGCATAAAGAAATCCCCAGGAAGGGCCAGTTGTGTGTAATCCTCAGAGTGCAGCAACAAGGTGATGTTGGTCAGTGTTAACATTGCACATTTATGTTTAATTTTCATTTTGCTTGTGTGTTACATTGGGACTCCCACACAAAAATTATTCCTTCTCAACCACCTCCTTAAATGCTAGGAGCTGGGTAAGATTGCTCTCTATTAGATCCAGCAGTTTCTGATTAATTAAAACAAACAAACAAAATAGTACTCTGAAAGCAGCAGTGCCCCTCACATAAAACTAAAGCGATGTGTTCACAGAATCACAGCTTTCTGCTGCACTCAGATAATGCTCACAAGAAAGTATGTTTGGTTTTTCTCTTAAGTAGAAATGTCTGGCTTGAAAGGCAGAAACTTAAACATGCAGTTTAAACTCCACATTTGTCCCCAAAGCACTAAGCTGATTTGCAGCAATTTAGGCAGGATTATTTTTTAACTGCTAATTTGATATTTCATTACAGCCTGGGTGTTTCAACCCAGACGTTAATTGACAAACTCTGACTGGATTCTATTTTATGTGCATCAGTGAACAGGAAAAATAGAGAGCAGCTGGGAGAGCATTGTCTGTCATTTGGCTTCCGGTTTGGACCTAAAATATGCATTCTCTTTATATTTTTCTTTAAGTGATAGTGGAGTTCTCTGGTGAGAAAAGGAGAATGGGGAGTGTTTTGAGACAGTGTCATGTGAGGTGCTAATGCTATTGTAATTGATTTTTTGATTTTTTTTCTTTTTCTTTCAGATTTTACTTTTGAGTATGTGCAAAGAGAAGCTCTCAGAGTTCCCCTTATCTTCAGAAATAAGGATGGACTGGGAATTAAGTAAGTTACAGCCAATTCTTGATGATTAATAAATGCTTTTATAAAATAACCATTATGCTTTCCACTTGTAATATTTCTTTTGGTGCTCTCAAAATGTATTGCAATGAGTAAGAATTGTCAGCACCCTTGAGAATTATTATTTTCTACTTATAAACAAGCAGATAATGAGGTTTATAAAAGTTAAGTGCATACAGCATGGTACTACACAATCAGAAATAACTCTGTGATAAAACTTAGAAATAAAATTCAAAGGTTCTGGCTTCCAATCCATGCTGTAATGACAGAACAGCCTCACTCCAGTTTTTGACTTCTCAATTGTTTTCTGGGTTACAGGTGGAGTGTCTAAAGATGTCTGTCCTTCTCAATTGTAATTGTATCTCTACAGAATGTTATGGCTTTGTAAATATTTAATAATGTGTAGTTAAAGTGTGGTATGATTAGAGTCTTTCTGAGGTTGCATTTTGTTAATACCCAGTTATAAAGGATTTGGTATTTTAATAAGAGAATCCTGCCAGTTTATTTGTATAAGTGACAGTGTCTAAGGGAGAAATACTAAAATCATATAATTTATCAGCCACGTAATCCATAGTTGAGACAAATGTTCCTTGATATTTCTGGGAATTGTCATTTTACTATAAGAGCAAATAGGAGCTGGTGTGCTGCTTCTCTCGACACAATAAAATAGTGTTATATGTTGAACTCTGAAAAAGAAGTGATTAATAGGCACTCAGCAGTAATTACAGTAGTGCTTGTTTTGTTGTCCTGCTATTTTCTACTGGGACATTTTTTATTTGGTTATTAAGTCCACCTATTTCTCTATTAATCCTGGAAGTACAGTCTAGTTTCATTAAAAAAAAAATGATGCAGACATGAAGATACCCTTTCTTCATTCATGCAAAGCCTTCCCTAGGTTGTATCCTAATTTGCAGATGAAAATGTGTATACATTCTGCAATGTTTCAGAAGTTAGGTAGAGAACCTTGCTATTAAGTGAGAAAGGTTGGTCACCTCCAACAGTTTCTAAACAGTTTTATGTTCCTGCTTGGTGCCTTCATTTCCTGTTGGAGTCCAGCAGCTCTGGCAGTTGGGATAATGCATCTTTTGAATTCTGAACTGGATTGTGAAGAGGTGGAAGAGGAGTAAATGCTAATTCACAGCAAGGGTTTTGGAGTCACTTGCTCAACTGTCACACACTAATGCTTTGCATAGTGAAGGAGAAGTAAGTGTTTCAGTTTGCTGTGATGAGCTTCAGGTAGTCTCAGCAGCCAGGCTGGACCAGTCAGTTTTTCTGATTCTTGCAGACTGCCAGTATCAATCTAATCTTATTCTGGAACCATCCACACATCACATGCAGCTTCTTCCTTCAGCTGGAGTTCACCATTAGAGAGGAGGAGAAATTCTGAAGCTGCTTTTTTTTTTTTTTTTCTTTTGAGGCTATTTTTAATGAATTAGTATGCTGACAAAAGTATGAGCACATTTTATCTGACATGAGAGCTTTGGATGGTTCCTGCATGCAGTCAGTTGAATTCTCCATTTCACAGTTAGTTGGGTGAATTGTTTGGTTTTATATTTCCATTCTCTGCTGAATCATTGAATACTGACTGCTATGGGGGATTGAAATACTGGAATCTGTAGATCAGTAATCTCTTACAGGACATTCAACATTCTAATATTTTTTATCTAAATGAGCATGTCTTATGAGTTTGAAATGGTGTTTTACAGGCATCGTAAACACTTGGGAATAAATGTCACAAGAGTGAGAGAGGGTTGGAAATAGGATGTATGTGGGTTCTAGATGAGAGAATTTATGCATGAGCAAACTTTCCTATTTGGCACTCTGCAGGGTAACATGATTTAATTTTATTTACATTTTCACTTGTGTATCTATCACAAGGAGCTGCCATTCCCTATATGAGTTCTGTAGATGTGTAGCTACAGAAATGCTGTGTGTGTTGTATTCCAGCAAGAGCAGTGTAGTACTGCCACCTGCCTAACTGATCCCAGACACTGAGAACCTTCAGTCTCATCATCCTGACATTTACTGCTTGAAATAATGAGTGTCACAGTCTGCTGTCTCCCTTCACTAGAGCGAGACTGGACAGTTTGCTGTTGGATCTGAGTCATTTGCTGATGAAACTCAGGATTATGCTCCACTTCAGGCTCTGGGGGAAATGATGCCTTACTGGGTCTTTTGTAGCACTACTGTCTCTTGTCCAGAGGAAGTTGTGCATGTCATGATACAGTAGATTCAGTGATCCACATGTAAGTAGGGTGGCTTTTGAGACATAGTGGTCTATAAAATAAATGATAGAAGGTGGTTTTTAGACTTCTGACATTTCAATAACTAATGATGCTTCCACTTTTGTTTGCTGTTAAGCAGTCAGCTTGCATGTCTGTGCCTGGCAGATGCACTAAGCATAGCTGAACAGTTTGGTTCCTGTGCTTGGAGGTACTCTGAAATGGCAAGGAATGAGATGAATGAGGAAAAATTGTTATGGTGAAGCTTTGAAAATGGCTTTCTTGTGTATTCCTGACCATTGTATGGCTAGAAGCAGGGAAGTCCACCTGTGCTCTCTGAGCAGATTAGGAGCTGTTTTTCTTGGAGGTTTGTTTGGCTGCTTCCTGGATTGTAACTGGGAGAGAGAATGCTGTTTGGAGAGATGTTTCTTATCTCAAGAGCAGTCATCTTGCATTGTGCTGTGGTTAATCACATACGTATGCTAGCCAGAGCTCATCCTCTGGGACTCAAAAAGGAGACTTTTCTAGCAAATCTTTAAGTATTTACTAAAATGCAGGTTTGCACCAGGGCACACTAGAGGTGTTTGCATTTCTTTTCTGTTTGAGGCAACAAGGTTTGTATATAATAGAATGCTGAAAATCTCAAATGTTGTACCTCGGGGTTGTCATCCCACTATACCATTCTTTACCTGTTTTTAAGGAAACCTTTGGAGGCATTCATAGTCTTTGAGAATTCAGAGTAGCCTGAAAATTGCATAACACTGAAAAAAAAAATCTCTGCTCAGTTCTTGCATAGTTGGTGTCCTGGTTTTATATGGAGGAAGACAAATGAACCAACACTTGCTGATTACTTTAGGACTGGTGACATTCAATAAAACAGTTTTTCTTGACCATCAAAGGGCTGTAGCAAATCAACCCTAATTGTATAAGAATGAGTGTGGCAGTTAATCTGGGCTGGGGATGAAGAAGTGCAGTCATGTATGGTCTCAGCATCCAGTAGAAGGGGGATGAATTAAAGCTGGACCTCCCAAGGTCACCCAACTACAAAATGGGTTCTGGTACTTGAAACCTGCTGTGTTGAAGCCTGATTTTTTTCACTTGGTGTACTCTTTCTCTTAAGGTATCATACATCCTGGGACTGCAGAGATAAAAACAAGGATATGCCAGGTGTGCTCTCCAAGGAGCTAAACACACCATTTTATTGCTAGGGTGGATTGTATTCTTCCAGTTTGAGTAAGTTTTATTGTTGTTTGCTGCTGGAGCTCTCAGAAAGATTGGGTTTGCTTGTATGCATCTGGGTTAGGGTTGTTGTCTTAGCTAGGTGGTTGATTTTTATTTTTACTTCTACAACTGTGAAGAAGATTGCCCATCTAATTGTTCTACATGTTGGACAAAATACAAGCAAGCTGTGGTGTTTGAAGATAAGCCTTGCATGTCCTGGTTGCCCACAAATAGTTCTGCTTTCTAGTGCTTGGAAAAAAAAAGATGAGCTGTGAATGAACCCTGAAGGTCAGTAGATTCAGGCTGTTTCATTCTGGGAGGGAGTGAATTCCAAAGCTGTGGGGCCCTCACAGCTAAATGCAAAGATGTGAGGGTTGGCAGAGACCTAACAAAAGAGATTGTGCAGCCTCCACATCCCACCAGAGGAAGGTGATAAGGGTAAAAGAAAGTGAAGGAACGGAATTTGACAAATAGTTCTCAAGATATATGCATGACAGTAAATGCATTTTTTAACTTTTCAGTGTTTTCTTAGTAGTAAAACAATTACTCTAAAAGTTTGCCTGTGGGCTGGATCCTTCAGATTTTCTAATGGCACGATGTCACAAGTGCTTTATGACTAGAAGCAAGTTGTTTCTTTTCCACCCAAGGCAGTACAAGGGGGACCAAACACTCAGCTGGCAGTTCCCGCAGGACTGTTTTTCCTTGCAATTCCTTAGTCAGTTTTTGTGCAAGGTGAAGTGTGAAATACTGTTGTTAAGGTGAAGTCAATCAGCTTTAAAGCCCCACTACTGTTTTTGTTTTCTTTTTCCATTCAGTTTATATGTTGCAGAATTTTCCTCTGTAGCTGACATGTAAAACTCACTCACTTGAGGTACTAGACTGTTGCCTAATTACATTAAAGCCTAAAACATTGCCTGTGTTGGAAGTGATCTTATAAAAGAATCAGTGCTGATGAACCAATTATGCTACCATTTAATTTAGCTCTGAATAGCCCAAATTGAATTCAGCAACAATTTCCCTGCCCTCCAAATACAGAATACAGTTGTCTTCTGCCTGGCAAGGAGGTTTGGAACAGTCATTAAAACAAAGGGGATTTAATTATTTGTATATATATATATTTCAGTTCCCAGCAGTGCATTCAGCCTGTGATGCCATGACTTTGAACAAACTGGTTCACCACTCAGTCCTTTAGTTTGTATCCAGTGGCCAGTGTGGTCATGCTCATCCTGTGAGGCACCACTGTGAGCTTAGCAGGAACAAGCTATAAAGGTTTAGGATTTTCTTGAAATCACCCCCAACCCCTTCCCTCCCACTTCAGTACCAGAGAGTGCTTGAAAAGACACATCTTCTCTTCCATTACAAGTAGAGAAACTTTTGTACACTTGGCAAAGCAAAGATGTTATGTATCTCATGAAAACTTGCACAGTCCACATGTCAGAGAGGCTTTGCTCCATTGCACGTACTGCACTATGGACAAAGAGCACTTATCATTTAATTCTCTTTTATTATGGCAATGAAAGTGTACCCATGCTTCTCTTTACAGTATTTAATGCTGTTTTCTTTGCTAATTACAGAATGCCTGACCCGGATTTCACTGTCAGGGATGTGAAGCTATTAGTGGGTAAGTTACTTTGAATGCACTGGATTAACTCTATACAGAACAGAATTGCTTTGAAATACATGTCTGGTTGTGTTTGTAGACATTTGTGATAACTCAGAATCTGGGAGAAGGCATGAAGAAGCAATTTGTAATTAAGAAGGCTGGGAGAACCCTAATTAGTAGTTGTGCTGACCAGACTCTGATCTCATGCTGGATAATTGGCTGGTTGAAAGAGTCTGAATGCTTTTGCTCTTAACAGGTGTCCTACAGACACTTTTGTGATCCTGGAAAGCAGCAGCTCTATTGATCAAATTCCTATTTAATTTTTTTTTTAATCTGTTGTAGAGCATCTGTTTGTAAAAGGTATGATTGGAGCCATATCACCTTTTGCCTGTGCTCTCCCCACAGTCTTTATCAGTGTTGGGCCAGGTCAGTGCTTTGAGGAAAGGTTGCTAAGAGAGACTGAGCACAAAGCTGTGCAAACTGCCTCTCTTTTTGATAAGACACAAACCAGAGAAGTGGTGACCATAATCATCAAATATTTCCTAGCAGCCTTTGCAAAAGACAGTTTTTTAACTCTTAAGAAAAGCTCCATTTTGAGTAGATTATACTGTATGTTTCTTTGAAACCTGCTTTCACTGAAGATGGATTTGTTATTTATAGTTTATCTGGAATTGTTACTAAATAGTGATACAGCACTCTGAAGTCACTGCTGTGGTGCTAGCTGAGTTTTGGATGTGTTAGCTGCTGTCCTTCATGGAGATTTTTAACTTCATTCTTGCTATTTAGAATTTACTGGTTTTATTTACCAGTTTTGTGGCACTACTTAACCTTTTAAACTAGCCCAATTGCTGCATTCTGAAAGCTGAATTTTTGACAGTTACTCTTTGAGTTCACTAATCAATAGGAATATCAAGTCTGGAAAAAGATGTAGTTAAGAAAAACAAGGGAGAGGAACTTGTGCCTCATTTCTGCTCACTTGGGGTTATCTGTGAGAGAGGGGTTATCTCTGATAACCTTTCTTCACAAACAAAACTTGGCAATGGTGCTTAATTTATGAACATTTATAAATCTGAGGGGGAAAATAAAAGCCCCAAACATCTTTGGCAGAAAATGTTAGGGAAGTGGTGTGAGAAGTGCTGCTTGGTAGCATTTCTTTTGGTGGGTCTGCAGTTAAATTAGGAAATAATATGGGGGTGTTTCAAGTCATAAATTCTGTGGATTTCCTTAATACCTGGAATGTTTGTAGGTATAGAATATCTCCTTTTGCTGGGGAGGAGCCTCGTGCATCAACTTTGTAATTAACTGTAGCCTGTTTGCAATTTTCTGTGCATTTATTCCATGGCTGATAAAGTGCCATTTCTGTCTCTGAAACTGCTGAAGCTGAGGGTCTGATTTGGAGATGTTTTGGAACAGCACAGTGTTGTGTAACAACGTTGTTTTTCCTGCAGAACAGTCAAAGTGTGGGAGTTGCATTTCCTCAAGATTGATGTCCCTTGAAGGGGGGTGGAGATTCCTGTGTACAGGGCCAGCAAAGCCAGAGGATATTTATAAATAAAATTAGGTGTATAAAACAATGGAGCAGAAATAACAATAATAATTAACTTTGAGATTAACTTTAATGTAAACGTGTGCCATTTCTCACAGCTGGTTCAGCAATCCCTGTATATGCTCTAGGCCAGATACTGCACGTCTTGGGTCTTTTTTTATTTTCTTTGGACAAACTCCCTTTGGGGTCATTGTACTGAGCCTGTAATTTGGTCAGGAACATTGTCACCTGCTGTCTTTTTTTAATACAGTTGATGACTTCTGGCATCGCAGGTGGAAACTTTGATTCAAAAGGTCAAAAAATTTGGGAAATGGACTGTAAATTACATCTGAAAAATCATGGCTCTTATGGCAAATCACTCTGGAGTTTGTGCTGTGTGCAACAGCCACACTGACACTGGGTGCACAGGGGGCAATTCCTGTCTCCCTGTCAAATTCATAAGTTACCTACTACCAATGACTTCAGCTAACACTGGTGAGCAGTTTCCTACTGCATATCATTGCTGATAATTTTTTCTAGTTTTAGGTTCATACATCATTGACACAATGTAATATGCAAATAAAGCAGATGAGAAGCCTTGTTTTATCAGTACCTCCTGTGTTTGCCCCTGCTCCTCAGAGCTTGCCTGAACTTCTAGGTACCTGCATTTCTGAAAGGCAGGGTTTTCAAACTCATCCAAGGCCTTGCTGAACCTGGGAGAGGAATGATGGTTTGTGGATGTGAAATGGGATCATCATAACTGCATCTGAACGTGCGTGGGAGTCAACAGAGAGAGCATAGCTTGGGAAATGTTTTGTTCTATGTAAACTTGTTGGTTTTTTAAGTGCTCGTCATTCTAGGATGCTGGCACTATTCAAACCTGTCATTTGTTCTCTTTTCTTCTTTGAAGCAGGGGAAACACATTGGTTACAGAACATTTTAAAGAAAAGGTGCTGGGTTGTTCCAAAGCACATAAATTCCATAGGAAGTTACCAAGCCTTTGGTCTCAAATTCTTTGCTTTGATTACTTTTTTTTTTTGTTCTTCTTTTTCAAGTTGTTTGCTTGGGTCAGCACGGATTGAGTTTAAAAGAGTATCTGCTTCTCTCTGGCATCTGTGGTGTCTTGCCCTTTGACTGGTAATTGATGTCTGCACTGCCTTTGTCTTTGAGGTTGTCACAGTGTGCCCAGGAACTCCCTGGGTGCCTCTGGAGTCCCTGCTCCAGCACGGTGTCCGTTTCCAAACACTAATGGCTAGTCTGGATGTATTTGCTTTTATTTTTTATTTTTAGCTGACCTCTCTTCAGGTTGCATGCCACAGACTGGCAGTCTGTCTCCATTGAATCCCTGCTTTTACACTCACACCTGAATGAGCTAAATAAACCACTAAATCAGCCTCATGGTGCTGCTGGGTCTGTAACATTCATCACATCCTCTCTCTAGGAGCTGGCCTGGCTTTGTGTCCCAGGGGTATGTATTATACACCCCAAAAAAGGAGCTTGCAATCCCCACTAGTGGCAAAGGGGGCGAGTTCAAAACATGCTGAGGACTGTCAGAAAGAAAAGAGACTTTCAGTTATTGTGATCCCTGGGCTGAAGAGGTTAAAGTTGTGAGCACAGCGGTCACTTCTGCAGGATCAGCAGCATTGTTGGATGGAATTCAGCGTGCCCAGCCGGGCATTGTGTCAGTGGGAACAGTGCAAGTACAGGACTTACACTATTCATGGGGTGGTCTTACTGACATAAACTCACTGATTGATTTTATCTGATTAACTCACAGGGGTTTTTTTGAGAATTAAAAAAAAGCGAATGGAGGAGCAATGAAGAATTTATCTTCAGTTTTATGTTTTGCTATAAATTCTGATTCTGTAGACTGGACTGGGCCATAATGCCAGTGGATAGAAAATGTTTGGTTCCCTTCATTTAGTAGCTGTGTTCACAAACTGAGTTGAAAGGCTTTGGTGTTTTCATCTCGTATAAAGAATCCAAGCAAAGTTGAAAGCAGCAAAGCTTTTAATGGTGATAAAATTTGTGCAGTGAGGGATGGCAGTAAAACCCAAACATGGCAATGATCCGAAAACTGTTGAAGAGAGCAAACTTCATCTGGCCTAAGGAGGTGATGCATAGGATGAGACCTAATAGATCATCTCAATATTTGATTTCTGTGGTTCTGTCAACTCTTTAAAGACCTGGCAGCAGGCTTTGATCTCCAAGACAAAGGGTGAAAGGAAAACCAAGGCTCTACATATCCTCTTGCTTTCTTTGCTAAGAGTAGCTGAAGAGATACCTGTGAGGTTTTGCCTTCTCATTAGAAACACCAAAAGAACAGAAGCTGAGCCAAAAATTTCAGTTGCAAATTGAGTGTTTAAAGAAGTGTGTGTGAAGGTCTCTGCCTCAACTATGAGTTTATAATCATGGTGTCAGTAGAGCAAGATAGTAGAATAAATTACATCATTAAATCCCAGATGTTTGCAAGGGAAAAGCCCTATAAACAGGGGGGGTTTGGCCCTGCAAGTGCAGGTCAGCCTTGCCTTGTGCTGCTGACAAGGGCTGGTTCTGGAGGACATGCCATATCCTGTCATACATCTGCTCCTGGTTTATTCATTAAGTGAATAAGATCTTAAGGGTTTCATTGTACTGTGCTGAAGTGAGCAACTGAGCTTTCAGTAACATCAGTTGAAGAAATTAGATCTGCAGAGCAGTATTTCAGGGGCTGCTAAGGCTTTTTTTTTTTCTCATTATAGGAGTCACTTCAATTCCACAGTGCAGTGGTACACAGTAAATAGTGTCACCTTCTTTTCCCAGGTGGGAAACGGGCTGAAAGGTGAAATGTGTAATGTTTGGTGTGGTGCTGGAAACAGTTTTTGGGGAGTCTCAGTTTTGACTTTTCCTCTAGACTCTACATGATGATCTGACTGTGGTGACCGAGCAGGGGGCTGAGATGGGGTGGAACAAGTTTCCTCCCTACTTAATGTAAGCAGGTTGATTTGAGTGGTTTAAGTTCAGAAAAGGATTACTACTGCCAAGTAGTAGCAGCCATGAGCTGTGTAGGGCTCTGTATCTTTCATCTGCCCATTTTTTTTCTGTTAAATACATAATGCTGCTGCAGTCCCCAGGAACTCCAGCCAAAACAAGAATATCCATGCCAGGTACTTCACAAACAGACTTAGAACCCCCCTAATCCATAATTGTGTTACTAGGTGATAATAGGGGAATAAAGGGGAATGGAAAGAGGTGCAAACATTGTAAGTAACTATTATTATGGGTTTATAAAATGCCACTTATATATTTAAAACTGTACACACATTTATAGATAAACACATCCAGGTATGTATACATTTCATTCAGTACCCAGTCAAGAATCTGAAGTGGTGTCTCCACAGAAGAGAAAATTGTGGTGGTGGTGACTGCAGATGAGGTGGGTGAAGGCAGGAGGAGGGCAGAGACCATGTACAACATTCCTTTTCCATTAGCATACATTTCTTCTGGTGCATTAGCACACTAGTTCCCCAGCTGGCTGTGGAAACGTGTTGAGCTTTTTTGTTAATAGCTACTACTAAAAAAAAAAAAAAAAGCTGCAAACAAACCAGATAACTGCCTCTGAGTAACTACTTCCTAGATTTTTTGGTTCACTCAAATTGATCTGCTCTGAAAATTGTATCATGGTTGAATTCACATCAAACTACAAAGCAAGTCAAGAGCCTTGTAGTGTGGTCTGCGGGCAAGCAGGGGAAATTTTGTCTCAATCAATATACAGTCCTCCATCCTGTGAAAGAAAATTAGCTGTGCAGATACAAAAGAAGGACAAAGCAGCCACACACTGCAGTTAGGAAAACTTTCCATCATTTCTGCTGAATAGGGACCTAGTGTGGCTTTTTCTATAGAGCAAAACGCTCCATTTGTTTCAAGGAAGTTGTGAAATTGGAGACTGCGAGGAGTTAGGAGGGAGGCTCATTAGGGAAACTTTGTTCTAAGGAGTGCTTCCCAAAATTAAGCAGGCTGCTCAAAGGAAGTGCAGAAGTCTGCCCTCAGTCTTGCATCTAAGTCTTGATTAAGATGTATGGTTCCCCCTCTGTGTGGGGATTTGCCCTGTGAATGGAAGCACTGCCTTTGGAAGAGCAGAAGAGCTGAGTCAGGGGTCAGTGGCTGCTGTGCCTCCAGGAGTCTTGTGTGGAGGGATAAGGAGGAAGCCCTGAGGTCTTTGCTCTGTTCCTAGTGTCCAAATAATGCATTTTTCAAAATGCACTGGACCAGGCTCTTGTGGGGGAGAGGAGGCAACACTGATCTCATGGGAGGTACTTGTATGGAACTTTCCCGTTTTGTTGGAAGATTTCTTCTCTTGTTGCTTTGGGGTTTTTTGTGCCCCACAGTTTGATCTGTGCTGGGCTTGCTCTCTGGGATCTGCTTTTTTCATTTTCATTTAATTTCCATTTAAGTTTCCCACTTAAATTAAACCAAACCAAACAGAGTTAATGAAAGCATCCTTACTGCTCTGGTGGTTTGGAAGGCAAATGTCTCTGTAGCTGTATGAAAACCAACTTGTGAACACGTTCTTCAGCCTGAGGATTCTGACTGAGGGTACCTCTGGGTCCTGCCATTCACACCCTAAATTCATCAAGGGCCTCAGATCCACAAGAGACAGTAGATCTTTCTGGTAGCCAAGAGGAGCAGAGGGATCCAAGAGCACCTTGAAGACAGGAGATAAGGATGGCTCTGTGCAGGATGAGGCTGAACTAGTATGTTCCTCATGAGAGACTGTAAAATAATTGCATGTTGGTGCTATTCCCAGTGATCTGAGGATCCCAAACCAAAAGCTGTGCTTTAAGAGAGCTGAGCTGCATACCTGGCTGTGAACTTTGTTCAAGAGGAAAAATGGAAAATCAGAAAACAGTGTAGGTCAAGGGTAATGATTTGTCTCGGATGTTATAAGGCTCTTTGCAGTATTACAGCAACATGTGTGTGAGATCCAGTTTCAGAAAAACTAACAGTTCCTCTATCATACTGTTTTGTGGCCAAAACTTGCTTAAAATCACCCACTATTTTTAAAAAACCGTTTGTTTTTTAAAACCAAGTTCCAAATGTCCTCACAGTTGTGCTGTTGGGACTGCCAGTGTGCTTCATGCTCTGAAGCTTCTCTGTAACTGGGAAATCTGCTAAGTCAAACCTCAACTAAAATCAGCAAATATATATTACCACTTAAAATTATAACTTCCAAGTGCCTCTAAGCTAGGATGGAGCCAAACCAATGGTCTATCAACAAGGGGGTTTAAAAGTACTGTTGATGTGAGCTGGCCAGACTTCCAGCTGCTGCATTTCTTTTTAAACGTGAGAACTAAAAAGAGGAAACATCTGGATAACAACAAAAATAATAAATAAATGTGCTGTTTTGTTGGAGCAGTTAATTCCAACTAAATTGGAGTCTAGCAGGTACCTCTTTCCCAAGTACAGCACTGAAAACTTACTGGCTCATCCTTTTGTCTTTGTTATTTTTACTTTCTTTTCCCTTGAGCGACCTCTCCTGTTTTCTTTGTAAGCCTCTGGCTTTGATGAGGACTCTGTACTGTACAGAACTCATTTTACTCCCTAATCTCATGGCAGCTTGTGAGGAAGTACAGATAAAGCCTTCTAGACTTGAGCAAGTGCTGTGAGGATGCTCCTACCAACCATGAACCAATAATGATAGAGAAATCAGCATGCTGTTCTGTAAGCAGGACCAGTAGGACTTGACAGGTGGGGTTTTTTTTGTTAATTATGGGATCAATTAGTTCTTTGTGGGACACCAGCAGCCATGTGTGTTGATCAGATAATGTGATTTCTGGTTTGTTCCTCTCCCTGCTCCCTGTTTGCTCAGAAATAGGAAATTGTGGAGCTGCACTGTGTTCTCTCCTGGGCAGAATTAAAATTAGGAACTAGACCAGTTTCTGAATGGGTTATTTTCAAGTGAAGGTTACATTAGTGATTTTTATTCAGTCTGAGGGCTCTGTCTAGTTTACTGAAAATTGAAGGGGTTCCAAGCAGCTCTGAAGAAACCCTTTGGGACTTCAGCCTCCCCTGGTATTAAGGTGGAGCATTGCACCTCTGAAGTAGTAATCTCTGTCTATTGAAGTGGCATCTTGCAGGCTTTCAGAGGACATTGCTTCATTTAACACATACTGGGTTTGTGTCTCTTAAATAGCTTCTTTAAGAAGAAAAGCTCCAGTCTGGAATAGCAGGAGGGGATGTTGGGGCTGTGGTTGGGTGCAGCGCATCCCTTACCCCTGTGTTTGTGAAGCTGCTGTGAAGCAGGCAGGGAGCTGACCCCTCTTAAAAAAATTATTTAAGCTTCATCAGTTTCTTGAGTATTGGTGAACTGTTTGTGTCATGAAACCAGGACCTAGGGCAGAGTAAGGTTAAAACTTACCCCGTGTTCCTGATAGACTGGAAACAGAACCTTGTCCCTCCAATTCCAGTACTGTGCCCCATGGTGCCAGACCATATTTTTGCCACCTAGTTTTTGCTATCACTGCATGTTTTGTGCCCTGGTATAGTGTCTTTCTGATCCCTGTGCTATCCATTCCAATGTGCTTCTTTGCTGTATCAATTAAGCAAGTCAGTATTGGTGCCCTGCTCATTCTTTTCCTTCTCTCCCCACTTCTGGCATTGCTCTCCTACCTCTTGTGTGCTGGCACAAGCTTTGCTCTTCCTTGCAATGAGGTGGTTCAGAAAGTTGAACTTGCAGAAAACTCCACACTGCCTTCCTCCCTCACAGAGAGAGGGAGGAATATATGTGTGGGTTTTTAGTTCTTATTTTTAATGCTGGTTTAGCTGTCAGCACTAACCTTTGCTGGGCTAAAGCATGATGGATATGGTATCTGCCTCTGTCCTGAGTTTCCACTGGGGAGCTGTGCATCAGAAGGTGCCTGGTGAGTGAGCCTTGATCCCCAACTGGGGCTTCTGTGCCACAAAATAGGCAGAAGGTATTTGATGCTCCCTTTTCTTTGGCTCTTAGAAATAAAAGAGAAATATTACAGCACTTGCTTGCCTATGTTTAGCATGTCCGCTGACTTGCCATTTTGGAAGTAGAACCATTTCTATTTTTAGAGCTGAGCTTCCTGCTGGAACTCTTTAAATTTGTCCTTTGCCTAACACAGTCAAACTCTAAAAAAATCCAATGAAACCTTAGTTAAAGTGGGACAGTTTTGCTAAAAACAGTTCATGACCGGATATAACCAGCAGTAAATCCACTTTGAATGAACGTTGGAATAAAAATTCAAGCCCTCAAAAGAATGTTTTCCATGATGTCAAAACATGCAAGTGAAACTGAAGTTATGTGGTGAGGTGATCATGGTCATCTTAAAACCTCTGTCTTCTGGTGTGTTTAAAACTGTTGCCCATGTGGGAATATTGACCAGAACAGCTATTTTAGAATACCTCCCTGTAGTCACACTGTTCTTCTGCAATGAGCATCCTCTGCTTCAGCTCATCCAGACTAGAAAAGAACTGTCTTTTTCTGGAGGAGTAGCATCCAAAATCCTGAATACTTCATGGCAGTTGTTATCTCTTAATGTGTCATAATTTACTTTAGTCCAAAATGACCTTCAAGTGTAGCTATGCCTTTACTTAAACGTCTCTGTTAACATCATTTTGTTCCAGAGGTTTGATGTAATTACAGCTCTATTCATCTTAAGATGTCCTCCATACCTGGAGTATGCATCTCCTATAGGATGATGTAATTGGGTACTGTATAAAAATTAAAAAGGAAAGTGTTTGTTTGTATATGGAATTTTTTTCTTCTGTGTGGTTTTCACTGGCTGAAGTTTCAAAGAATCCCTGAAAATTACGGTTTATATTTTGGGTGGTTATAAGGCTCCTGATTCTATATACTGGCACTAAAGCACATTATTTGCCCTTTCTTTAGTCCAGTCTTGTAGCATTAAGGCTTAAAACTTTTTGCTGCCTTAAGCTCTTCCTGCAGACACGCCCTAAAGACCTCACCTTTTGTTGTGTGAAAAAACACTAATAATCTGGGTTATTGTAATCTGGCACTTTTATACTGATAAAAGTGACTGAATTATAAAGCTGCAGACACCCAAGAGGGAAGGAGGGGTCAGGTACATGTCAGGTTTCCATAGCTTTGCATCTCCATAATAAGTAAATAATTTAACCCATTCCTGGACCAGGGGGTGTAATGGAGGAGGGCAAAGAGCATTGCAGAGGGGAACTGGGTGCCTTGGGGACACATTTCATGGTGGATCAGGCCACGTTGGGGGAACTGCTGGGTGAGAAAACTACCTTGGTGATGTGAGGGAGAGATGTGTGCCCGTGTCCGAGCCGGACTCTCCTTTCCTTTTGTTCTTCTGTGCCCTCTGGTGGATCTGGGAGTGATGGTATTGGTATTGGTACGTGCATCTCAAGCTGTTCTTACCCTGGGTCTGAAATGCCAGGAATGTGGTGAATAGCTCCTCTTGAGTGAGGACTTTTCTGCTTTGATTCATGTCCCTCCTGGTTACTGTGGAATATCATAAAGGTCTCCTGGGGGTAGCAGAAGAATAAGTGCTTCCCAGCTCCAGGAGCTCCAGAGGGATTATCTGGGATGCAAGTCAAAGCCTCAGTCTTTAGGTACAATTAACCCACTCGTGAAGCTTGCAGACTTCCTAAGGCTCTGCCAAAAACCCTGCTTTACAAACCTAGGATTTTTTTCTCAGTGAGAAGCATAAAGATTAGAAAGGACCAGCAGGCCTGGCCCTGCACATGTGAGATTGGCTTCTGGATGTAGGCACTGTCTTGTACCTTGGGCACATTCAGCCACAAAGGGTTAAAATAGTTCCCCAGGGTAGCTTTATCCTCTTAATGGACAGGCTTGATAATCATTCTTACAGCAGGGACATTTCCTCTTTCCTCTTTGGTGGAAAAGTTGCACCTTTTCCTGCCAGCAATGCCCTGGGGAGCAGGCAGCAGCCTACAAAACACTGCTGTCCTTTTCACCTCTGGTTCACACCTCCTGCATGTGTCTTGTATTCTGCTGCCTGGTTCATATTTGCTTTGCTTATGGATCACCTCTTGCTTCCACTGCTCCTAATATCAGTGGTAAATCCATGCCAGGGGCAAGGATGGGCTGCTTTGGAGTCTGGTATCCTGGATAATACCAGTGTGGAGCTGTTTCAGGTCAAGGCAGGGGGAAGAAGTGCTTCACCTTTTCAGACATGGGAAATAGCAACTGTTGGACCCCAGAGGAGATTGTTACAGTCCCAGAACTTCACATTTGTTGTTCCCTCTCTGACAGATCGTTACAATATTCCCTATGTGAAGCAAAGTCTGGATGCAAACTCTACAGGGGAGATGGATGAGAGCTTTGAGTGACTTCAGAGCTGGAGCCCCATCATTCCTGAAGTCTCTGGGGTGGACGTGGTGAAGCTGTGATTTGTGGAAGGAGGCTGATTATGTAATGTGCATTTATAAAGTGCAGTTCTCTTTCTAACTGGAGAACAAGGTTTGCCTCCTTGGTGCTCTCAAAGTATTTTGGCCAAGAAGCCTAGAACAGAGAGGAGCAAATCTTTGTACCAAACCAGATCAGGCTGGGTGGGCCTGATCCCAGTGGAAGGGAGGGACTCTGCACAAATAATTTTACCTCTGGATGGTCATTTCTTTATATAAAAAATATTATATTGCAGTATAAAGACATGTTGTAAGATTGAATCTGTTAAAACCATTATGGTGTCCTGGTCAGTAGGCCTCTAGATGAAGGGAATGCATATTATATATGCTATTCCCTCCCTTAATTTTGCTGTGGATTTTACTCATGGAGTAACTTTTTTTTTAAGGTTTCAGATGAAGCACAGGAGCTCTTCCTGAGTGATTTTATTTCCCCGTTTCCATCTCTGCAACTGATTCTCCCCTCTCCTTCTTGCTTTTGTCTGTTCCTCTTTTCAAAGATGGTGTGAGCTTGTTTCTTAGTTACTGTCTTTGTGATCCTTTGGGGATTCACTTGTGCTTGATGAGTAAGCAGCAACAGAAAAGCAAGATGTTTCTTCTTGAGGCTGTGAAATCCCCTCCAGTGAAGCTTAGCATCACCACTCTGCCTCTGAGTCACATCTGCTGCAGGAGAGGAAACAACACCTCTTAATCCCTCACTGTCCAGGTGTTCTCCAGTCAAGAGTTATATTGGGAAAAAAATAAAATAAAAAAATCCTGGGAAGCCAAGGATGAGGGCTGGATGGTGCACTGAAGCTTCTCATGTCAACAGCCAAAGAGGCTCTTTGCCAGGCATCCAGGTAGATGTTAATCCAGGTGCAGTGACTGATGAGCTGATGTGAGGAATGTGGTCTGTGCCAGGGGTTGCCAGGGTTGCTGAGGTCCTGCTGGGACACCATGGGCTGCATCAGGCTTGATGGAGTTGGGTCCCTTCTCAGAGGACAGGATGGGAGGGTGGCACGAGGATATTTGGGAAAGGGTTGACAGAAATGGTACATCAGGTGGAATGCACATCAAAATCCAGCCTGACCCGAGATCTCTCAGTCTGATGCTGCCTTTTGGAGCCTCTGTGCTGTTGTTTCCCTTGTTCTTTACCTGTCTCCTCTCCTAGATGATATATTTTTACCTTCTCCTAGGGGCAGAGAATAGAAGAAGGACCTGAATCTCTTCAGGAAAGAAGAGCTAAAGTTGGCAGTAAGCCAGCTCTGCTAGGAAGTGGGCAGCAAGCAGGAGGCTGTTAACCTATAATTACATGCCTCAAATTTTGTGAGCGGTACTCCAGAAATCATTATGTGTGGGCTTGTTTCATAGTCCTGTGGTTTAAGAGAAAAACATCCCCTCAAATTACTCTTTAATTTGGAAGTCAAGAGCCTATCAGTTCAAATCTTAGCTCTTCTGCCCATAATGGATAATGGTGTCTGTTTAACAAACCTGCTATTGAACTGGGCCTTGTCTTTTTAATTCATCAGGTAACTGCTCACTTTGCTGTCAGAAAGGATAATTCAGAGCTGTACAAGGTTGCTTCCAGAAAATCTGAGATCAAACCTCAACTGTAATATGGCAAATCCCAGCCCCTGCTGTTGCAGTCCTTCAAATACAATTTTTTGGTATCTGTGTACTTACCTCCTCTGGGATGTAGCCACTGCTTTAATTCCCAGGCACTGGAAGCCAAAAATCAGTCCAGCTTTTATTCAGGGGCTGTTTAACAGCACTTCCCCCAGCTGCTAACCTGTTGAGTTGAAAAAATACTGTTCCCCCTAAGGTTAACTGTTCAAAGAACAAACCACAAAATACAACCAAAAACCCAAAACAAAACCAAAAAAGAGAACACCTTAACCCCAAATTAGATCTTCTGTATATTGTTGCAAACATGCAAATAGGCAACTCAAGGATTCTGGAGCTTTTTCATGCCTAATTAAACTTTCTCCCCATCCTGCCTCAAGGTGGCAACCAGATCTACAGTCCCAGCTCAGCCTAAGGATGAAATCCTATTCCCTGGCCTTGTAGTGAAGAGTTTGACTGACAGGCCAGTGGGACTAATCCAGATTTATACTGTATAAATTTTTCTTTTTGATGACAAAGCTTTATGGTCTCAAGTTCCTTTCCAGAATCATTATGACATCTGTCACTGTCATTGCTATCAGTGGCTAAGGATGTTTGTAACAGAGTGATGCAATCCAAACTATCATTCTTGCTGAAATACTGCTCCCAAGCACACAATAGACCAGGTGCTGTAATTATTAATAATTCCCTCTGATGGCATAGCTCAGCCCTCCATTTTGTTTTAATGCAATTTATTTTGAGTTATTTCTTTGGCAGTGAGGATGGTTTTGGAGTGATTTTTTTTTGGAAGCATTGCGAGTTTGTTTGCTGGAATCCTTCTCTCCTGGAAATGAAGCATGTCTCTCATGGGCTCCTGTTCACTCGTGCACAAATGAACTGCTAATTAGGATGATGAAATTGCTGGGAGAGGTGAAACCTTCCAGTTGGCCAAAGAGAAGATTGTGGATTAATCTGAGTAAAGCTGAAGGCTTGACTAAAACTGCTGTTCAACATTCTGCTGCTAATGAGACTTGTATGTCTGCCACTCGAGGAGCTGAAAGCATGTCCTGTAGTTTTTGTTGAGAGATCCAAAGTGGGGGCTCACTCTTCTGTGGCATTTAGTGCTTCCATCACCCTGACTGGAATTGGGAATACTCAGCAACCAGGTTAAGGTGTTGAGCAGTTTATAGTATCTGGTGATGCAGAGCAGTTTGCTTTTTATGGCTGATTTGAGGACATGAGTAAAAGCATCTTGAGAGGCATATGCATGTTTGGAAGATTGAAGAGTATAATTTGGAGCTGTTTGTCTTGCACGCCCCCTGCTACCATGTTACATTGCTTCTTCATAGATTTTACTGTACTCCTGCTCACGTCAGTCCATGTAAAGGAGGAAACTCTCCATCCCCCTGAAGCAGAGAGACACAAAGTGACTTGTTCAGTGTCATGCTGGGCATAAAGTCCACTTATAAATTGTTCCCTGCTCACTGTTTGAGCAGCTTAGGACCCATGGAGGGGCTGATGCTGGTCTCTCATCCTCTAGTAACAGTTTCCCTGCAGCAGTTGAAAATTTATACCTTTGTAGTATAAAATATATAATTTTATATATATATATAAAGCAAAGGGAAATGTTTTGAGGTTGTCTCTGTGTTTGCAGGAAGCCGTCGAATAGTGGATGTGATGGATGTGAACACACAGAGAGGAGTGGAAATGAGCATGTCTCAATTTGTGAGGTACTATGAAACCCCAGAGGCCCAGCGGGAGAAACTCTACAATGTCATCAGCCTGGAGTTCAGTCACACAAAGCTGGAGAACATTGTCAAACGCCCCAATGTGGTAAGGGAGCCTGTGGTGATGGTGTTTATTTTCAGCTTCTTCCCAGTCACTGCTTGCTTTTGTAAGAAATCAAACATTGAGTTTAAACAAAGTGATGTCAAGTACCTCCAGGTCCTGTCCACTTTCTGTTAGGATCTCATTTTCACCCAAGTGGAAAGCTGGTCTCCTTGATGGTGGAACTTCAGGTACAGAAACTAGACACCTGATGACCTCTTAATCATGCATTTTGCACAGACACCCAGTTCCTCTCGAGGTATTTGTGGGAAAATCCATTAAAAAATTAAATATCTGTCTATTGGTTTTCCTCCTCTAAGGAGAAGGAAATTTAAAACTATTATCAGGAAGCTTTAATTTCCTATGTATGAACCCTCCTATTAGCTAGAAAATGTTCAGGGGGCTCCAAAGCAAAAAAAAAAGTTTAAAACATATATATTAAATCTAGAAAATTGTAGATAATTATATCAGTATAATTTGGCAGTGTCAGAGGAAGGGGGAAGATTTGTAGACATTTTCTAAAGGTAGAGAGCTTGTGTGATTTGATTTCCCAGTGGAGTTACTGACAGTGAAACTTGACCTTATTAATAATGATTTCATTTATCACTAAAATGGAGCCACGTCAACTCAGTAATACACAGGAATGGAGGAGATGGCATTGGAGGTTTCTCAGTGTCTTCTTAGGACACTTGCCAGGGACATTGGGCATTGGTCCTTATTGATCAGGGAAAGAAGTGCTCTGGGGTGTTTCTGGTGTTAAGTTGATCCCAGTTTTCCCAAGCACTTTGTGCTTGAGGAACTATTGAAGCATCTGGGCTGAAAACTATGCTTAGGTACCTGTTACCACATGTAGGTGAGTACTTCATATCTGTTTGCTATGGCATGAGTACACAGTCCTTTGTCAAACCAGGAATATTTAGATCTCACTGAAAGTGAGAATTACATTCCCATTATGTTACTAGGTGTTATCAACAGTACCTGGTGCAGATAAAGAATCAGATAGGGGCCAGCCCCAATCTGCAAGAATTCCATGTGCTAATTGCCATATTATTCCACTCCTCTGGGGAGGAAGTTGAGTTGACTCATACAAACAACAGTCTTGGGTGGGCCTTTAAAAAAATCTAGCAGCCAGAAGGCTGAGTGTGGTGCTAAGGGTGACTGAACTGGACTTCTCCGATCCTGCTACACCCAGTCAGAGGACAGATTAATCTCCCCCCCCTGGGACAGGTCTTGCAGTCCTTACTGACCCATAAATGGAGGTTCCTCCACACACGGTAGTTTTCTGAGCTGGGTCGGGATGTACAGCCCCACTGTGGCCAAGCGCAGCACTACAGCCTGCCTTGGGGGACTGCCCAAATTGCCGGCTATTTTCCTGTGTTTTTGAAACCTGGCACACGGGATCCACTTGCATAAGCAGAAGGGAATGTTCTGGATCTCTAGCACAGGCCCCATCATCAAACAGACCAAAGAAGGAGTGACAGGCTTGTCCTTGCTGTGGCCGTGATGGACAGAATGGGATTCATGCTCTGGTACCCAGCACAGGAGCTGTGTTTCAATGTCCCTGAACAATCTTCAGTTTCCAGCTCCTCTTCACCTTGTTGGAAGTAGGTTTCCAATTGCTCAGCTTATGCTGTTTTCTCCTGCCCACACTTCCAAAATGTTTGGCTTTTGGACAAGAACTTTGGTGAATTTATACCCAAGCAGAAAAATGAAGGAAAAGCACAGTAAGTGGTAATGCCATTACTCAAATAAGAATTTAGCCAGAGCAATATTCCTTGAAATGTAAGGTATTGAAATAGTATAATCTCCTTTGTGTTTGATTTTAATGTTGATAGATGCAGTTTCTAGGCTATTGGCTACAAAAATACATTTGAGCACAGGCAGCAGGTGATGGTGCAGGAGAAGCTGCTCACAGGTGCCCATGGGTCAGAATTTGCACCCAGTTAAATTGGCTGCAAAGCTCTCCTGGCTCTGGGGTGCAAAGGGCTGAGCTGGTGAAGTGCTGCACCTTGATGAGCTGGTTCCATAGGACTTCTGCTGAACAGCAAAGCTCTTGCTGTCTGTAAGCACCTGCTGCTATCACAGAATTTTATCCAACAGGATTTTATCCTGCTGTGTGGTCAGTAACTAACAGTTGGCTTTGGGGCTTCCAGGTGGACTTGGTCGACTGGGTGGATAATATGTGGCCACAACATCTGAAGGAGAGCCAGACTGATGCTACCAATGCTATTTCAGAGATGAAATACCCCAAAGTGAAAAAGTAAGTTTGTATAATTTTTTTAAAAAAAGTTCTATTATTGACCTTCTTGATTAATTCCTTTTGAACTCCAGTGCAGGTAGGAGAGGAAGTAATGATTTATTCATTTTCAGTGTGCAGGAAGGGGGTTAGCATGACTGACACTGTGTCCAAACTGTAATGTCTAAAATAGATTGGTACTAGAGAGTCAGAAAGTGATATGCAGCATTTATTCCTCTGCTCTAAAAACAAATATTTTGGAAAGTAAAGGTTTCCACGAGAGAAGAACTCCCCATAGCAGGCATCATGGCAAAGCTTTGTCCTGTAATAGGCTCAGCACCATTGATTTTAGTGGAAGCTAAAGATATTCTATCCTGGAAAATAGTGAGCTCCTTCTTAGGGTTAACTAGATATGGATTAGAGTGCCAGATTTCACATATACATTTGGAAATATCCTAAGTGACTTGCCTAAGGTCACACAATAAGCCAGTGGTAGGAAAGAAAATAGAACCCAGGCAACTTGTTTCATAGGTAGTTTGCTTAATAAGATAATTTATAGTATGCTAAAGCTAAGAAACTGAGTCATGATTTAGAGCTTCAGGATTCATGGCTTGTACAAGGTAAAAAGTAAAGAAAGTGGTTCCTTTCTTAGAGCAGGCACACTCCAGATGCTGAAAAAAATGCAGCAAGTAAACAAGGCAGAAAGGGTTTAAAGGATAAGGTAGCAACATGACTAACAGAATTTAGCAGAAAAAACCAGTATATTCTTGCAGTTCACTAGTTGCATCATGAAATGCCAGATGGTAGGTTTCAAAGAGGGATTTTAGAGAAGTAGCAATTCAACAGATTTTGACATGGAGCTTTTCCCATGTGTGGGGGATGGCCTGGTAGAAAGGAAGGAGATGCCTGATGAAGCAGCAGACACAGAGCCACTGAGGTTGCTGTCACTGGCAAAGTGAAGGTGGAGGTTGACAGCTTGATAAGCTAGCAGATGTGATAGGTAGAGGGAAGCTAAACAGTGGAAGACTGCAAGTGCTTGGAATGTGACAATAGAGATTGATGTGGGGAGAAGGAGTTCCCATGGATGAGAGTTAAAGGCAAGAGTGATGTGTCTGGAGTGATGGGGTGAGGATGTTGCTAGTGAGCATCAGCTAACACAAAGACTAGAGAAAGCTGATTTGCAGCACTGTTGGCACAAAACCCTCATCTGTCTGAAGAAGCAACAAAAATAAAGACAGTAACAAACATCAGTAGTCTAGGCACAAGAGAAGTTGTACTGGATCAGAACAAATACCTGTGGTGCTCACTCAGTGAGCTGTCTGCTCTTGGCTGCTGTCAGAGATGCCCTGGGAGGAGTGTAAGAACAGAGTGAGCATAAAATGATGCTGCCCCTTAAAATTACCTTCTGAACTGGCTGCAGTTCAGGCAGTGGCTATGCAGAGGAAGAAGTGGTTTCTGTGTGTTTAGTGACTCTCAAGATATTTCTCTCCCATGAACTTGTCCAGTTTAAATATGAACTTCCCAAGAGATCAGCTGGAATTTCAGATTGACCCTTCCCTATACAGTTACTAGTCCCAGCTATTGCTGTGAGTACCCAGAGGGCATAAGCCCTTATTAAAGATATGGTGTTCACTTGTGGAGCTAAATGTCAGTGCTGCCACTTTTTTGGTGCTGCCCATTCCTTGATGTGAATTGTCAGAATGCTTTATTCATGAATGGTGTTGCTCAGAAAAGGGGTTCCTCCGTTTCGGTCTCGTTCCCAACGTTCTCCTGATAGGGAGTTTGCAGTATGCAGTACCCACCATTAACGTGTTCCCTACAAACAAAAAGCACTCCAGCAAAAGTGGTGTGGTTTTGCAGACACAGATGGCATTACCAGACACAAATGTCTGCCTTGGCTCCTGCACGTCAAGTTCCGTGCTGGGAGTGAAGTTAGGGAACGCTCCATCTGCTGCGCTGCTTCGGTTACCAGGAGCACAACGCGCGCTGGAGACTGCCCTGGCTTCCACTTGGACTTGCACCATTAACTTTAGAAAAAAGAAAAAAAAAATTGGGGTAATGAGGTTATTTTTCTCTATATAAGTAAATTACTACTTACCTCATAGGAGCCCTAGAGGACTGAATTAAGTGGGCAAACAGTTTATGTAAAATAAAATAAAAAAAACCAAAAAACCCATGTCAAACTTTCCAAGTGCTACCTCTTAAGCAGTAAGACAGCATGAGAAATTAAGGGGATGGTTAGCTGAGACTGTAGTGTGACAAACTTCAAACTGATGGAAGCTGGCATTCCTTCTGAAAAAAGAGTCCCATGCCCACATAGTCCCGTCCTCACTGCTAGAACATGCTGTTGTGCAGCTGCAGAATAAACTGGACTGGGCACTGGTCTGGCCAAAAATTGACTCAGAAATAAAGAAGAAAAATTGGTTACATTTCAGGCCATCCAAACCACCACATGGCTGCATAAATGCTTGTGCCAACCGAAGGGCAGTGCAGAAATGTGGAAAAAATCTCCCCCAGCAGAGCAGTGGGGTCATTGACAAACCCCTCTGCAGCTCACATGAGGTACAGGGTCACGAGCACTGGGTGGGCAGAGTTAGCAACTTGTTGTGTTGCCCCCAGAAGTGGGGTCTGCCAGCCTGTGTGCAGTCAGTCAGTCCACACAGAGTGGAGATGCTTGCTTTAATTTCAAGGGAGCAAGGTGGGTATTCCACAAAGCAAGCTCAGCTTCCTGAAACACAAGAGCTACTTTTATACAGAGAAGGCTTTTTGTTAGTAGGGGTCTCTCTAGCCTGTGGTGTTGTAGTATGCCAGTTGGACATTAAATATACTGATGAAGTATTAATTGGGTGAGTCCAACTAGTCAGTGTTTTCTACTCAGTGCTCAAGGCTATAACCAAGATAAGTTGTGGGGAGTACTCCCTTCCATCCCTTTCATCTGTCCTGCAGGCTTACATCTCAAGGACAGGTTGTTGACTGCTTGGGATGTGCTTTTCTCTGTATCTTGCTGTTCCAGTGTTATGTACACCCTGTTTTCATTCTGCTTGCCTCTTTGTTCTCTTTTATGTGACTTTTCCCAGAAATCAAATTTATTTCCATTAACAGCCAACATGAATTGCTACAAAGTAAGCCTGTTCCTGCCTCCCCTCTTTCACATCTCTGGCTGCACGTTCCTGCAAAGGGCCTTGCAAACATGGGAGCTTGGTTGAGAGAGGGCAATGTGCTGTGTAACTGGGAGCCAGGGCAGGAGGAAGAGGCCAGGATTTTGTAACTAGGTTTGGGGGGCTGAGGCTTGTTGTATCACCTCAGGTGTCTGTGGGTAGGATACTGTGACAAATGGGAAATGAACTGGGCTTAAAACTGCTTCCTTTCATCATAGTGCATCATAACTGCTTTCAGTCAACCTCATATTCAGTTCTCTGTATCAATTCAACCAGGACTAAGGAAAGTTGGATACAGCTGAGCCTGAACCAAACAAAAAAAATGTAATAATTTGGCTTCTCGTTTATCAAGAGATTGCCCTGCTGAAATGATTATGCTCTCTGTTAGGTTTTGTGTTTGTAGCCTTTTGAGATTGTTTGTAAAGCAGTGGCAGTGAGAAACAGCAAGTGTGCCAGGACATGATGGCTATAGAAATAGTAACAGGCACTTCTAGTAACTTGATAAAGTTTGAAAAAAATGAAAACGAAGCCTCAGCCACTGCAAAACCCTTTTTGCTGTCAAAATTCTTCCTACTACTTAAAATATCTAAGCACTGCTATAACAGATCCTTATATTGCTGCTGTCCTTCAATTAAGGATGGAGTATCTTGTGTGAAACACCTACCTGTTCACCAAAGCATGCTGCTCTGTTACCATGTTCTCAGTCAGCCCTCGTCTCCCTCTCCTAGCCTGTCAATCAGCCATCCATTCCCTTCAATTAATTCCTTTACTGAGTAGGGATGGATTTAAACAGATACTAAAATGCTCTGCTGAGCTGTGGTCTAATTAGAAGCTGAGGGTGTTCCTCTGGAGAGGGAGATTGCCCTTTGAATGGAGGGAGCTCCCAGGTCCCACAACCCAACCTGGTGCTGTTTTATGCATGTGAGATACTCATATGCACTTTGCATGTCACGTGTGAACTGCTTTTGATACAAAATTGCTGTATAACTAGAATGAAGTACAAGAAAACTAGACCAATAAGCACAAGGGCTCATTAAAACTTTCCAAGCTAGCAAGGTAAATAAAATTTAATGTCTCCAAGTCGGTGTGTTTAGTCTCAAATAGTCCTTTGTGTGGAGCTTGGAGGACTGGCAGCATCCCATGTGTAACTGAAATAAGCACCGGTGTTTGAAGCAGTCTGTGGTGATCCTGGAGCTGAACAGCCATGTCACAAGGATGGAGACACGAGCCGTGTTCCCACCAATTCCAAAATGCTGTTCCAGGGGCAGGCAGGCAGGCAGGCCTGGCTTGCTGTGAATTGGCAGCTTGGATCATTTCCTTTTGGCGACAGGCGCCTTCTCGGAAATTTAAGCTTCCAATAAAAAAAAAATAATCAAAAAACCAAACCAAAAAAAGAACAAACCAAGAGGTCTCTTCATCCTTAAAGTTCAAAGGTGACCTTCCCGGCGCTAGCTGAACATACGCCGCAGCAAGGAGGTTTGCAGGCAGCCTGAGATGGCAGCTGGGTGCAGTTCTGCTGATCCTCTGCGTGGGCTGTTCATGCCAAAATCTGACGGCTTGGAAGGTAAATACCACTTTGTGGAGTCCCTGCCTGTGGCACCGGTGTGCTCAGGTGGGAACCTCCCCCACCCCACCTTCACCGGAGCTTGTTTTTTCACCTCGGATGGGACCGGTGCAAGGATGGGATGAGGAAAGTGTTGCCACTTGGTCCCAGCCTGATCTGTGAGGGTAATTTGCTGTCGCTTCAGAAGATCTGTGGTGCAGACTGAGGTGCATCGCAGAAAATAGGCTGCTTCTTGTCTCATGTGTTGTTGTTGTTGTGTGACTGACTCAGATCGTAACCCCTCAGGGCAGGAACCGGTCTATTCAGGTGGTTTTGAAGTGCCCGCTGTACACACCGTGTTTAATGATTAGTTACTATTCGGGTTTGATAGGTGGTGGTTTGCTTTTCCTTCAGCCTGGAAGTGCTCAACTATCTTTTTGACTGGAAGCACTGGTTACCACAGCCGGGCTGCCCCGCTCCGGAGGGGGCAGAACGGGGCCCGGTGCGTTTGTGCCTGCGGGATGGTGGCAGAGGCGGCTCCGCGGTCATGCATCCCCCCCCGGGCTGGGCTGCGGAGGGCCCCTCGGTGGGCAGAGCCGACTTCGGAGGTGGGAGGTGGGTGCTGTAGGGGGGGCCCTCCCTGAGGGGGAGCCCGGGCTGTGCCCTGAGCAGGGGAGCCGGGGCCCTCCCTCAGGAGAAGCCCCGGGGCCTTGGCAGCCGCGGAGAGGTCGGTTCCTCCCCGCAGAGGGGTCCGGCGGGGGTGGGGCGGCAGACAGGCCGGGCGGGCTGGCCCCGTGTCTCCCGGGTGACAATGGCTTCTTTTGTCTTGCGGCCGTAATTCGTGGCTTTCAGTTACAGGGCCCCAGTGTGGGAGCGTTGCTCAGTGCGGGTCAGGCCGTTAGCAATGAGGACTCGCCCGAAGGTAGCTATTGTTTCCCGCTGCGTCCTTCCAGCTCCCGCTTCCAGATGCTGTGAGGCGAGGCCTGGGAGAAGGGGACCGCTGCAGCCTCCCCCGTCGGATGCCCGGGAGCAGCTCTCCCGGCCGGGCAAAGGGGAGAGAGAGCCAGCGGGGCCTGCTCCTTTTCCCCGGTTTGGCACTTGCAGTTGGCTCATGGGTTTGTGGTATTCGGTTTCAGGCTTAGGGATTCCAACCAGCCGGCGCTGCTCTTGGGAGGAAGGAAGAGTGAGCTATACTTTTCTCATTGGCCCGAACAAAAAACAGAAGCCTCTGCTGGGGTTTGGGAGTGGTTTATGGGCTGAGCTCAGTGGCAGGGGAGCCCTTGCAATGCCAGAGGGAATAGAGCCGTATGGTGCGCTGTACCTATTGCGAGGGAAGAGGAGCTGAGCTCAGGGTAATGCTGCCTCTGCTCGCGTCTCCCCGAGTCCATGTGCATGTACCTTGTGCCTCTGCCTTCCCCTGCCCGCCTGCCTTCGCATCCCGGCGTGTCTGTCGCTGTCTTTGTTTTCTCTCCTTCGCTTGCGGGTTTGTAGCTCTGCGTGGCGAGTGCATTGTGGGTTTTGCCTGGGAGTGTGGGATCCGCGCTGCCTGATGGAGCCGCGGCTCTGTGTTGTTTCTGTGTTCCCAGCCCTCTCTGTGTTTGCTTAGTGGTTTAGCTTCATTCGGATCGTCTCCCTCTTTTTTTTAGGGGGGGGAATCTCTGTGTTTGTTCTTCCCTGTGAGTTTGCAGGTTACTGCATATTTCTTCGCATCATTTCTCCAACAAATTTCCCCAGGTATTTTGGGGGAAAGTTCCCCTTTCCCCCACACCACAAATCCTTTCTCCAAAATAACAATACATTAAGCTGAACAATTTCAGGCTTGTGGAGAGCATAAAACAAACTCTTCAGTGGGGAAGGGAAGCTCCCCCACAACAGATTACAAGCAGCTGCATGTTTTAAAACCCTCACTGAGGCTGTGCAGGGAGATAAAAGTGGAGCGTGCAGGGACTGGATGTGGCAGCAGTTGTGGAAAAATAAATGAAAGTTGGGGCATCCTTTGCATTGCCTATATTTTCAGGGTGTAACTGGTCAAATTGTCTCCTGAAGCAGGGCCTGGGGTTGTGTTCCTGTAACCCACTTTACCTGCTCTGGCCCAGAGGGCTGAAGGCAGAGAGCTGTGACCAGAGGTTGCTTTCAACATGGATGCTGCGTTACAGCTTTTTCCTTTGGTTTGGTTTTTTTTTTTAATTTTTCCTTTTTTAATTGAAAAACCTGAAAAGTTGAGTCGCTCCCCAATTTAGCAGCTGTTAGTGATGAGGAGCCTCTTGCTGAGGTTGGAGCTGAGTGGTGTATAAGATTAGCTGTGGCATGGAGCTGTGCTGGGACCATGTGACTGCGGTGTACATTGGAAAAGGAAGCTGTAGAGGTCAATGCAAAGGCATTGTGCCAGACTCTGGCAACAAGGGAGATTGTTATATGGCGGAAGATTGCTTTTTTTTTTTTTTTTTCCAGGCTCCTGAGCCTTTCAGTAGCTCTTCGGGTTGGACAAAAGCGGCCCTGTAAGATTAACAGCAGAAATTAAATATGGAATGGCTCATTTGTGGATGGAAAGAAAAACCGTGGTGTGTTTTGGTTTAGATTTTTTTTTTTTCCAAATGCTCTATAGGTTTTTATTAATCACCATGTGTGGCTCTTTGACTAACACCACCTTTACTGGAGTGGAAATCGTTGTGTTTCGAGGAGTTTCAAGAAAACAGAGGGCAAACGGGGAAGAACAAGGGAAAAGAGTTGTGTGTTTATGGTTTTATCTGCCCTGGTGTTTTCTCACAAAAGTGAATTTTAAGCTCTTTGATTTGACAGAGAATTCAATCCTGTTATTTCCTCTCTGAACACAAACAGATCGACAGTTTCAAGTTTAGGTTATTGATTGCTGAGGAATAAATAAAACTGGCTGATGTTTAGGCCATTTATGCTCATTCAGAATATTTTGGTATGAGTAGGTAGAACTGGCTTGGAACATTTTTGTTAGCGTGGTGTATTTTACATCTGACCTTTTGGAAACTGCAAATAATTGATTCCGTCAAGATTTGAGTTGGTTTTTTTTCTTTAAAACAACATGATCCTCTAATACTCAACAGTGTTCACAAGCTGAGAATTTCCCTGTTGGTTTTTGTTTTGTTTTTATGAGCAATTATTCAATCTGTGACTTTTTGCAGTTTGGCTGGAAGGAAGGCAACTTCCTTTCTGGGCTTCTTGTATTGTTTTTAAATTTCATCTGACTTGTAATCAACAATGTCTTGGTAGAGAGAACATAAAAGGAGAAATTAGGGGAAAAAAATAATGTATTTGGGAGGGGAAGACTCATATTTTGAAGTGGAGCATATTGAGAGTCTAGACAGCTTCTTGGCTAGCTGTGATTTTTGAAGCATCTGAAATACCCCAGGGGCAGAAAAAGGCTCTCTTCCTCCTTCTGAAGGATTCAGATAAAGAAATAATAATTTAAAAAAATCCAGAATGTGCAAGAGGCGAAAAGGTGTGATTTCACAAGGAGAGGTTTTTTTAATTGTGAGATGAAGGCACAGGACCTTTTTTGAAGCCCACAAATTGACTGTCTTCATGACAGCATTGCGTCTCATTCTGTCAACTCCAGCTCGGGATGTGGTTGCTAGGCAGCGGGCTCTTATGTACCTATAGTCTCTCTGATTTGCCAGCCTTCTGCAGACACATGGTAAGGTCCTTTCCAGCCTATCATCTAGAGGGACTTTTGCACGCCGTCTGCATACTGCTGAGATCCTCTCTACCTGAATGTGATGAGAGACACAGTGAAATGAAACCGATTTTTGGGGTTTTTTATTAATTTTTTTTTTTTTTTTTTTTTTTGAACAAATCCCGTTCTGGTTCTGTTTCTGTAACACGCCTCCAAAAAAAAAAAAAAAAAAAAAAAAAAAAGCCATGAAACGGAGACCGGAACAAGGAAAAGAGGTTAGTGGGTTAAGTGGTGTGTGTTTCCTGCGTTTGCAAAGGTGCCTGTAGTGAGGAGGGTGGCTGTAATTCGGCCATTAGTTACAGATGGTGGCTGAAGGCTTGAGATTCATGCAGTGAGAGGAGAGCTCTTGTGTCTCTTTCTAGCCATGCCGACTTTAAACTGCTTGGAAACCCTGAATCAAGATGGCATAAAAACCAGTGGATTTGTTAGTGATGCTGCCAGCTGGGTCCTTTATGTGTTTTGCTGCAGAAATGCCTAGAAATGTGAACAAAAAGGAGTTAACTTGCCAAATGACATTTCTGTCCCCCAATCCTTGCAAAAATGGCATTAGTGGCAAGTAGGTAAAGGAGGATTTATAAGCAAATTAGATTTTTCAAAACTTTCCTGTCTTTGAAGCAATCTGTGTACAACTCAGGGTGAATGTTAAGTCTCAAGTGGTGAAGGAGAGTGTTAAACAGATCACCCCAGGGACTGGCAGTGGCATAGAAATTATTTCTGAATAGTACAACTTTTAATGGTTTTCCATGCCTTAACTCTGAAAGCTTTTGTTCCAGTTTTATGAATGGCAAAATCAAACGTGAGGATATGCATTTTTTTTTTCCAGCAGAAACCTAATTATAGTTACTTTGGGAGACAAATTGGAGTACTATGCATGCAGAAACTTAATTGGTGGAAACAGGTTTGCCCATGCAGTTGATCTCTGTAAATTAAGATGGGAAAACCACTATTTCAGACTGATTTTTGTCCTTTACTCTGCTTACAGGTACTGTTTGATGAGTGTGAAAGGATGCTTCACTGATTTTCATATTGATTTTGGTGGCACTTCAGTGTGGTATCACGTTTTCCGTGGGGGGAAGGTAGGTGAACCTTATTTGATATTTATTTTTATTTCTCTGTGCCTCTTGTGGAGGGGAGGGGCTGCTCTCTTATTCTGTTTTCTTCTTTTTTTGTGTGTGTTGTTTTGTGGGGTTTTTTGGGGTGGTGTATGTGTGATGGGGCTAGTCAGTGACCAGTCTGTTTCAGCTAGGTGTGGTGATGTAGATGGAGTATGCTGGACTAGAAGGACACCATTCACCTTTAGGAAACCAATGAGTGTTTTATTTGAGATACCAAATGTTTTATTTGCTGATTGGAGTGCTTTTAGGATTGCTCCATGGTGTAGAAGTGTCTTGCAGTGAGCATCTGGCTGTGTGTATGCTTGTTGGGTCAGGGTGCCCTCACAAGTCTCCTCCTGTAGCTTCTGCTTCCTTTTAGAGATTCCACATTCCTTTAGTGCACACAATGCTGGAGCTGAAATATTCCAGGATACAGAAGCATTTTTGCTGTTTTATGTTGCTTTCCCCAGTTCTGGTATAGACAGTGTGTGGTGGGAACTGAAATAAACACAGCAGATAGAAGATCTCTGTGGTAGAGAAAATGTTCTTCTGTATGTTCCAGGGAATTTGTACTCTACCAATGCAGTGTTTGCAACTGAAACTGAACTGTGCAAGCATCTTCAAGTAAGATATTTAATGGAAGAGAGATGACAACTGACAGTTATCTGCCACTTCCAGCATGTGGACTGTTTGCTGGTGCTGTCTGCTGTGCATCTCTGTGTACAACACCTGGAAAACATATTTTATGCAGAAAGCAGATTTGGTGTTCTGTGTTCATTTGCTTAACACACGATAACCTTTTGGGAATCTCTCAGCTGTTTATTTTTGTTGACTGTTCCTAATAGTTCAATCTTTGTTTTATTTTTAGATCTTCTGGCTGATTCCGCCTACTCTGCAGAATCTAGAACTTTATGAAGAATGGGTTCTCTCAGGAAAGCAAAGTGATATCTTTCTGGGAGACAGGGTGGAACGATGCCAAAGAATTGAGCTGAAACAAGGCTACACATTCTTCATCCCATCAGGTATCACTTGTTAACTAACTGGTTTGGGGTTCACAGGAGTTGTATTTGACTAATGGTTCTCTGTAAAACAGTTCCCCATGTCCAAACCCTATATTGACCTCTTTATTTGCTGTGGCAAAAGAAAGGCTAGGGACTGGATTAATTTAATATTTCATAAATTGTGCTATCCAGACAGATGAAACACTACTTCCTCATTTAAGATGTTATCAGACTTTTCTTTCTTTGGCTGCATGGGACCACAAGCTTGTTTATAATGATAGCAGACATTGTGTCTGTCTAGTGGCTCTTACCAGGGAAATAAATACAGGTAGTCTTTCTACGTGACAGAAAGACAGGTTGGTAGTTTTTCAGCTCTAGAATTACTCTGTAGAGACAGCATTATTATTTTTTAATCATGGAGACAGAGAGAATGCAGGTCATGCAGAGACAGTGACAATCTTCTTGCCAACTAGGGAGCGTTGATACAATCAGTTAAAGACCAGATTTGCACATTTGTAAGTATTTGGTAAGAATCAGCCTGGGAAGTGACAGGCAAAATGACTCTGAGGGTGGAGGAGTTAATCCATTAGAGGAATTAGGTCTCCCCTTGAAACAGGTCAGAATGTGCTGTTACTGTTTGAGCTGAGTGTTTGAGTGTGCCTGTGCTGTTTGCTTAGATCCTGTTACTGCATCTTCATATTTGTCTTCATTCCCCTGTGAACAGCCTCCCACGAATAAGAGTTTCTGTGTGTTAGTTTAGTCATAAGGCAAGTTGTTGGAATATAGCAAGTTGTGGGAGCTTGTACAGGACATGACTGTAACATGGTGGTGAAGTGATTCTAAAGGTGGTTTTTGACTGTAGTTTCTGCTTTCTTAGGGGAGCCCAAAGTACAGAAATGCCAATACCTAAAACATTTTAGGCTCTGGGCCATATTTGAAAGGCATATATGAATAATTCCTCTGTAAGCACCTCATGGATTCAAGTTGTTTTTTTGTTGTTCTGCTGTGTTTTGTTTGGAAAACTTATTTGCTAATCTCTTAATTCTGTGAAAGGGCACTATTTCTATGTTTGCTTTAAAAGCATGGAAACACCTAATTAAAGGATGTTCCAGGTCAGTGCATTGAGCATAGCTGTGTAAAACAGGTCAATTCCTATGACCTCTTTGCTCTGGTTTCTGCATGTATCACATTAGCTAATCTTAGAATGTGTTTTGGATGAACTTTGTAAATGTTTGGAGTGCTGAGGTTCTGATACTGAGTGTCTGCATGGCTGGTGTGTCCCATACTCTCCACTGAGCCTGCTAAACTCTTGACCAGCCTCAACTCATCCATCAGGAAGATACCTTCTAGTTACAGGTCTGGTCACCAGAAGTGTGGAGTGATACAGCAGGTGTTCAGCTGGACTGTGGATGGAGAACAATTCAGCAAAGGATCCTTTCCATAAAATATCCTGCTCTGCTCCTGTTTTCAAGTCACTTTTGGGGAATGGTCCTAGAAATGCTATTATTCCACAGCAGCATAAGGATGAAGTGGGTAGAGAAGACTGTAACAAGACACATGAGGGAGTGAGATCATAGGGCTGTGGAAGATGGAAGTTTTCTCAGAGAATCTATGGTCAGCTGTAGATGCAATAAATCCCTGAAACTACAAACCACTTGGACAAGAAGGGGAATTATTCTTACTGATTGCATAAATATAGTGCTCACCAGGGCCTTGGGGTATTTTCTTCTCCATCACTGCTGTCATCTTTTCAGAATCAAGTTTAAATCAGTTAATTTCTACCTGTGCTTCTAACCTTGTGAGGCACTGAGAGAGAGGCACCATCACAGCTGTGGAATGAAGGAGAAATTGAGCAGTGTTGTCAGCACAGTGAGTTGTTAGGGGCCCAGCTGCATCATGCAGCATTTTAGGAGTCCCTCCTAAGTATGGGCTGAGGGGAAGTGTGCTGCAGTTTTGGGGGATACTGTATCTGGGGCCTTGCATAGGAGCCAGGCTGATGGCTCCACAGCACCTCTCCAAACAAGCAGTGCACTGTTACCAGTTCTCACCTCCTACTTCACCCCTTCCCACTGTAGAGACAAGGGTGATCAGCTCTGGTGAGGTCTGTGGCAAAGTGATAAAATCAGCTAGGAACCTGCCCTTTCTGTTGCTGTAATTGGCTACTCTGATACCAGCATGAGTGTTGATTGAGAAACATACCACATTGTGCCATGCTGGAGGTTATGGCCAGGTGTAGATTCAAGGTGTTTAAAAAGCTGAAGGTTCAAGAGAGGAGGAAGCTACAGTTGCTATCAGTGTCAGCAGATGAGATTCTTTCTAGAGTGTGGCTTTCTTTTCATGTATAAATTGAAACCATAATCAGTGTTCAGTTATTGTCTCAGTAGGGAACATTTTTTCAGTCACAATGAAATCTAGAACTTGGTCAGTATTAATTGTGCTGGAGTTTTCTTCTGTACCACGTGTGTATCCAGTGATAACTTGCAGGGAGGCTGTGTGGAGTGTTTGGAGTCCATTGTGGTGATGTTACAGTGAAGCAGTTTAGGTAATATCTCATTGCTGTGCTAGGGACATGCAGAGCCAGTGTCTGGGCAGCATCCCTCAGATTTCCACAGCTCAGGATAACTGGAGGCACATGTTCCTGGCTTGTGTGCAGCCTCTCATACTGTTACATCCTGACTGCTCCCCTACAGCCTGCTGGAAATACTGCTCACCAAGTCCATGCCAGTGTGTTACCCAGTTTTATAATATCCTTAGTGCTTCTCTCTCTTGAAGCATTTTTCTCCCTTTACATCACAGCATAATTTCACTGGAACCTTTTCTCTCTCCTCTTGCCCTTCACCTGCCACTACAGTCTTTATGCTCTATAAACCATCTTTAACTTTTATCCTTGCACTTTTTTATTTCAAGTGGTGCATTAATTCACCTAATTCCTTTCTGGTTCAGTTCTCTGCAAACCATGTTGCTCTTGTGTACCCCTAAACATCACTGGTGTTACCTAAATCCAAGCTTAAAGCCAAGTATGAATAAAATCTCTCTGTTAACACTGTGAAGTGAGAGCATAATCAGTATGTATCCTGAAAAGGCAAACTCAGATCTCAAGTGTTTGTGGGGGAGCAGAGGGGCTGTTTGAGTGACTTTTCTCTATTCTTTAAACCTGGCAGTAATGGTCTCAGTAACAGACCACCACATGGTCCATAAAATAATAGCCCAGGAAGTCACTGTGCATTTATTATTTCTGAAAATTGAATAATGGACTGCCAGTGGATATTGTAGAAGACTTTTGCAGTGCTGATTTATTAGACAGTCTTATTATCAAAATCCAGACAGGGTACTGTGCAGTCAACTGGGCATACTGCTCTTTTCTGGTTCCTCTTCAAACTTTTCACTGCTGCTGCTGAATGCTGTTTTATAGCACTTGTGTTCCACCTGAGCTGGCAGTGTTCCACTGGGAACTAAGCTGTTAGTTTTACTTTCTTTTTCTTCTGGTTTGTTCGTTTGTTTGTTTGTTTTTGGTGAAGTTTTTTCGGGTTTTTTTTTAACAGTGTTCTTTGGGGCCTTTGACATGGAAACATGCTATTATAATCTCTCAATTTCTTGAGAGCTGAAGCACAAGCCACAGTATTTACAAAATATTCTTATTGGTCTGTGGTGATTATTATGATAACGTGAGAATACTGCAAAGCTCTTGTTTCCCATCAAATGCAGAAACAATTACTTTTCTCAAATGTTTTTGCGAAGGAAAGTGAATGGGAAGGGATATTCTGTGCTGTGCAGCTGTTTGCAAGGATTTGGATGCTGCATCAGTGGTTATCAGTAGGATTCTGCTTCTTATGAGTGTGCAGTCTGAGGTCACCTCTGCCATGCCAGCCAGGATGTGATGAATTATTATGTAATGGAGCCCAAAGGTAGCATATAGTCTCTATATCAAGGAGAGTGACAGGCTATTAACATCTGACTGGTAAATTTTTTGCAGGGTGTTGTGGTTGGGCTGCATAACTGCTGGGCTATTTTTGGTTGCTGTGCACTTTTCCCATTTTGGGAGCTTCTGCTGACACTAATGGAAGCTTCTTGCCTGGAACCTTGAGGGACAAAGCAACAAAGATCAGTGGAGAGGATGAGAGGGGAGTTTTAGCCTCAAGTGTCTGCTTTCAGATAGAAGGTGACAGCATAACGTTGGCTTTTTAGTTTTATTTCTCTGCAGTACTCTACCTTATTCTTATCAAATGATGTAGGACTGAGGATTGCTGGAGTAGTTTTTAGGGTTTTTTCTTTTACAATATAAACATCTTTCCTTGGTACCTTTGGTTGTGAGCACTATTGCGATGCAATCTTTTTTCTTTTGAGATGAGAGAAATAATGTTTCATTTGTTGGCAGTGCCCACTCTTAAGGTTATCTCTTCAGTCACTTTTTATTTTTGAGACATTTATATTTCATCTTTTCCACCCCAAGCTGCTGTAGAATTGCAGGGAAATAAGTGCCTTGAGATCAGAAAGCAAGATACCTGTTCAGCTACTCCTGGAAATAAGCACACCATGGTTTGGGGTTAGAGCCTGTAGTCTCTTTGCCCCAACAGTTTTATAAGTTAATATTCTTTTTTTATTATTCTCAGATGGATGATTGCATCCTTGGAGATACAGTAGGAATTTGCAGGCCCCTGAAATCTTCTAGCAAATTTGCAATATTTAATAGTACATGTTTTATAAAATTGAGAAGATAATGAGATTGTATCTAGCTGTTCAGAAAAGCTTTTGTTACTGTTAATTTTACCTTCCTGATTTACTAGAGGTGATAACATCTAAGTGTTCAAGTGTATCTTAGAAGTGGTGGAATTATTCATCACAGTATATTAGCTGAGAGTGTTTCTGAACCTTCTGAATAGAACTCCTCCTCAGGGGTGGCTTTTGCTTTGTAAACGAGGATAGTTTTGGGAAGGAAAAAATACTCATTGATTACCAAGAACTGAACTGTCAAAACTATGAAAACTTCAGGAAAACCATAAGTGGACAGCCTTCTTGTTGAGGCTTGAAATGAGGGTTGTGAGCAGTGACTGTGCTCCCAAAGCCATCTGTCCCTGTGGAACTCAGCTCTTGGCTGGTGTGTGTGCTCTGAAGTCCTCTGCTCACGGGCCAGGGCTGTGCAGGAGCTGCTGCACCACACTGAGAACATGTTCCAGCCATAGGACCAGCCTGGGATAGAGGGACTCACTGGTTCCACTTTCACTTGGTCCTTACCACTGTCAGGATGGGCTGCTGCAGTAGCAGCAGGGTCTGTGTGAGCAGCAGAAAGCAGTCACTGTGGAGAGAATTGATGAGACTTGCTTCTGAGGTGTCTGTGTTGGAGGCCATGTGGTGACTTCTTGCTGTGGGACCTGTAAGATACAAACAACATACATGAGCAGGCACGACAGGCTTGTCAAGCACAGAATGACATGATCATACATGTCAACAGAGCTGTCTACTGATCCTGTGAAAAGTCAGGGCACAGCTGAAGGTGAGGCAGGTGGGATGTATTGGTGGGGGTGATACTAAACTAAATCTCCTTGGCCTCCCTGTTGGTGTCTCATGCATAGCTACAGCTTTGCTCCTGTTCTGGAGATCTCTCTGCCTCTTTAAAAGCCTTTCCAATTGGAAGCTTAGGAGATGGGTGTTCTTGTTTGGAAATGGTCACAATGAACATTCATCCTCCTCCGTTTATTTCTGAGTCGTGCCTGTAGCTAAGCTGTGGGAATGAACTGAATGTGCCACCCAAGCTTGTGTGTTCTCAGGGCTCGTTTCCACACTGCATTGCCCTCATGGAAACTGGTTTTTTGTTTTCTGCTTAGCTCTCTTTCCTCCTACTTGTACTTTTCTGGTGTTGGCCTCTTCAGTTTTCCTCTGTAGACAGCCTTGTTCATATTACAACAGCAGATTTTTTAGGGTTTTTTCCTTTCTGTGGTAACATCTATGCCATTCTTCCTGTGGTTTTCTGCCTTGTCAGTTCTTCATCTTTTTTGTCTAACCTTGCCCATAGTGTCCTGCAACCCTGGAATACACCTCTTGCTGCTTGTGTCTCTGCAGTTTCAATATTGCAGATCCATTTCTCAAACAAACTGAAATTATTTTAGGATACAGGGTGAGTGAAAAATCCTAGGAGCAGGCAGCTCCTCTGTCAGGGCTGTGTCCTGTAGCTGGCATATGAGCTGGGTGCTGCATGTGGATGCACGTGGACTGCTGGAGATTTAGGGGCTCTCTGGGACTGTAGGGGCTCACTCAATGCTGTTCAACATTGAAGGGATGGTACCCATGGGCATTGTCCTTAACCCATCTCTGAGCCATGCCTGGAAACCATCCTACACTGTGCTTTGGCTCGGGGTAGGAACTTTACTTCACAGTTAATAACTTTGTTTATTGGTCTCTGGTTTATTTTTATTTGTCCAGCCTTGATGGATTTTTAGTAATTTGCTGTTATTGAGAACTGTGGCACAAAAAGCAGTATTTTCAGCCTTGTTGGGATCCAGTGTTCAGTTAGTTCAGATCTCCTAGTTCAGAAGTTAGGAGCTGAAGGTGCTAATTGTTTGTAAAACAAGTTTAGCCCCAGATTATAAATGTAAGTGTGGAATTAAATACATTATCTGCAGAACCAGAGGTTGTCTCAGATACTTTAGGGAAGATGTTCAGTTTGCACCACTAACATCTCTTCAACAATACAGGATCAAAATTATTTTCATGTTTCTCAATCCTTCTGCTGAGGATTTGTCATGGTGGGACATCATTTATTGGAGTGTTGGCTCAAACCAGTGGCAGATCCTTTGATATTTCTCCCCAAAATATTGAGAGTACTATGGAGGAAGTCTTAGAGATTAATAACACAAAGACCCTTGGCATGTAGTGGGGGCATTTTCAAGAAGACAAGGGAGGTGTGATGAGACTGAAACCAAAAGAACAAGAAATAATGAAATCATTTGCCCTCCAGTGTGAAATTTTCACTGAGAAAATACAGTTTGTAGGAGGAGGCTATTGAGTGGTTGTAGCAACAGTGTGCACTTGGTACAGCTGCACTGATGGGATTTAGTTTTAGTTCATAGAAAATGAACTTCTGCTTTTTCCCCCCAGCCACATAAATCTTTGGTTACCTAGTGGAAGCACTGGCCCCAACTTCCTTGACCGTGGATCATTTTCCTTCCCAATCACTAGGACCAGGAAGATCACTGATTTTTCCAGTAGTCAGTCTCTTGGTACTGACTGATGTATTTCATCTGAGGTGGTGAACTACTTCAACTGTGAAAAGTTTTTAGAGTGTTGATATACATAGTTGCCACACTACCCTTAGGTGAAAAAAAAAACCACCCCACATTCCTCTCTAGTTGGTTGTTCTTGATTTGGAAGTAATAAATGGACTAGATCATTGTGAGCAACTCTGCAACTGAAATTAGAGTAACTGGAGCAGGAAAGATGGAATAATCCCAGGAGCTGCCAGAGCTATAAGCCACCTGCTTTTTTGTATGTATCACATTTATCCTGTGGAATCAGACTTGTAAACTGACTGAGCACTGGAACAGGTTGCCCAGAGGGGTTGTGGAGTTTCCATCCTAGGAGATACTGAAAAGCCATCTGGACATAGTGCTGGGCAGCTGGCTTGAGGTGGCTCTGCTCAAGCAGGGAAGTTGGACCAGATGACCTCCAGAGGTCCCTTCCAACCTCTGCAGTTCAGAAAAATGTATCCTAGGTTATGAGGATATCCTAGGTTATGAGCTTGTCTATCTAGTGCTGAGTCTTTTCCTCCTTCTTGCTCTCTGACCAATATGCCCTTAAATGAAAGCCCCTGTTCTGCCACCTCTGTGGCTCAGGGACTTCTCAGGTGCAGCTTTGCAGGTCTTTATGGTCTAAAAATCATTGTGGAGGAGAAGCTTTTGTGGCTTCTAGCTGGAGAACCCTTTAGGCTGAATGGCATTTTCCTGCTCTCTCACTGATCTGAAGTGAAGGAAACCTGCCACAGCTTTAGTAGAAAGTACTGCACAGTTAGGAGAAAATTGACTGCCCCCTATGTTGCTTTGCTGTCTTCTGGTTCATAAATTGTAATGCTTTTCATTAAAAAAAGAAGAGAAGGGGGGAAAAAAAGTGTCAGGTCTCTGTGGGTCCCAGATCATTAGCAGGATCAATTCTTTTTTCACTGCAGAGATCAGAGGCTACAGTCTTGCATAGCCAGTCCTTCAGCTGCTGACATACTGAGCAAACAATGCAGAAACAGAAGGGCTGGTGTGTGGCTGCCTGAATTGCTGTGCCTGGATTTTTGTTGTGATAGAAAATTCATCCCTTGCTTTGGAGCCCATGGCTTAACACAGGGCCAGCAATTAAACAAATGACAAAATTAATTCAGTCTCTTGCAGGTTTGGGTCAGAACTGTCTCATCAGCTCCAGTGCTTGAAATGTTAATTCCCTTAGCTTGGGGCTTGCAGTGGAAAAGATTTTTTTGGTTGTTTCTAAGAGGCTGATAACAAGATATGAAACTTTCACCTTTGAGGGAGGGCTGGTCAGAATTTGAAATTGTTGACATCTGAAGATGTGTGCTCTGGTGCTGGTGTGAAAGGAGTTTGATGTGACTCAGACCAGTTCCACAGACCTAGCCCACCACCACTGCTAACATGATGTGCAGCCCTACTGGAGGTGCCAGCAGGTACATTTGAGAGCCAAGTGTATGGAACAAGCTGAAATGACTTCTTAGTCATGGCTGTGGTTGAATCACAAGCTTGTGTGTTCTCAGTAAACACTGTAATTCTGGGAATAAAGAGAGGAACCCGATTTATGGGCAGCTGGAAGACTGTGCTTCATCAGATGCTGTTCTTCAGTGTGCCTACAAGCATGCCATTTAACCCTTTGTTGCTTTAACCTCTCATCCCCTGCAGAATTGGGGGCTATGGGGTTGTTAAAATTTGATTATAGATTGCTCTGTAATATTACCCAGCATGAGGCATTCTCAGTTCTTTCTTTCCCTCTCTAGGGTGGATACATGCTGTTTATACTCCAGTAGATTCTCTGGTGTTTGGTGGAAATATCCTGCATAGCTTTAATGTTCCCATGCAGCTTCGCATCTATGAAATTGAGGACAGAACAAGGGTAAGGCTGCTTGATTCTCTTTTTAACTGAACAATTCTTTGCAACTAGGATCTGTCATAGTCCCTCCTATTCCCTTCTGACAAACAAGAACTGACGGGATCTCTGTGTCAGAGTTGTTGAAACGAGGTAAATGTGAAGTAATGAGACTTTCAAATGTTGCCTATTTTTAGTAGGATTTACTCATCTGTTTCTCCCTGCTTCCTGCAGATGTGTCCCCTCTGTGTCTTTTGTCTGCCTGTTAAAACTTTCATAAACTCCTTCCCTTTTGCACAAAAGCATATGGTGCTTTGCAGACCTTTGTGCCAGTGGTTCTGGTGACCACCTCCTTATCACCTCTCTGGGCCCTCCTGGAATGGACACCTGAGCCTGGAGAGCTCATGGGACTAAGATGGTTCTGTCCACAGCTGAACTGACAAAGCTGCCCAGAGCTTGCACAGGAACCACGAGTGGATTTCCTTCCACGGTGACTTGATACTATGCAAGAACTTCTTGGAACAAAGAATTTAGGATGGGATGTTAATCTGAACATTTTAATGTTCATCCAGATGTAGCCTATCCCTGATGGAAAGAGTATGACATCTTGGAGGGGTTTAATGTGTGGCCTCTTTGTTGGGAGTGAACATTTTACTTTTGATTAATAAACAGGACAGCTAATCATCATTCACTTTAAAGATTCATAAGGCAGCAGAACCTGATGGAAACACCACTGGTTTAGTAGGCTCATAAATAAGCTGTAAAAGGCAACTGTCATGTTTTGATGCAAAGATGGACCAGTGGTATGTACAAATTCAGACAGGGACTTGGGGCTGGCTGTTTTGGAGGCATTGCACTGAGGCAGTGCTTGCAGACCACTGGTGCAGGTGCCAAGAGTGCTGCTCATGGAAATGTGGACTGGCAAAATGGCAGGAAGCTGCAGTTTTTTTTCTCTGAAAGGTCTTATAATGGCACATCTTGGGCATCTGTGTACTTCACTGGTGTTCACCTCTGCAAGAGAGCACAGTTCTGGCTCCAAGTGGGTTTTTCCCCATGTTGCTTTCTTGCAAGTGAGAGAGCACAGACAGACCTGAAGCAAATATGTGTTGTTTCAAAATACATCTGACTCAGTGAGAGGAAAGGTGTCCTCCCCCCAGGGACCTCCCCTCCTTCATGGGGGTACAAGGACTGGTAATCTTCACATTGTACAACAGTGGTGGAAACAGTTGGTTTCCTGGAGTGATTTTAGTGGAGAGTGAAGATGAAGAAAAAAAAATTAATTCTTACTGGAAGAGAGATGAAAACAGAAGCTGAAATTCAAGGGAATCAGAGGGAATGTAGCAGAGAGCAGAAGTGGAGGTAGAGACCAGAGTGGAGCTGGTTTTGAATGTGTCTCAAGGGTGTCAAGTGTCCTAAGAAAGACTAAAAGGACTTGGACAGGAAAAAGATACAATGGCAGAAGCAGGATGGGGCTGACTGTGTTCATGGAGCTGCTAGGTACAGGAAGGTCTTCTGAGTGACTAAAATAGAAACCTGAAATATATACTGGATATAGGTGCTGCAGGTTCTCAAGGCCAAGGGTGTGTTGTTGCTTGGCAGGATGATAGGACAGGGAGCTTGCATGGAGAATGGGGAAGTAAGGACCAGGAGGGAGGATCAGTGCTAGAAGGAAGTTATTTCCATTGGTGTCTGTGGGGAACATGGGAAGGAAACACTTTCATGGAGCAGTAGAGGGGCTGACATTTCATTTCCACAGAACTGGAGCAGCCCAGGGTCACACACCTTGGGTTGTAACTTCTCAGGAGTGCTCCATGTTAGGCCCTTCTCCTTGGGAAGCTGGGTGCATCTTTGCTTTTATACCAGGAGGCAGATTTCCCCATAACAGTTGAGTATTTTGGTAACCTTTAGGAACTTAGCATCCTGTTCACTGAAATGCTTTTGAAAACTCACTGGCACCTTGATCCTATGGGGAGGTTCTGGGACTTGGATATTTGCCTCTTTGAAAATGTCCTGATGGAGTTTTTGGGGAAGGAGTATTGCATCCAGAAATATGCACTTTAAAAAGGACTAACGAATGCCAGCAGCCCAGAATTTCCACGTGGAATTGTTTCACAGCAACAGTCTCAGTGCTTGTATGTTGCCATGCAGAGCCTGTACCTGTGCTCACAGGCAGGTGTGTAATAACAAATCTGGGTGAACAGCTGAAGAATAGCAAGTGAGAAGCAAAATCTGAGCTGTGCAATTAAGGCCTAGGGAAGTTTGATATGAAAGGCAGGAAAATCAATGCTTGTTCCTTAGAAGTTATACCACACACATCCAGCCTAAAAATATCCTGCAGGAATCTTGAAGAGGTGAATGTTTTCAAACTGGGATTCTAGGGTGTCCTACTTCATTTGCTTTGCCAATTAAATTTTGTACTTTTTTTTTTTCCAAATAATTCTATTCATAGCTGGTTAGTACAGAGACTCAGTACAGTTTGTAGTTCACACAAATTTGCCAGTGTGAGCCTTCTGCAAATGAGTTTCTCATCAGTATTGATTTTCCATTGTGTGTAGCACAGAAGTGAATTACACGATGTGATTGACGAAGTAATTTGCCACACTCAAATCAAAGTGTGCTACAGGTGTGCTGCCCTTCTCATTTTTTGCACAGAGCAATTTTATGGAGGTTTCACTGTGGTTAAACTCGCTGTATAATGCTTAATCATCTTTGCTGATAATCAAAGTCATTTTTATGTTAGGGGTAGTTATTGTCTTAGCAGCTAAGACAAGCATAAATACATGGTTAGAAACAGTAATGCTGATTTACAGCCTGATAAAATTGCCTAGTTTATACACTTGTCATGCTTATTCTAGCTTAATTTCTCATATCCCTGGGAGACTTTTTAAGAGGGTTATAGCCATTTAAAAATAGTTTTAAGGAGTAATAAAAAACATGTCTATTGTTAGAAACAGCTCCTAATGTGCGATTAAGGTAAACAAATATTCTCCAGCCTTATAGTTTGTGGAGACTCTCATTTTGCAGTCTGGCTTTCCTAGAGGCCAATTAACAGCTAGTCAAATAGGCCAAGCTGTTTAGCTCTCTGCTAGACCAGCTTGAGTAACTGCAGAGCTGGCTGCCATGCAGAGATTCATCCTCTTGGCACAGGGATGATGCAGCCCTGGATTACTAAAGAGGAAGAATGTGTCAAACTTACACCCAACTCATCTCAATTTAACTGTGTTCAAATATTTGAACGTGGCTGAGACAAAGGCATTGAAAACAGATATGTAAGGTGGTCACTCACAGATGTGGTTGCTACTGCTTTTGTTTTCTGGAATGTAAGATAGCATTTTAAAGTGGATAGATTAATTGTTTTGTATATAATCATAATTTTTTTGTCAGTATTGTGATGAGATTGATTAAACACAAAAGTAGAGTTTGGAATTATTTTAATGGCCACTCTGGAAGAGACCTACTACTTTCTTAAGGAAAATGTGTCCTTGCTTGCTTAGGGTTTCTATTTTGGTTTTGTAGGGTCATATAAATCTCTAAAATAATTTCACTTTGAACTGAAGAAATGGATCATATTCCAGAGAGGGTTTTTTTCCTCACTGTACAGGAATAATTAAAAAATTTATTCAGTGGACTGTAAATTATTAATCACAGAAGTTAGAGCTGGAAATGCCTATTAGATGATCTAGTGTATTTCCCTACTGGTGGGGGATTTAGTCCTCTGGCAGTGTCTGTATCAGATATTACACTTTAAGCTGATCACAGAACACATTTAATTTCTTTTTTTCTTTTATTCCTCCCCCCCTCCCCATAGGAGTTCATTTGATCATAAGTGTACAATGGAAAAAAATACAGATATGTCCATAATTCAGTTCACATCTATTATAATTAATAAATGTTCAGGATATCTTCAGGAACCTGCTACTCCATAAGGCAAAGTTTAAATATTTTTCTTTTTAAAAAAAGCACTGTTAGACTTGCTTTACTGGCAAAAAGCACTGGAGGTCTTTGCAGAGGATCTCTTGCCACATATGATAGCTCTTACTTCTGAAGGTTTGTAAAGTTAGAGCCTTCTTGGGCAAACAGTGAATTACAGAGGCATGGAGGGATTTGCTGTGGGTTGGAACATGGATAGTGAGGCAATTAGGAACTCAAATTGAATATTAAAGATTGATATACATAATGGGAGCACTGCATGCATTACTGCCTTGTCTTTCACATTGAATTAACATTGGTAACAACTAAATTTGGTGAAGCTCAGAATCTGTCAACAAATGTTGAGCAATGATGTCTTTAATATTCCCAGGCATGTGGCTGAAAACCTTTTGAAGGCTGAGGGGTGGAAGGCGGCTTCCTGTTTGTAAGTCAATTCTTTGCAAATTTTGTTTCCTGCAGTGCTCTCTTGGAAAAATTTGAGTTCCTTTATTAGCATATATTTTAGCATGGCTAATTTCCCCTGTGTTCCATGCTAGTGATAAGTGACTCCATCTCTTCTCTATAACAAATAACTAAACCAAAGGAAAAATACTCTCTAAAGCAAAAAAGGCCCTGGGGTTTTTTTCTCTCTATTTTTTTGGTATATGTGCTTTGTAACAGACAGCACAGGGAAACATTTGAAAAGGGGCAGCATGGCTGGATGTGTGACCCAGAGCAGCAGGTAGTTCAGATTTGCCAGCTACCTTTGTGTTGTATTTTTAAGAGATCTTAACTTCTCAGAATCGCCATGGAGTGTTTAAATCCTGCACTGTGATACATTTGGTGGGACAGTACAGTTTGTTTTCCTGTCATTCCGTTTGCCTTTTGCTGCTAAAAAAGAGTTTGTGTTTTCTGTGCCCTGGGAACACAGGCAAGTTCTTTGCACACCTTGGGGGCAGTTTTCAAAACTGGGCATTCTAGTCAGTCAGTGATGTGCTCAAGGTCTGTATCCACACAGATGTTTTGACAGTGCCTGCTTTGCAGAGCTGAATATTGAGTTTCAGGTGTTGGATTAGTGCTTCTGTTTAGACTTTGCTGGTTTTTGGGCAGGCTGGGGTGGGATGGTGTTCTGGCTTTGTTTTTTAAAAAGAGCTTTCTCAGAGAATGTTCCTTTCTGGTGCAGTGCAACTTTTCATTAAAAGTGGGTGCACACCTCTGAGCTTGGAGAGCAGTTAATATGCATAGAATATTTTTAAGCAGTTCCTATAATCCCAGTGCAATGCATGCATGCAGGCCTGCAAAGTGCACATTTCTGTGCCACCAGGAGAAAGAAGTGTGCAGTGTAAGTACAAGTGCATGCAAGATGCATGGCATCCATTTTTAACAAATCACCATAAATACACACATGTTCTTGCATTTTAGGAGCTTCCCACATTCTTCTTTGGTACAGTAACCTCCCATAGATATAAAACTGTGTTGCAAAGGAAGGAAACCCACTTTGTTCTCTTTTGAATCTGAAATAATCTCACAAATACATGGTGTTGGAGAATAAGCTTTTTGTGTGAGAACAACAGGTCTGAGATGGAAGAAAAAGCATGCAGCTTGACAGGATCTTTTGTCAAAATCCTGCTTTTCTATTCTGTTTGTGAAAAAAGCTAACTTGCTACCAAAATATTCAGTGTAAAACCTGTAAAGGATTTTTACTTGTAATGTGTAGCTTGCAAGAATAAAGAATTGTGTGATCATTTGTTTAATCAGATTGTTGTGAAGACCGTGATTGAAAGAGATGTATTTTCTGCTTAACTCATTTTAGGTAATGCTGCCATTTTGATAATAATCATGTGACAGTGTTTAGGAAATAAATAAATAAACAAAAATAAAGACAAACCTGCCTTCATTTTAATTTGAATTTTAGTGACTAACATCTGTATGTGACCACCCTATATTTATACAGGAGGTAAATAAGACTGTAGGGGCCATCCATCAGTTTCATGATCTTACAAGAAAACAAACCCTTTCCTCTCCCACCACCCCAAGAGGATACAAATTAGTGAACCAAGAAATGATGCTATCATGGCAGGCAGGCAGGCAGGCTCCTCATTTGGTATGCTGAAGGCATACATCTCACTCGGCTCCCACCCTCCCTCCCCTCCCCCTCCTNCCCCTCCTGCATACTGTTTGTGCTCTTGATAACACGATGAGAATGATGACTGGCCCTTGTGCTGCAAACTTCTCCTCCTTCCCCCTGGACTGACAGTCTCAATCTTGCTTTCAGGTGCACGCCAAATTCCGGTATCCTTTCTACTATGAAATGTGCTGGTATGTCCTGGAGAGATACGTGTCCTGTGTGACCCAGCGCTGCCACCTCAGCAAAGAGTACCAGAAAGAATCAATGTTAATTGGTGAGTGAATCCTTTGAGTGCATATTCAGAACTGATGCTACCACCTTAGGCTCGCTGCTGCTTTGGTTGCTGCAAAGCAGGTTAGGGATTGGATTGGAAAACTGCAGAAATTCTGTTTCTTTTGGGGTGGGGAAGGTTTTGACTCCTAAGTGTTGCTACGAAGCACCAACCCACTTGAAATTATATTTATTGAGCATTCCCTTAGCAAGGGGAGGCCTGAAGAATAAGTTTTGGATGTGTTTGTTCCTTGGTTTCAGTAATGTTTGTGTTGAAGTGATCTGCCAAACAGCTGAGGATTTACTGCTGTGTTTGGCACTGTACCTTAGTAGCCAGAAATGTGTGTTGCAAATGTGCCCTGGTGGGATGGATATTTAGTCCTTTTATAGAGTCTCTTCTACAGAATGTGGTCACTAAACCTGGCTTCTTTTTCTTCTCTTGCCTTTAATCCCTGCTTCAGTTCTCTCTGGTGACTGACTTCTAGCTCTGCAGAATAACAAAACCAAAGAACACCTACACAAGTCCACATGATCTATAACCTAAGTGCAGGGAGGTCAAAGAAACCTTTACAACAATAGCTGAAAATGAACCATAGCAGAGATGGATAGATGTGCCTGGAGTGGGAAGGCATTACCTTGGCACTGATGTGAGCTTTTACATCAATGTGTGACAAGTCCACTTGCCTTGTTGAACTGTTCTCTTTTTTTCCTTCCTTTAAAGGAACAAGATGGTGGCCCATGTTGCCTTCCTGCTTTTAAGCAGAGTGTCTGAAAGTGTCACAAACACCAGATAAATCTTAATGTGGGAAGTGTGGAGGGAAACTTAAGTATTTCTGTGCCTTCTGCTTCCTGAGGTGCCACTAAGAGTGAACCTGACATGGTTGGAGCTGCCCTGGGTTCTGGGCAGAGGAGGGAAGTTACCACCTGCTAGCATGTTTCTTAGTAGAAGGGATTTAAGAAGTTATGGGCAGATGTGGCTCTCCAGTGGGTTTTGCTGACCAAGAATAACTCGAGGGAGTTAATAGTGTATAGTCAGTGCAGATAGACATAGGAATTTTCTTGGAATCCTTAGGAATTTGGGTGCTTTAAGTTTCATGTCTCCTAGCTCTGTGAGACCCTGATCAGAGGGGTTGGTTAAGCACAGACTCTGAGTGGGAAAATTTTTCTTTTTTATAACATCATGCTAGATGAATTAGCCCCTTGGATCAGCTCTTCAAAAAGCAGTGGCAAAACTGATAATTGCATTCTTTGGAAAATAAGGAACAACCTCCTGTTGTCTAAAGCACTGGTGTGGAAAGAGGCTCATCCTGCAGGCTGGCTGGGGGTGCCAGGTCACTGAGGTGTAATTTTGGAACAAATTAGATGTGGGGGGAGTGAGTGGTTCAGGATACTGAGATGGGACCTTTCTCAGCTAAATCACCAGTGTGGGTTCTGGGCCCACCTCAGTAATTACTGAGAATGCCAAGTTGAGGTTGGTGCTTAGAGTGTCTGGCTGGGTAGACCTTGAGCTGTTGTTACTGTCTTGAGTGTATCAGGACTTCCAGCTTACCAAAGTGGTATCTTCTGGCAGCATGTAGTTCATCCACCTGCCTGCTATCTCTTGACTTCAGCGTGTTAGCATGCTGATAAAATCTCTGACACTGACATCCAGGGCTTTTCTCTCCAGAGGAGACAGATGTATACTTTTTTTGGTCAGAAACTTGCTTTTTATATTTTGGCAGAATCTTAACCTTAAAATAATTATTTAACTGGGAGTTGGGGTTCAAAAGCCCAGATCTACAGTATCTGCTGGATCTTTTGCTTTGGCATTTGTCACATCCAAAGGAGGAAAGGTACATTATTTACCTTCACAAAGCTGCAGTACTTTGTTCTGCATGAGTAATACTGTTTCAAATACCTGCTTGTCTTTGCTTTTAACTTGTCTCAGTGTCCAGCCTCTTGACTCCAGTAAATCTCTGTGAACTGTAATCCTTGAATTACCCTTGTTTATTCTGTGGTGTCTCTATCTTAATACCATTCACCTGCTGTGCAATAGGAGATCCAAATCAGGTCAGTGTTCCAAACCCTCACCACTTTGTTTTTAGGCTTTTCTTTGGAACAGCTAGGTCCTTAAATTGTCTCTTCCTTAGAGACTTCTTGATCTGTTAGCAGTTTCTTGATTTCCCATGACTGAGTATCCCTTGACGAAGAATTACTCATTATTCTCCTTAGAGAGTGGTGAAACAAAGTACTTAAGTACTCAGCAAACCCCTCAGTAGATTTAATTGTCTCCTGTCCTAGGCTTAAGAAAAAATTCTTCAGATCCTTGTATTTATTTTCAGAAATTTCTCTTGAATGATGTTTCTCCTATTAAAAAAAGAAAAAAATTTCCTTGTCATAATTCGTTCTAGATCTCTACTATCTGCCTTTCCTTTTGAGTGCTAGAACTTGCTATTTTTCACCCTTGTGTCTTTCATGCTCTCTGAAATTATGGTCTTACTGGATCAGTTGAGGGGACACCCAGCAGACAGTGCAGGATGCTGCCCCTGGTCTCTGGGATTCCTGAGGTGATAGTGTCCAGATTGGCAGAGATGCGGTTAGTGAGGTGATAGAGAACGTAACATTTGGCTCATCAGCAATTGTGTTTTAAGGATACCTTTAGAGGTTTTGTGCTGTGTTTTAATTACTTAGTATTTATTTGCTTTGACGTGAAGGTTGCTACATTCTGAATGACTCTTGCAAGGCACTGCCTGCTCCTGAAAGTGTATTGCTGTGATCCTGTCGGGATCCCCCTGTCCTGATACTTGTATGCTGAGTGTAGCAACTTGTTCTTTGTAGTTCTGTTCACTAAATCTCTTGACTCACACAACTTCACACAGGACAAGGAAGCCCACCAAAATACCTCAGTGTAAGCAAGACAAAAACCTTAAGACTTCCCCCTCCCTAAATAAAAATGTTTCTGCTTCTAAATGAGCTGGAAGCTGATGGCTGTGGCTTCCTTTCCCATTCTTCAGGCCCAGAATGAGTTTTCAGGCAGTTACCTCCTAGTTAGTGTGTGATGCTGTTTTTTTTCAGATCTCTTCTGCAGAAGGGCAAACACTCAGGGGAATGAGGACATGACAGCAATCACAGACTGCTGTAAAAGCATGCAAGCTCTCTTTCTCTCTTTTTTTCTTTTCCTTGTCCCTCTCAGCTGTGACATTTGTCCTGCCAGCTGAAATCAGAGAAGGATCCTATTTAGGTTTCCTGCTAGATTTCAACCTGCCCTGTTTGGGGATGGCTGTGGCTTCATTATTTTTACACTTATCATGAATGAGTCTGTACTGGATGTTTTCAGCCACAATTGACCTTGAGTGAGATAGGGATCTTGAGAGGGAGCTGACAAAGAGTAATTGGGAGAAGATACAGGGCTATCAGAAATGTGCTTTCTCTGTAGCCTGCAGCTTTTAAGATTCCTGTTGCTAAAATTTTAACAGGATGGCTTTAACTGTATGTTAAGCCTGATGGATGAAGAAAATATGCCCTCTGGCATGGTGAAGGAGCTATGTCCTTTTTTTTTTTCCCTCTCTCTTCTCAGGGGATAAAATAGATTTACTTATGATAGACAGGAACTAGACTATATGGAGTGATTTGTGTGGTGTGCTCCATGCAGTGATACATTTCCAGTGTGCTCAGGTTTTTTTTCTCTGCTAATGAAAATGTCATTGCTGTCTTCAGCAGACCAAGAGCAACTGCTGCTCCCAAGTCACAGCATCAGGGCTTTGGCAAAGTAGATCCTACACACTGGACTATCTAAAGCATTTAGAAAGATTTCATAATTATACCTCACCCTTCTCCCTATCTTTTAAAGTTCTGTAGTACAGCAAGTTTCTTTTCAGCAGGCAAAGAAACTGTGTATAATTATCCTTCTTGGACAAGTGGATAACTGTACTGTGGGGAAAGTTAAGTGATTTGCCTGGAACCACAGGGAAGTGAACTGCTGTAGGAAAAAAGGTATCTCTGGCTCTCAGTTCTGTGGTCAAGCCTGTGCTGCTTCTCCTCTTCACTGAGTTATATCACTGGCTGGTTTGTATAACCTGGTTTTATTTGCTTTGGGGTGCAGAGGGGTGAAGATCTCTTTTTGCACTTAGTCATCTCAGAGCCCAGACTGGACAACCACCCTGAAACTGGAGTTCTAACCCAGTACTGGCTTGTGCAGAAGAAGAAACTACAGGGCACTTAGCAGGAGCTATTTTCCACGGAGAGGTTTTATAAACCAAAAATCTCCCAAGTCAGTGGAACCCTGCTTAAAATGCATTTCTTACAGTAAATGCTGATTTTGCTTCTGTAGGGCCTCAGCTTACAGCATAGTCATTCTCAGTCATTGTTTTCATATATATATATATTTATATATATAAGAAAAAGTAAAATACAAGTAAAAACTGTGGCATGTTGCATTACAACAAAATACTTAAAAACATGAAACTGAACCTTCCTCACCTTCAAGTTTCCCTTCCATTATTGATTCCCTTGGCTTTTTTTTTTCTTTTTTTTTTTTTAATCAGCAGCAAGTAGCAGTTAGTGTCCTTTGAAAGCAGTCTACTCTTAATCTGATGGTGCAGAATCACTCTAATCCCTCAGTGCTCCAGAACAGACTGATACACTTCAGGTTATTAGCAAGCCCTGACCCAAAGGTACAGTTAGGCAGAGCATCAGGGAACTGGCAGAGAACAGCCCACATAATTTATTTGTGTAGATTTATACCAGTTTCTATTAATGCCACTGTACTGGTAGCACATGGATGGGTATCTGCTTTCACCTGCTGTTTTCTCACTGGCATTTTCTCCCATTTGGATTGGGCTTTTGTGCTTCAGTCAACTGTAGAACAGCTCCCCAAGGCAGCATGGCTTAGGGAAGGGACTCCAGATGTGGATCCAAAAGCCTGGATTCTGGTTCCTGGTTTTGCCCTAGATTTGGCACGTGACAATGAGCAAACCATGCTTTCCCCCCAGCATCTGTTTCCTCTGCTGTAAAATGGGAGAAGGACATAAGCTGATTACAGAGCCCTTTGAGGTGGGTAAGTGTGCTGGCTACTGTGGACAAAGGGAAAAAAAACCAGTGTTAAGTAAAAGTTGGATAACCTAATGATTTTTAAATGGCCTGGTTAAGATATTTTCTAATCCTGTGTATTTTTCTAAGAGAAGCATGGGGGTGGATTGGCACAGACCAGGAAGGAGGAGCTGCTTTGGAGTGGTATTTGCCACCACCTCAGCACACAGAATAAGCTTTGCTGTTCTTGCTCATGGGGAAGCTTTTTTGAAGAGTTATGGGGAGGATGTTACCCTACACTGTGGATGGAGCTGGATTTGGTGGGGTTTTTTCCCATTTTTGCCAAAATTTGCATTTGCCTTGCTGGTAGCTGGTATTTTTTGTGACCACTGTCTTTTCACAGGCATTTCAGGATAAATGTGCCTTTTAGAAGTAACTTCATGGCCATTTTGGTTTAGAGAAAAAAAAAGAAAGGCAAAGATGACTGAAGGAGTGGACTGCACAGAGATGCTTGGTTTTGGCAGACACTGCAGCAGCAGCAGCAGCACACTTGCCCTGAGAAGCATGAAGTGGCCAACTTGCATCTCTGGGGCAGAAACACACTGAGGTGCACCTGTCCTCAGAACTTTTATTTAAAACTGCAGAGCTAAGCAGCTGTGCTGGCTGCCCTCAGACAGCTGCTCTGACATTACCTGTTGAGTCTGTTACCCAGCTGACAAGTCAGGAATATTTTGTGGGACAATGGCATAGAGGATTCAAGAGGCAGGGAGCTTCCCTGTAATAAGGATGAATTTCCTTGCTTGAAGCTGGGCTGCAGCATTTGCTTCAAATTTCCCTGTTAAACAACTGGCTGCTGAGATTTTTCTTTAATGTCCATTTAATCCTTCCTTAAGCATGATTCATGTTATCCTAATCCAAAGCTGCTGCATTGCAAAGCAGGAAAGCTGTGAGAGGAACTTTTCATTAATTGTTCGCTCACTTTTTCTGTCTGACTTCTGTTTCCTTGGCAGAGTGGTTTTGTTTGCAGCTTGATCTCATACCCATTTCAGTCACTATTAAAATTCACATTGACTTAACTGGGTGGTGCCAGTGTTAACTGTGTTTTCCACAGAAATTCCTGCTGTTGCCAGCCTGCATTTGATGTTGTTCACTTAGTAAAGGAAATTGTGTCCAATAAACAACTTTTGGCCACTGGTTTCCTACCTTGCTTTGACTGCTTGATTGCACAGAGTTGGGTAACAGTTGGGATTTTCAGGGGAAAACCGAGTATAAAATAAAGATTTAATAATTCTTTTGCCTTGAAGTTTTCCTAAGAAGTACTTAGAGCGTGTCAGGAATGACACTGAAAAATAGAATCATGTAATTCTGTGACAGTCCTTGCATTTCTTGGTGTGTTTAGGCTTCTTATCATTAAAATAAGCACAATTGTAATCCTCTCTCTCAGAAAAGCAACGAGTATTTGTGTGGTAACAAGTGGTGATTCTTGTTTCCCCAACAGTTGCTTACAAAGAGGAAGAATATTGAGGAGTTGATTTTGTGCTGTGTGGAGTTCCTGAAAGGATGATGATGTACAGCCTTTTAACTGCTTTCTGCCATCATTTCCCCCCTCCTTTTTCTCTGCTAACTCTTAAAACTGTAAGGCTGCTGAATCTGGTCTCTTTCGGATTTGTGGGAGAATTAATTGTGTGTGACTTAAGAGCTCTGCCTACTCTTAATTGAAGGCATAGAGGACTGAAGCTTTGAAGAAAGCATAATTTCCCCTAAATGTTTCCCAGTCATTTGAATTGAGTAGATGTTAATGAAAACCATCATTAAAACAAACAAAAACACACACACAAAATTAAAAATTAGGAGAATAGAGCCCATCCCTGTCACATACTTACTAGGCATTATCCAATCCCCCTTCAAAATAGGCAGTACCTTGCCCCAGGGGTACAGAAGTGTTTGAGCTACAAATTGTGTCAGGTAAAAATTCAGCAACTTTTTTCTGTTTAACTTTCAGATGCAAAAAGAAAACACAGCACAGACAGCTACTCATCAGATTCGTGGTTAGACATGGATGAAGAATCTTGTGATGCCCATATCCAGGAGGAGAAGGATGACAGCTTGGATAAGAACTCCAAATCCTTGGTGGATGGCTCCTCCTCACCCAACAGCACACACTCGGAAGGGAAGGAGGGTGTGGGAAGAAAACAAAAAGCCACAGTAATGAGATACCTAAAAAGAACTTTGTCTAATGAGTCAGATGACAGTGTAAAATCAACGACCCCCACGGACTATCCCAAAACACCAACGGGGTCTCCAGCTACAGAAGTGTCAACCAAATGGACTCACCTCACAGAATTTGAACTGAAAGGTTTAAAAGCCCTGGTGGAAAAGCTTGAATCTCTCCCAGAGAACAAGAAGTGTGTTCCAGAAGGCATCGAAGATCCTCAGGCTCTCCTGGAGGACATGAAGGTTGGTGTGATTGCTTGCTAATCCACACAAACTGTGTTCTGTGGGCATAGAAGATGGCAGGAGATCAGAAAGCAAAGTTCTGTAGCAGAGGGATGGCAGCTTCTGTGTAGTGACCAGCTCATACCAGTCTGCCACACCACAGAGAGGAAAATTATGCCTTTACACAAAAGCCATCTCTGCTCTGGGGAGTTGGCTGTTCCCAGTCTGATTTAACTGATGCAGTCCTTTCTCTGTGTGGCAGCAGTGGCCAAAAGTTTAGATCCTCTTGTATTTCAGCACTTGTTATGTCCCATGTGTAAATATTACACCTCAAAAAGTCTGTTTGTGTGTATATTCTTAATCTGCCCTTTTTGCTCTAGGGTATATCTGGTTAACTGACTCCTACAAAATGTAAACGTTGAATTGTAGTTCAGAAGATACATTGTTAATGTTTTCAGGTTTTTTTTTTTTCTTTTACCTTTTAAATTTTATTTTGCTCCATTGCCCTCTATAGGTTGTTCATTATTCTCCACTGATACCAAACATTATTTTTGGAGAGGGTGTAAGGAGTGAATGCTCACTAGTTACAGAACTTCTCTTTAGATTTTTTTAATATACTGGAAGTGGGACCCCATCTCACTTGGGAATCAGTTCTTCCTTGGTCTTTCTGCTCCTAGAGCTGTGCCTCTGATCCATGACTACTTAGTAACCTTTTTTGTGTCTTGTTTTCACATTGTATAAAATGGGCACATAGTTTTATTCTTTTTTTTAAACAAACCTGAGAGTAACATAGCCTCTTGTAATTTTGCTGGGACTTGTCCAGTAAGGCTAAGGCTGTCAGTCCCTTCACAGGTCCAGTACCATGGCAGTTTGGTCCAATTTGAAACACTTGAGTGTTGGTTCGTGGTCTTGTGCTGTTTCTGTGCACATGGTAGTTTTTCAGCTCTGTGTGTTCCACACACCAGAGCTCTGTAAGCCACAGTCCAAGAGGAAAACTACATGTTTATAGGGTAAGAGGAGCCTGTACCTTTTTACTGCAAGCAGTGTAACAGCTGCTTAGAAAAGGTTTCCAAGCCAGTTAAAAGAAGGCTGAACATATGCAGTGTACAGTGGAACCATATTCCACAATCCTGGAGCCTGGAAGTGAGACACACGGTGCTCATTTTGGTAAATCTCAAGAAAAAATCAACCACTTCCATATACAAAGTTTGTGCTTTTGCCCAAAGTCGTGGCTCGGAATGCACTGGCTTGCTATGCACTCCTTCATCTTTAATCAGAAATAAAAAGGAAGCTGCAAGACCAGGGGTTGAGTTTATGGTGAAGGAGTAGGAATGGTAACATCAGCACAGGCTAGGTTTCACTTCAAAATAAAGTGCAGGGGTGCAACACAGAATCAGTGGTGCAGATGTTCAGAATATGATCATGCACACTCTTTTGAAGACAAACTCCATGCACTGTGAGACATCTTACCAGAACATGGCAAGATGCCACATGTGAATGTGGTTTAAAGCTCCATGTAGGGGTACATGTTTTCTTATTCCTCTCCAGAGCAGTGGATTCACGAGACACAGAGATGGAGAACTGCAAATGGACATTTAAGAGAAAGGCCAAAGCCATGCCCTTTTTGGTGCTGTTTTGCTGTAATTGGTATTCAGTGGGCATCTGCCAGTTTTTGTGCATCTTGCAGTCTTGGTGTTCCATCTCCTTTGGTAACTCTCTGGTTCTAAGCTTTTCTTCTTGCCAACACCCTGTAACCATCAGGATATGGCCCAACATCTGGATATTTATGGTTCCCTGCTGGTTAAAAAGCCCATGACCACATCTAAACACCATGCATGGTGCAGAATTGTTTTCTCTGGAATCACCTCTGTATATCTGGCAAGCCTGAGACTGATTAGTCAGAGCAAAACCTTTTTAAAATTATGTTAACTTGAACATTTTCTTGAACAGTTTCTAAAGAGCTGAACATAGTGACTGGAGAAGAAACACAGTCCATTTTTCCTGAATGGTATTTATGTCCTGGACCACTAAATCATATTCCCTCTTACTCTGCTACTAGTTTTCCAGCTTGTACAGAGAATTATAAAGGGATTTATAGGCAGAAGCCTGGCACCTTTACCTTGTCCTGATGAGTATCCTGAGCACCAGTCATCTGTGTGACTGAATGGAGGCAGAAATCCTGCAGGAGGAGCTGTGCAGATCCTACATGCTGTGACTGTATTCCATTTTATTCACAGGGTTTATTTCACGAGCAAGTTGACTTTTGGGCATGTGGTGTATTAATAATATATCCTATAAAAAGTATCCTTTTAGTGTACCCATTTGAGAGTTTATTTTAACAAATGGGTAGCAAGAACACTCTCTGACAGAAAGTCTGAAAGCTCTTGCTCTGCCTGGAAAGTCTTAAACAAGTTTCTTCCTGAAGAAAATAAATCCATGTTTATTTTAGCAGTTTTATTTCTTAATGAAATACATTCAAGAACCTCTCTGTGTGACATTCAAGTCTGTGCTTTGGTCAGGTAATTAATGTCTTCAGAAACCAGGATATGAGTAGCTAAAGTGGAGAAAGGAAACCATTTTTCCTCAGCAATGGGAAGTTTCAGAGAACAAATCAGGGTAACTTGCAAAAAATCCATGCTTTCCCATCTGAGCAAGAATAGAGTAAAGGATGGGTGACTGGATTACTGCTCTTAGTGGTAAATACAACCACAGCTATATACAGCTATTTAATGTCAAGTAGGTGATACTCTTTGAAGTAAAGTAATTTATTTTCCTTATGAGAAGGGAGACTGAAAACTAAACTAAGCCTGTGTAAATTCCTCACACGTCATCTCAGCTCCTAACTAACTGCCACTGTCTGGTGGGGACACAGCAATCCAGAAGTGCCAAGCTAATGCCTCTGCAGATTGAGAACCCATTTATCACTGTGATGGATGGAGCACAGCAGCAGCAGGAAGGCTGATTTACAGAGCATAACACTGCCTCACGTGGGGAGTGGGGCAGTTCTTCCCTCTCCTCAGATAAGGAATTAAATTCTTGTTGGCTGCAGCTCTGCTGGATGGGCTTTGTATGGCCCATGACCTGTGTTCACCACCAAAGAAGCTTCTCAGCAGCCTCCAAGCAGTCATTCCTGACAGCAGCCTTCCCTCTGGAGCAGATGGCATCTGCACAATCAGCTGAGGAGATGGAGTCCTCTCTGTATCCAGATGTCTGTGGCTGAGCTCTGTCAGCTCTGTGTGCAGCAAATATGAGGGGAGATTTTTGTATGGGTAACCATACCCTCCCTGAGAGTGCTCAGCTGACCCACGTTGCAGAAGGACAGAAGGTTTGGCATTGCAGCTGTTGGCAGGGTGGGCATCCAGTAGACAAAGCAGCTGTTGGCCCCACATCCTTGCTGTTGGTGTTGCTGTTGGTGTTGCTGTTGGAGGCACAGGCAGCATGCAGTCATACCTTGTTTTCCATCTCTGCATGCCCTGAAATGAAATATGAAACAGTGCAACAACTCCTGCTCCCAATTTAAAAATTAAGTAGCTGTTAGGAAAGTACCTACACTGAGGAGGAAGAGAAGGAGGGAAAAAAACCACTGAGAAGCATTTTTGCTTAGATGATGGCCTTGGGGATTGGAAGAGTTTCATTGTGTGGCTTCTTCACTCCATATTCAGCTGCCAGATAGTATGTTGGACTGGTAAAGAGACAATTGGGATGAACTTAGATGTGAAGAAGAGAATAAAGAGGTAACCATCCTGCTCCTTGATGTAGTCTGCATCCCACATCACAGGGCAGATGAAGTTGAGCAGACCTTTGATTGTGATTGTCTGCATCCCACATGAAGCACTCTGCCAGTGATACTTGTGTGTGTGTGCAGCCTCTGACTGCAGCACACAACATTTCTGTTGTCTTACCAGCAGGATGGTAATGCCATGGGGAACAGGATTGTGAGATCTGCCTCAGAGTAATGCCACAGACTTTCCCCACTTCAAAGCAAAAATGCTGCCTGTCCTCAGAAGAGACTGTGGAAGAAGTCCATTAGGGCAGAAGAAACTCAGTTTGAAGAAAAGAGTTTGTCCAATATCCACAACTCTTTGGCAGCAGCAGAAGATTCTTGTGCAAGACAGATGATATCTACTGAAATATGTTCTTTCTTTTTCTTGCCAAGAAATCTTACCCCTTCTCGTTCTGATGACAGGAAAAAAACCTCCCTCCACTGACTGCATTTCAGGGGAGTCATTCCTTGCTGTGTTTTTGAAATTAATGGCTAAGCTGAATTCTTACATGCTTAATCAGTTTCTTTCCTTCATACCTGCTGTTGTCACCACAGCCTTCAAGTGTAATGAATCAGGCAGCCTTGTGCTGGATGAGCATCATGGTGTTTGTCTAAGTGGAGCCCCATGGCTTTTCTTTATCTTCTTTGTATTTATTTATTTCTTTAAGCAGGTGAACAGAAGCTGCCTCCTCCAGCCTGTTGTGTGCTGACACTTGACACTGCAGTCAGTGTGAATGTGGCTTGGTTGTGGTTCTGCTCTGCAGATATCTATTGTTCTTAGCTGGCTGAGATGATAAACTGCCATCATTTTACATTTCTTCTTGGGTAATATTTTCACATGATACATATGATAACAACAAACCTTCATTATCCTGCCAAGTTCTTGGAATATTCTCTGCTTTCTATTGAACTCAGAGTCTCTGACAGCCCTTAGTGGAAATGTTAAGGTTTTCTGTCTTACAAGCTTTCAAATCTAACAGCAGCAAAATAAAAAGGGATTAATTTGTCCTTTGTTTATGTGGCTCTCAAGCTCTTGCCTCGCTCTGGAAAAGTTTGGCTTTTCTAGGAGAACACAAAAGAACTCTCAGTTTTTAGGACTAACTTTCAGAATGTGGTCACAGTTTAGTTAATGTATTGATCACTCTCTTAAAATAAAAAAGGACATGAAAAAACAGGTGCTTGCCTCATCTCAGCCAGGAAGTAACTTGCCAGTGATGTATGGAAGCACTGTCAGCTCTTTCACTGGAAGAATATTCAGCTAAAGGTCCAGTTCAGGCTCCACATCACAGACAGGCTGGGTCAAGCTGGGTTTTACTCCTAACCAGCCAGGCTGTGTCTGTGCAAGTTCCTGAGAGCAGCCATACCAGTGCCAGGCTGACAAAACTGGGCTTGTACTGGTATCTACTGGTATATTTGGGTCATTGGTGCTGCTTTTGGACTCAGCAGTATCAAGAACAGCCTTGCTGGTGTGACTGCAGTGAAGCATCTCTCACTGAAGCACAGGCTGGGGAATTGAGCTGAATCCAGCAGGTTGCCTGAGCTCCAGAGAGAGAAACCCAGCCCCAGGGACACTTGTCTGAACCCTAGATAGATGCCTGCTCAGGCTCCTGGGGCTGCAGTGTGCCAGCATACTCCTGGCTTTAGCTGGATGATTACAGATGAAGTATAAGTGCACTTCTTTTAAGTTTTTTTTTTTTTTTTTTTTTGTATAGTGTGCAAAATTTCTAATTATTACATTTCTAATTATTAAACACTGGGGACTGAGACAGCTTGGTGCCTATGGTTATCTAATTAAACTTTTTTCAAGAAGTTGATATACTTGGAAGCAGCAGCATTGAACTTCATAGTCTGGGGTTACCTCCTAAATTCTATTACAATGGAATTTCCAACCTTGTTTGTTTTATTGGAGCATTCCTCCCTCCCCAACCTCTTACTGCTTATTTGGGCTCCAGTTTTCAGCAGCACAGCAGGGTCTTCCTTCTGACTTGTTTTTTTGTTTGCATTTGCTGTCTTTTTCAGCTACCTGAACTCCACATGAAGAGCTTTGTGTCTAGGTTAGTAAGTATGTAGTCAAGGGAAGCAAATATGGACTCTTCCCAACTGCACAGTTGAGGATGCTTAGGAAGAGTTCCTTCCCCACCTCTGTGTGGAGTTCCACGGTCATGGGAATGATTCACAGCAGCAGAAGCTGTGGGAGCCAGTGCAACCCACTCCTGAAATTTCTAGGACAGTGCATCGAAGCAAAAGGATTTGGTGGGGGTGGAAGGGAGAGGGGAAACCAGTCTTTTTCTTTAATACTGTGCTGTCTAGAGTCAGATCCTTTCCTGATGAGTTCTCAGGAACTTGAATGCCTTACCCAACCACATGAAGTGAACCAGATCACAACAGCTCTGGCCTGCCCAGCAGTGTGGGAGGAAGGCTGGTGGAGATATGATGGTGCTCTTCAAGTGTCATGTGCAAAAAGATAAAAGGTTACAGTGCACTATTGTGTATCTTGACTTACCTGAGTGCTCAGGCACCAAACTACACACCTAATGCCCTGTGGCTTCAGAAATAATGGTGACAGAGATGCTTTCAGTTTGTTTTCAGATTTGATTAAGAAAGAAGGTGTTGGTTGTGGTGACTGGAGTTAGTGAGCTGGAGTCTGAAGGGAGAGGTGGCACTGGTATTAGACAGATAGCAATGGAAAATCTCCAGTCTTTTGGACACACCAATTTTAAAGAAGTCTCTACTGCTTGAGGTGATTCATGGCTGAGTTTGCTGTTTGTTTTGCAAGAAATTTCAGCTCTTGGATCTTAATGACAGGTGGGAAACTTTCATTGTGAACTGGGAGTTTGGAAGCCAGAGTAACTTGCAGAGATGTAAAAAGTCATCAGAGATCTTGTCATTCTATGTTTTATCAGAGTGGAGTATTGCTTTCTTTAAGTCTTCACTCTTCAGTTAGACAAATATTTCTGTGGTTAATAAAAGCTTTTTCATTTGCAACAGAACATACTGAAGGAACATGCTGATGATGACCAAAATCTTGCCATCTCGGGTGTCCCTGTGGTCAGCTGGCCCAAGAAGACCACAAAGGTAATGAGACACACTTACTGATCAGTGTTGTGTTGGGTCTCCATCTTTATTTATCTGTAATCTGACAACAGGATGTACATCATGGTTTGGCAGCTGCTACCATTCTTAGCATAAATGTTATTTTTAATGGTTTTATGATTAGGTGTTGAAGCAAACATAGAAGTGCCTCAGCAGGGAGAAGTTAAGGATTTGTTTGGACCTTACATCTCTGTATAAAACTTTGATATATCTTGGTCCTTTGCTAGTCATGGTTTAATCTAAAAATGTTGGTGCAACATTATGTGTAAAATTAAACTGTAAATCCTACAAACCAGTCACTTGGTAAATGATCTAATCTGGATGAGAGGATGTTTTTTCTCTTACACTGTGACACCTGAATTCTCTGTACAAGTGTGCCACTAACTCTGGGGAGCTGTTTTCTGTCCCTGTATCTTCGTTTTTTTGGCCCTATATAAGGGAGTAATTTTCTTCACTTTGCAAACTTGCTTCACCAATGCTTATAAAGAATTTGAAATTATTAACTAAAGAATAATGTCAAAAGGCTGGATGTTATTTATAAGAGTGGTATGTTTACCACACTGCAGTTATTCAGCATGCTGTAAAAACAGCTTTGCTTATTTAGAAGATGTCTCATTGCTTCTATTTTTACTTTCATTTTTTTCACTGAATTAGTTCTGTAATCCAGAATTTCTTGAGAAATGCTGAAAGGGTCAGTCAGCTTAAATCAGGCTTCTCTCTGAAAATCTGTTGCTGCTGTTATCATTGTAAATCACTTTCAAATAATTAAGTCACTGAATTATTTTCCCTGTTCTCATTTTTTGTGCTGGTGCACTTGCCACAGCTTTGCATATAATCACTTGTAGCCACAAGATTTTGCTGGTTTTAGGAGACCAAACTGCCAGAGGAGAGTAGGGCAGGATAAGCATATCATGTTCCTTTTTGGCTTCTTTTTGGGTTTTAGCACATTTCAGATAAGCTGTAGCTTGCTAAATACATATTTTCCTTTTAGATTGTAACAATTCCACTTAAAATCTTTATTTATTTAAAAACAGCAGTGGAAAACCTTGAGGAGTAGATGGTGTATTCTCCACTCCATTGCTTTGTTAGCTGCTGTTCATTCATCAGTCAGGTCTGCTCTAGGCATTGAATAAAGCAAAATTTCTGTGACTAGAGGGAAACTGGTGTGTGAAAAGTATTAAAAAATCCCTTAGAAACAACTGGCCCTTGTGCTGTATATTCTGAGCTTGTGGTAGAAGTGAGGATCTTAATGTTTTGAGGTTTTTTAAGCTTTGGCATTTGCTAATGTTCTTGTTCACTTTACTTTGGAATCCTTGATAAATGGTTCATTTCTGATATTTTATTTTTGTGCATTGCCAACAAAACTGGAAAAGATCTGTATTTTTTGTGACTTAATCTTATCCCTCTTAGCAAAATCCATTTTATCAGCTGCAAGGGTTTTTAAACTTTCTGGTGCTTATTTTCCTTTAGCCTTTTTAAAAGTAAAAACTTTCAGAAGGCTTCATTCACAGGGCATCTAAGGTAGAATAACAAACAATAAGCACATCAGCTAATAACATACACGAGGAAAACTTTCACAGAAAGGCTTTAGGTTAGAGGGCTATTATTATTTTTGTTTATTTCCAATAGAAGAAATCTTTTTACCGTTCTCTTTATATATACTGTGCTTAATCTGTGCTCAGTTTGCATTATGTTTTAGTTAAAAGGTACACAGCCAGATATGGCTGAATGTTTCCCAATGGAAATTTGTTGTTGTGCTTCTAGCTGGCAAATGTCCCTGTCAGCTTAGATGTTGCAGCTATTTCCCTTGCCTGGGAACAGGCTGGGAAAAACACATCTTAGAGCTGAGCTTTCAAGTCCCAGATTAAAATACATTGGAAATAAAACATAGTGGAGATTTGTATAAAGGCACTGTTAGTAGTTAAGCTTAGTTATTTCTCCTTTGTTCCCTGTGAGTCCTGGTAGTCAAATAGAAGATTTTGCAGAGAAGAAAACCCTTAGGGAGGAGGAAACTCCCTTTAAAATTGTATTGTAGCTGGTGCAGCAATTCTTCATGGACAGAAGAGTCCATCAGTGTTGAGCATAAGGCAGGGGACTAAAACCTATTGGTAGCTTTGCTGTCTGTACTATTGCTCTTGTAGTATATAGGGGAGATGCCAAACACTTAATAAGTGCCTTTCCTGAGATACTGGTGTTTGAAGAGTGGCAGATATGATCCAACAAAATACCAGCTACTGAGGGGCTGGTTAGAAAACATCGTGGCTGGTATACCAGCTTCCAGGGAGAGGAGAACTGTCTGATTCCAAGTCTGTACAGAAAAAGAAGGGAGCTGAAATCCAGAAAGAAGAGGCAATAAATGGAAAATGTGGCTTTTGCTTTCTCCTAAAAGAAGGCTCCAGAAAAAATTTAGAAAGACAAGTGCAGCAGATGGAGAAGAAAGAATAAAGCCAGCATTAAATGCCAAACCATTTCAAAGAAAATGGAAATTACTGTAAAGAAAGGAGGGGAAGAGACTAGAAACAGCAAGAGTGCAGGATGAGGAGAGAGGCAAGTATGGAGAAAGGATGGAGTATAAAAAGCATAGAGCAGAGGGAGAGAACTCTGAGTAAAGTGAATGATCCCTGGAGTAGGAACAGAGAAATAACTTTAAATATGTGAATAGCCCAAGCTGCGGAGGGATGGACTGAGTTATGTTGGCTTGTTTTTGAAGGAGAATGCCTTTATTAAGCTGAATGACTTTTTAAATCATTCAGCAAATAATATTTCCCTTTAAAATTGAGTCACAGTTTCTTTGATGTGTTGCTGGTGTGACGTGCCAACAGCATGCACAGTTCTGTGCTGCCAAACAGTTGCTCGAAGAGTGAAATTCTTGATTTTAGGGAAGAAACATGTTCACTCACCTTAAATCACAATTCACAGGGGATGAGGTGTAATGGGCAAGACATTTAACTTAACTAAGTATGTGGAAGACCCATCCATATGTTGTGGCTCTGTTGTGCAGCATTGCTCCTGTCTACCTTTTCAAAAGGCATTTGGGGCTGTCAGTTATACTGCAGTTTGCTGTCAAAAAAAAATTACTCACTGAGAAAAGAACCAGCAGTAATCATCAAAAAAGCATTTTTGTGAGGAGGTGAAGTGAAGGGGTGACATTTGATGATCTTGTGGTTAGTGTACAAAATGGGAGGCAAAGGTCTGCATTCTCTTCCCAGCTCTGCTGCAGCCTCCTTGTGTTGCATGAGGTGAATGGCACATTCCTGCTCCTTGAGCTTTTCTGGATGGAGATGGTGCTTCTGTGACCTGGGAGGTGAAATTAATGTTTGTACAGATCTGTGTTGTCCTCAGGAGGAAGTTTCATAGTAAAATGTATGAACCATCATTATTCATAATAAGGGAGGAGTGGTTTGTGTTTCCTAGGCACCTCTTACAGATCAGATTTACAGATTTTTATTGAGATTTTTTGAATCTTTTGTACTTTTTCTAGTTTATTGATAAGTACTTAGCACAGTAACTATACTCCAGCAGGCACTTTTTTTTTTTTTTTTTTTGGGGGGGGGGGGGGGGAAGTTTTTATGCTTTTTCAGAGGAAGCAAGAACCTGCCTCTTAGCTACAGAGTAAAACAGTCCATTTGCAAAAAGAAGTCTCTGTTTGATAATGATTCATTTACCAAAACGTTTGACTTTACCAAGGATCCTGGGGTCTGTACAATGATCCTCTTCAACAAATCATTAATGTGGGACTGAGTGGATGTTTGAAACCTGGTTGTCCAGGTGGCTGGCTGAGAGTTTCTGAGCAGACAGCACCTTTCTCCCAGCTGCCTGCTGAGCAGGGATGCAGCTGTGATGTGAAGCCCATCCCAGATCTTTGCCAGGGGTTTGTACAACACTAAGTTGTCCTCCCTTGGTGCAGCATTGAGTGTTCTCTCTGGTGTGTGTTGCAGTGGTGGTCCTGCTCTCCAAAAGGAAGAACTCCATTGGCTGTGCTGCCTTAAACTTTAGGGTTCTTAAGTGACTAAAGAGGAGTGAGAAATAACCCTGACAAACTAACTGCTTCCCTGTCCCTGAGACATGAACTTCTGGGTGGTGTGAGAAGGGAGCAGGGCCTAAACCTGATTTTCCACTGGGGTGACACATGGCTAACCACAGGTGCAGAAAACTGGCAGCCATCAAGCCAAGTCTTGAAGCCCTCTCTCAAGAATTCCTTAGCCCTACAACACCAGAGTTCCCGTTCCATCTGCCCAGGGGTTAGGGGCAGCATATTATTTAAGGAGCTCAAGAGTGTGGCCCAAGGAGAAACCATGCATTTTTCAAACCATTTCCTATTTCTGGAAGACAACAGTCAACTACAGTAGCATGTAATTACACTCTATGGCTGTGCCTTCTGTTTTTGTGATAAAGATCTTTAGTTGTCTGTGAAGAGCAGCTATAAAGAACTAAAATATGTTTGGACTCTCTTCTTCTGTGAAGAGTTAGAAAATGCAGTGTGTGAGCCAGATTCTCATCTCTCCTACCTGGCACAAACCTAAAGCCACTGCATTTGTAATGATAGCAAGTGTCCAAATATATATAGGTCTGGCTGTGAGCAGATGCAGCTGTAGTTTTCAGTGGATGGTTAAGAGTGCTGCAACATAGAGCTGTTTTTCTGATGCCCATTCGTAGGCTTTTTCCATGTCATTTTTATCTGTTGACTTTATACTTGAAAAGTATGAGAAGGAAATGGCAATATCCTTGTTTAAAGGAGTACTGTTAATTAGAAAAGGCCATGAACTGAAGTGAACCCCATTATTTTTACTAGAAATCTTTTTGTAGAATTCTACAGCTACACCCATATGTCTGAAAAAGAAGAATTGACTCTTAAGAACTCATCTGTGAGAGGCAGAGCAAAAGGCTGTTCAGTGTGGTTGAGGAAAGGCTGAGCTGGTCCTACCCCATCAGCCCAGACAGTCCTTGTAGCACCATCTCCTGTTTCTGATGGTGGCCAGTCACAGCTATTAAGAATTTTAGGAGCAAACCAGTAATCTTTCCTTTGCTTATCTTCCCAGTTAAGCTGGAAGACTCTATCTTCATCTTTTATGATGAGTGTCCCCTGCTAGAATTTTTTCTCCTTGAATTTACTTAATATTTTGTGCAACCTGTTGATATTTTTGATCTCCATAGCATCCTGTGGCAGTGTCACATGCAGTTTCATCAAGCTCTGTGTAGATAAGTACTTCCTTTTGTTATTTCAGATCTGTCCCTTAGAATCACAGATACACTTCATGCCCTCCATGTCATGCATTTTGAGAAATTTTCATGAAGGTTCCTGTTCACCTTCTCTGTGCTGGCCATTTCTTTGTGTCCCTGTTAGTGCTTCTCAGACATCTCCCTAGATTTTTTTTTTCCTTGCTCCCAAGCTGAAAAACACCAAGGTCAATCTTTACAGAAACCATGATCATCCTTCTCACTGCCATCTCCTATACAGGTAGTTTTGAGGTGAGGGTTGATATGGGGCTCCAAAACCACACAAAGTGTTCAAGATGTGATGTTTAAGAGCAGAGACCAGAAGAACACGTCTTGTTCAGGCTGGCACAACAAAGTTGAAGGGGGAGAGGATTGTTGTGGAACTACTTCAGGCAGTGTAAACACCAGGGGAGGCAAAGAGTTATTTAAACTAATGGGCAATGTTGGCATGAGAACAAGTGAGTATAAACATACCATAAATAGATTTAGGCTGGAAATCAGATTTCTGAGCATTGTTTGTAGTCTGAACTAAACAGCACACAACTGTGTCAGAGAGGGTGTTGGATTCTGAGAAATAACTTGTGTTTTCAATAATAAAAGGCAGTGGCATTAGCCACCCTGGCTTGAGGTTCTTGGGCACATCCCATGTGTCTGCTGCCATTTTTTCCCTTTTTTATCACATCTCATTAAAAATTCTGGTATGGGAAGATTTACCAGGTTTTGATAACAGAGCTCCTCTATGTCTGACTGCAGTTTTATGAACATCCATGCCATGTTATGCATTGGATCAAACCTAATAAATAATAAGTAAATGGACTGAGAGTCAGTTGGCACAATAGATTTGATTGTATGCAGAAATTAGGGAGTAAAAGTGTTTTGATGAACTTCAACATGAAACCAGTCTGATTTTTCAGAACTGCTGAGCACTGTTTTACATCAGGTTTTCTTTAAATTCAGGGGGAGAGGTGCTAGGTGGACAAAGAACATTCCTGAAAACCTTTGAATAAATACTTCCAGTTTTTACTTGCTTGCTTACTAAGAATTCCTGCCATAGCTATTGCTGGGCCAGCTCCACCCACAGAAGCAAGAGCACTGAGGTGCTAGTTACAGCAATTAGTGATTTAACCAGAGTGGTGTCTGAAACAGATCTGAGCATGTATAAATGGCAAAACATCAAAACAGCATCAGTTTCAGGAGCCTGCCCAGGGGCTACCACCAGGAAAGCTACATTCCTCTTAGGAGCAGTGGGAAAACTCTGCCAAATTCCCTGAGACAGCCCACTGTCTCAGGAGAGCCACTCAGGGTACTTCCTGTGGGGATATGCATGTATTACAAAGCAAACACTGACAATTAAAAACAAGCACTTTAGAATTAAAGTAAAAATTGAGTCCTCTTAGTGTAGGGAAAAAAAACTGGGAAGGGAGAAAAAAGACACAGAAAGACAGCAGAAGACTTCTGTGGTGTACCCTGTATTTTTCTGATTGAGATTCAAAGAAGTTTTACATTAGTCATTCCAAGTGGCACAGGAGCAAAAAAATGAATTTTTACTGTCACATGTTGTCCTTGCCAGGCACCAGTTTAAAGGTGTTTGAAGTGATCTCACCCAGCACTGCCTGAACTCTGCTTGGTGTCAACAACAATTTGAAATGCCAGTAGTCTGCAAGGGGATTTGCATATACAAATATGTGGGTATTGTGAATTGTTTTGGTTGATAAAAAGTCCTGATTATGAAGTTCATAATCTACTGCAAATCAGGCATTTCTTGATAGTTATCAGATGCTAATAATTAATTTCTCTTCCAGAAAATAAGCTAAGTACAAAGGAAAAGGAGGATTAAAATCAATTTAAATTTGTTTTTCTTTTTACTGATTTAAATTGTGATTGGAATCAGTGATTTAAATAATTTTGAATAATTTCTCCTCTTTTACACCATAGGGTTAGGAGATGCCATGTGGTAGGAGAGAACTGAAATTTATTCAGAAAGATACCCCAGTTCTGGCTCCTGACAAATTCATTAAGAAACAAAACCACATAGCTGAGGTTTGGGGGATTATTTTTTTTTTTTAGGGGACTTCCCACAGTAGCTCTCTGCATATGAAACAAAGCCCTTTCCCTGCAAACTACACTTGGGAGCAGAGAAAAACCTGATGCACCAGAACTGGAGACTTCTCCAGGTCCTGTGCAAAGCAGCTGAAGTTACTGGGAGTTTCTGTCAAGTGTCTGCTTTCCTGGGGCAGCAACACTGAGGAAGGCAGCTCCTCACCTGACTTGTTTATTTTTCTGAGCACTGCTTCAGTCTCTTACAAACATTGTCCTCAAGACAGATTCATTTCTGTGGTAACTCCATGCAGGCCAGAGGAGTTTCAGGGGTTTGTGTATGTGTATCACAGGTAACATGCCTGAAGAGCTTCACTGCTTGTTGCCTCAGTGTTTTTCTAAAAGCTTTGCCTGGTGACTTGACAGATTATTTCTTGCCTCAAGAGGCTGTACTTGAAATATTGTGTCCCTTTAGGGAGTAATTATAAATAGCAAGGACTTGAACAAGCACCTTCTTAATCTTCCATCTTTGCCTTAATATTTTCCCTTCTTATCAACTCTCAGCCACTCGCTTTGAAATCTGACCAATGGCTGTATGTGATTAATACATCAAACAGGTAAATTAGAGCCATTTTGACTCAGAGTAGAAATTTGAATGGATTGGGAACAGTGAGCAGACATCTCCTTTCAAACTGTTGTGCTCCAAGTATCATACAAGAAGATTTATGTATTCTTCCCCATGGTCATTCTTCTCCCATATGCATGAATATTCACTAACATGATTTTTTCCCACATAGCTCTTGACAGCCATTTTTCAAGATAGCAGTTTTCTCTCTATTTTCATGACAGTAAAAGTGCTGATGAAACCTACTTCAATCTTAAGACCTTTTTCTTTCACAGCGTGTGTGAAATGGGTTGACAGGTCTCAAATCGTATCACCTGCAGCTTGACTACCTTCACTGCAGAGCTGGCCAACAAAACCAACCAAAAAGCTGAGGTTTGAACCTGGTTTAGGTATTCCAGCATCCTTGTGCTTTCCCTCACCCCAACATTAAAATCATTCAGGCTTTGAGTTACATATCTGAGCTTTAATAGTTTTGTTTCTGGATCGAAGCACATTGGCAGAAGTGGGGAAGGCATTTGTCATTCCACAGGACGTGCTGCACAATTATGGGCATTAATCCTGTGTGCACTTTTCAGAACAAAATTGAATTGTATGTTCTGTCCCTGAGAAGATGGCTTCCTTTTAGTTCCAGAGCACATTGAAATTAGTCTGCTGAGAATATAAATGAGATCTTGTTTCAACTTTATGACTTCCCTGCAGGCACTAGTGGACCAGATAGAAAAGGTACAGAAGTTCTCCTCTTTTTGAAATGCAACAAATCTAACAAAAGAAATGGAGAAGGTCTGATATAAGCAAAGCACCTTTGAGAGTTGTTCTTGCACAGTTTGGTTGTTTACATTCCGGGTGTTCTCCTACAAATCCAAGTCAGGTTGGTAGAGCACCTCAGCTCTCAGGAGGAAAGCTGTATTTTAGCTCCTCCTTTGCTTATGCCATTTGTTTGCCTCTAAATATTTAGGCTTTGGTCTCTTTTTTTAAAGCCTCTGTCCAGATATTGGACACAGTTGACTGTAGTAGAACATTCTGTGCTTGTGTGTCACTATGCACTGAGCCACTCAGAGGAAAGCAGGTTACATATTCTGGTTAATCCACTCTTTCAGCTAGCAGCCACATCTATTTGCATGTTCCTCCACAGCATGGCTGTCACTTCTTATCTTCTTAGGAGCCTGTTTGAATAGTCCTTACATTTACTGACAGAAGATGGCTCGTGGAGGCACAAACTGTGCTGTGGAAACATTCTGTGATGTAAGGATCTGTGGAAGAAGGAAGCATGGCAGGATTCCCCACTTCCCAATGGATTGACCCAGTCGTACCACAGCTCCAGATCTCTTGAACTCTTTGAGTTTGTTGGTACCTCTCTGTTGCCACAAAACTGATGCTGTGAAGATAAAAGACCTTGGGTTTGTATCAGTCAGTTCCCAAAGTGCTCGTGTCTTGTGTGGTAGATGAACTTCTTGTTTCTCTGCAGGATTATTTATTTTATTTTAAGATGGTAGGATATTGGGGTTTTTGAAGCATTTGATTTGTTTTTTAAGGCTTATGAGATGGATGGAGTGAGGGTGTCACTACCAGCACGTTCTGTCTAGGATTATGCTGTTTTGTGTGCTGCTCCTCTGCCTTTGTTTCTCATGTGCTGGACACTGGTTAGGCACAGTAGGTGCTGTAGGCATTACATGGAGGGAGTAATCATTATATTATTTCATCTTAAGTTATTTTATTTAATCTAAGATTGGTCAATCAGACTTTAATAAAGAGATTGTGCTGGGTACTCAGTGCATCTGATAACTACTCTTATGTCATAGTTCTGATAAAATAGTGGGAAGTATTAAGATGATACTAGATGAATATTTGTGTTGTCAGAATGTCACTGTTTGAGTTGAGGATAGGAGTGAAATATTGGCTAGAGTTCTTAAAAAAAGTATCAATGAAATTTTGCCCAGGCCCAACAGTTAGGCTGATATTTCATGTGAATGGACATTTACACAAAAACAATCAACCTTAGAAAAGCTATTGGATAACTCTTATTCTGACACAGGTCAGGAATCATGATTCACAAACATCTCAGTGGGTTTCCTTTTCAGGAGCATGTGTTGGCCTCCGGAAAGCAGCAGCAGCAGCAGCTCAAATCACAAGATCTTTTGTCAAAGACTTGCATATAAACCATTTTGAGGGGTTTTTTAAATTGTTTTCCACGCAGATACTTTTTTCCCTAGTATCATTTAAACATAATACTCTATAAAAATGTGTGAAAAGTTGCAAGGCAAGGTTAGATCAAAGGTGCATTTGTGCCACATCAGAATCTTTATTTCACCTCCTATTGAGAGTCACAGAATCATAAACCTTGGTGTCTGATGTGAGAATATGGATCCTGTTTACCACTGACAGCTGGAATCTGTTGATACTAGAGATGCTCAGGAGCAAGTGAGTACAGTGCAGGGGTTGTAGTCTTTCTCCCCCCATCCTGGTTTTACTACTTCAGGATGTTTGCATGAGAATAAAATCTAGTTCTTTGGCATTCATCTGCTACTGCTGTTTATTCTTTGCTTGAGGTTATTGTCTCAGTTTGTGACAACATAATTGGTTTCTGGGGAGAAGATTATGATATTGATGAGACTTTATATATGACATCAGGTGAGGTGCAATCAGAGGAACTGCTCAGAATAGAAGGTGCTGTCTGTTGTTGAGCTTTTCACTGACTCATTTAGCAGATTAATTGAGGATGTTACTCATTACTGAGTTGTATCGTGCAAAGCTCAAGTATGGCCACACTTGTGCCACTGGAGCCATGACTGGGGTCAGTGCTGCTTGTTTTGCTTTCCAAGCTGATGTAAACCTCACTGGGCTAGTCAGATGTACACTGCTCACACAAGGGTTACTCACTTTTTGTCAGAATTTAGTGTTCTCCAGTGTAAGCTGAAAGAATTGAGCTGGAAAATGCTCTCTTAATAGTTCTTTCTGTGTATTAAATATTTCTTTGGGTGGTTAACTGCTCTTGTACAAGATGAGATTTTTGGAGAGCAATTATAATCAGAGAAGTTTATTTTATTGTGATGTTCTCCCTCCACGGATTCTCAAATTTGCTCTTTCATATCCTATCCCACCCAGTGTTTTTAAACACAAGCTCAGCAAAGTTTACCTTGCATTTGGAAACCATTCTGAGCTCTTCTTGGCATTTGTGTCTTCACTCCTATCTCAGGCCTTGTAATTAGAGCTCATTTGTCAGTGGTGTTGCTGCTGCAGGCAGCAGACTGGAACATGCTTTCCAGAGGCAGGACTGGCTGAGGAAGGGGGTCTGGGGGGGGTTCACTTGGTGACCTGCTGCAGCGAATGGAGATACCAGGAGTGTTAGTATCTCTTGCAGATCAGAGGAGTGGGGTGATCTCTGTCATGTAGCTGTGAATGACATTTTGCTGTGGTCTGCCCGGTGGATTAGCCTTGGTGGATGTCACAAGTTGATTTTTTATTTTTTTATTTTTTTTTTTTCTCCTGTCTGGGTTATGGACCCAAAAGGCTGGAGGGGTGAACAAGCATGAGCCAGGCTGCACGAAGCCTCCTATGGAATCAGCACAGGCCTAGTGGAGACCTGGGCTGCCCATGGGCAGGTGTGGGACCACACATCTTCCTTATGGATGTCATCTCCTCTGTCCCTGCTGGGAGTCAGCTGTGTAACCGAGCCACAACCCTTGCTGTAATCTCATCGGTTCTCCTTGTGTGGTGGTAGTTTAAAGCTCTCCTTTGCAGGCTGGTGTGAGACATGCATCCCCCCCTTCCTCTCTCCTCCAGAAAACGCTGGATTCTGATACTACCTTGTGATTCTGAAAGCCAAGGCCTTAGGCACATGCCTTTCGTGCCTCAGCTTTCATCTGCTCCTGCTCTCGGTTGTGTACGAACACAATGGGGGAAGAGAGAAACCCGAGGAGACAGACACAACCTAACTGATGGTGTTCTGGAGAGCCCCATCATGTTTTGTAAGTAAATGCTTCACTCCTGGCATGGTGGATGAGCAGGACTGGGAGAACACTATCACGTACCCGTAATTTGAGCCTGAATTGGTGAGAGGACAGAAGTGCAAACAAGAAATGGGTATTTAAGGTATTCAAAATAAGGAAGGGGCATAATTAGGTGATTCACTCAGCTTTTATCAGCAGTTGCCTGTAAATATGTGTTTCAAGTTGGACTGTATTTTGTTACTTGAGCGACCAGGCCCTGAGTAGATCATGGTGTCACGAGGGCAACGTTGCTGCTTGCTCCTGTGCCAGCTTCTGCCTGTTGCTGCCTCTTCTCATGGGCTACCCAAAGTGTTTGTGTGGCCATGAAGTAATTCAGACCAGAGAATGGAGCTGAAACTAGTTTGGCAAAAATCCTGATGCCAAGACCAGGAGATACGCTTCTTTATGGCTTCTTGGTTGCTCAGCACATGCAAATATTTAATCTCATGTTTAATTCTCTGTTGTGGGCGTAGGAGCCAGAGGCAAAATCCTAACAACTGGAATGGAATCGGGATTTCCCCTGAAAGCAGGCCCATAAATCCAATGGGAAACTTAATTTTCAGCACTCAGATTCCTGCCTGTGTGTCTTGACCCTCAGCTGCACGTTCTTGAGGGCAAAGGCAGTGTCTGCGTTCGGGTCCTGTCCCTACTGAGACCTTTGGATCCAGAACAGGTCCCTTACAGAGGGATGTGTAACAGCCGGTACCACAGGAGGAGATTTTGTTGCAAAACCCCAGTTGTGGGCCAGGACGTTCCGAGTAGGGCTGGAAATGGTTCCTCAGGAGCAAGCAAAAAAGGGGGTGTCTGCATGGGGAGCAGCGTGAAGCCGAATGCGAGCAACTCTGCAAGCCCAGCTTGCCTTTTATCCCATTTTATCCCATCTGCTCCCAGCGCCGGTTCTGCCGCAGCAGGGACATCGCTAAAAATCCCGAAGTTTGCTCCGTGCCTTCCTCCTCCCCGAGGGATGGAGGTTCCCTCCTCCCCTCCTCTGCCTGGCAGCGGGGAGCGAGGCGGCAGGTAGCGAGGCAGGGGGCAGGAGGGTGTGCATCTGTCTGTCTGTCTGTCTGTCTCTGCGCGTCTCCTTTGTCTCCAGCAGCCCGAGCAGCGCCGTGCACCCTGCGGGCGGCCGCGCATCCCCGCGCCGCGCATCCCCTCCCAGCCCCGCTCGGCACACCCAGGCAGGCCCGAGCATCGGCCCGCCTCCTCGGCATCTTGCGGGGCTAATTACCAGCAGGGGGCTAATTGCCAGCAGG
>JAAWXA010000024.1:2597320-2630757 GCA_038090715.1 Florisuga fusca
GGGGGGGGAGGCGGCGGTTTCCAGAATTATTATTTATTTATTTATTTTCCCTAATAAGATTCCTCAAATAGCTGAGAGGGCTGCAGGACTTCAGGAGAGAGTCTGATGCTGAGCCTGGCTACCTTGTCTTAGCTTGATTTATAGCCAAAACCTTCTTTCCGTTCCCAGGGACGAGGGATGTCGAATAAAGAGAAGGATGTGTGCTGAAATAAAACGAGAACTTTTATTAATACTTCCAGGGATTATTCTCAGAAGGGGTTTTTTTGTTGTTGTTGTGGTTTTTATTAGTTTGTTTGTTTGTTTTGTGGGGAGAAGGAGGATAAACTTTTTTTAATATATGAAGTAATCTGTGAAAAATAATCTCAAACATGTGTTCTAGATTGTGTCTTATACTCTCTAAGAACTGCCTAAGCAATTAAAAATACACCAGGAATAGAATTAAACATGTGTATGCAATTTAAACATAAACTTGATTGTTTTGTTTATAACTCAAGGTGTTGTGCTCTTTAAAACAGCCAAGTAATTTCAGTTTAGAGACAAGTTTGTGTTTAGGCAAGGTGTTGAGTCTCTCTCCCCAGACCCATCTTTGGGTTTGTTTCTAATAACTTTACTGTGTTTTGCTTCATAATTGCACCAGGATGGCAGGGCCAAAAAAGCATTTGCCCTGGTGGTGTGGTGTGCCTTTGGTGCTCCCAAGGCATGGTGGATGTGGTGTGGAACCACTGAGAGATGTTCATGGTGTAGTGTCAGTCCAAGAACTTAAACTGGGTCTTGGATGAGTTAACTTTATTAAGCTTTGATTTAATTCTGGGGATTGTGTGACCATGTGGGGCCTGTGCTGCTGTTGATCTGTTTACTGCTTGACTCCCAGACCTGGTGGTTAAAATGTCACAGCCTTCCTCCTTTCCTTAAAATTTGTCCCACATCATGCCTTTTCCATTTTTTTAGTCTTTTTGGTGGGGTTACTGTGCACTTTTTTAAAAAGAGCTCGTTAGGAGAGCAAATTGGTCTCAGCTGCTTTGTACCAGCTGCAGAATTGCTACTGGAGGTGCTGGTTCTTGCTGGATTGATTTGGAAAGTTGGTAATGTTCTGAGATTTTTAAACTTTTCTAAAGCCTGGGGCCTGGTAATGTTTTTTGTATCTTAATAATTTAGAACAAAAAATAATGCAAGAAAGTGGAGAGTCATCTTGTGGGATTTCTTATAAGAAAGTCTGATCCTAAACTGTAATTCTGTGACTTACGTAGCAGAGACCTGCAGAGTGTTTGGGGTTTTTTGTTCAGATGTGTTCCAGTGGTAAAAAAAAACAGCATGTGGATCCTGCTGTATTTTTGTACAAGCTCACTCTAATGTGTGTAGTTGCTATATTTTTCTACGTGGGATGTGTCAAATTGGTGTCAAGTAGCTTTTCTATTGCAAATAGTCCCTGGTGTGTAACAGGTGAATGGCTTCAGCTCTACAGGTATAGCTGAGCAGCACAATTTCAGTGCTTGGATAGAAGCTGCAGGCTTTGTCACTCAGAAATTCCTCTCTCCCTAATCTCCCCTAAACAGGGGAGCAGGTGGGATTTACTGCACTGGTAGTGGATGCACCCAGCACTGGGAGCGTGGAAGGCTGTGGGTGGGGATGTATCCTGGGACATGTACCCTGCTGCAGCCCACCAGCCTTGCTGGGTCACTCCAGGTGGGAAAAATTCAACTTCCTGGCTGTGAAACTAAACTTCAGTGTGTGTAAACAAACACAAGAAAAATGCTTCTGGGTTGAGGTAGAAGGATTTGTCCTGAAGTAGTGATAAGAAGAAAAGCTACATTTGCACAAGGTGCCTCAAGTCTGTATAACTTACTGGTGGCTTTCTTTTCAAGAGCTCCTACTTTGGATGCAGCTTATCTACAGAAGCATATTTTTGCCAATGTATCTTATTCCACCCTCCAGGCCTAACTTCTACCTCCTCATCACCAGAGGAAAATAAACAGGGGCACTTGCATTGGCACTGACATGCCAGTTTATCACACCCTAGCAGTATAGCTATGTTGGCAGAAAACCTGCTGGAGTGTCTGCTAGTGCCCAGATGAACCTGTGAGGTATAAACTTTTCTATTTACTTGTGGGAAATTGATCTGTTTATTCAGTAGTGGAGCTCTGTGTGGTCACCTGGCAGTGGTGAAGAGGAACTGTATTGCTTTTTCCAGGAGAGGATGAGAAATTTTGTAGGTATGAATTGGAGGAGATGGTGGCTTGTGGACATCTGGAGAGGATTAATTCTGTTTGGGAATGGCTGGGCTTGAAAATCTTCCACCTTTCCCTTTGATGGTACTTGCTCTCTGGGAGACCTTGGGCTTGTCTTGCAGGACACCTACAGCCTGGCATGAGCTTATGTTGGTGAGGGGTGATGTGACCTCAGAAAGCATCACTTTAGAGGAAAAGAGCTCTCCTGATGTTTGCATGGGGAAGGCTTTTGGGCAGATGTGCTTTAGGAAGAGATGTTAGGTTTGTGCTGTTGCCATGCACTCCTCAGTTAACAAAGTTTTGCAGCTGTGATTTTTGCTGTCTTAAATGAGCTTCCCCCTCACCCCCTCTGAATTCCTGCAGCCACATCACCCTGTCCTTTCTTACCCCTCTTAAGTTCTTACTCTGATCAGTGTTTCTGTTAACAGCTGAAGAGATGTATGTGTTTAATGCTGAAGAATTGCCAGCTAGGTTGTGGTTAGTGCAAGATGGTGTGTGTGTAACAGGCTGTCAGGTTTTCAGTGGCAGTCCCTCTATTTTAGGTCCCATATAGTCTGTTTCAGAGACTTCTGGTGAAGTTTGGTGGATCTCAGTCTTACCCTGGAGCCATGAACAGTACAGATGCAATAGGTCTTGAAGAGATTTACACAGTGGAGACATAAACTGTTCAGATTGTTCTTGGTTAGGAAGTGAAGTGCCTCGGGGTCTCATTGAGCTGGCCATATAATGAGCCCTTCAGAGGAGCATCGTGTATGACCTTGGATTTTTCTGGGAGATGTTGAATCCAAGGTAATGGCATGATGCCACTGGCAGCAGATTCAGCAGGTCACTGAAGCTGAGTGGTGGAATAAGGCCCATGCCCAGGTAAAAGCCACTTGTAGAAGAGCTTGTTTTTAGGCTGCAGGCTTTGTGAGCCTTCCTTTCAGGACCAGGACCTCCTTCCTCCTGGACTGGCTCACAGTGTCAGCTAGTTGTCCTCTGTGGAACAGAGGAGTTTGTGTCTGAGGTTGTGTGGTGACAACTCCAACAGTGCCCTCTTGGTGTTGGGATAGCAGCTGGGGAACATCAGCACCTACTTAATGATGTGTTTAACAGCTGCTATCGCTTGAAGTGTTGTCTCCAAAGCTTAATGCTTTCAGCATTTTTTGTTTACCTGAGGTCTGGTGAGTTATTCTTTGCAACTGTGAGGGTGTAGAAATCTGTTGCTCTAAATACTGAAGTTGTGAGTCTCTTGTATAAGAGCTGTGCTCAGGGTGGAGGGCCTGAGTGCCTGGTGATGGTGGGGAGCATTTCCTAGGGGGTTGCTCCGAGTTGGAAGTGTTACACCTGGGCTTATTCCCAGATATACACAGCCCTGTTAAAAGACTGGAATTGTTGATTATCTCCCACCTACTTCCCTAATTGTCCTTCACCTGGAATGCTGTTGAAAATCAGTTTGCAAGTCTGTCCCCTTTCCTGTCTGAGGTGTGGGCACATTTAACCACTGTGGTGTGAGAGGGTGATCCCAAATCTGTGATTATGAACTACAAAGTCCTTCACGGGTGTGTTCCATTTGCTGGCCCAAGTTTACTCCTAGTAGCCAGGGGCCGTAGAGGCCATGCTGTGTCTGCTCTGCAGAGCTGTGCTAGGAGACTGGCAAATGGCAGAACAGAGATGGCAGCAGGGCCTGGGATGGAAATCTCTACCAAGTTTTGCTGCCAGGGCTGGTACATTGTAAAAGTGCAGTCTGAGCTGGAAATCTTGCAGCATCTCTTCACTAACATCAACCTGGAATTTATCTGGCTGTCTGCCATGTGCTAAATAAACCCCAAGTCATGTTGGAGGCTCCTTCTACCCCCTTGAATCCCAGCCCCTTTCTGGGATAGCAACCCACAGGCCAGGTTTTTTCTTCTGTGTAGGTTTTTTAAGCGATCACTTTGGAGCCCCTTGAAACTAGATACTAGTGGGAATTCCTGCAAGGCCTCTCCAGTCTTGCAGGCTGCGACATCCTGGAGTGAAAACGTGGCTTGGATTGAGGATTGGTAGGTTGGTGAATTAGTACAAACCCAGCCAGTACAATTTGCTAACAAGCAGTGAAAGAGGTCTGGGTAGGTAAGAAATGCTCATACAGTGAGATGGGAGATCTGTTCCTCTGCTGTGTGGTGGCAATTTGTAAGGAAATCCAAGTTGGGTGGTGTGGTCTGGCTTCAGCCTTGTTCTTCTTACCTTCACCTTCCTGCCTTCTTTTTTTTAAGGATTCTCAATTTGTGTTGTTGAACGATGCCTTTTTCCTGCCTGCATCATTGCAGAGTCCTGGCACTGAAGACACTGTCCTCAGAATTAGAACTTGGCTTGTATTACTGTGGCATAATCAGGAGTTGTCTTTCAGCTGGAAAAGTACCGAGTTTGATTTTTCCTTGAAAGAGATCCTTGAGAAAGACTGTTCTCATGGCGTTCTAGCTGGTGTTTGCCTTATTTTTAAAAAACTCAAGTTCAGGCCCAGTGGGAAGGAGTTGGATGCTCAGGCAGGATCAAATATTTTGGTTTAACTTGTTCCCACTGCTGTCTAGCCTCTGGTTCCTATCTCTGGAAAGGGAGAGACCAAGAGAGAGAACGGAGGAGTGATTCACGCTGAGGAAGAAAATTATCTCTTATCTAGGTTGCCTCTAAGCCAGTCCTGGCAGAGTTGACTTTATCCTTGAGAGGCTGAGAAGTTGGTCTAAAAGGTAAATATTTATTCTTTAGAGTGTCTGAAATTGATCTGAAATCCCGGTGTCTGGTGTGGTTGCTGGTGGGAAGGAAGCTTCACGTGTCTGTGTTCACACGGCACAGCGCGGCTCATCCTGCCAGCAGAACAGAAACTTGATGAAATTTCTGTAACCTCATTGACTAAATGATGTTTTCTCCCACCTCGGTTTGTGATAGATCTGTGGGAGAGCCAGCAAAGAGGCCTAACTCCTTGGCTTCTCTGCTCTCCCAGCACTGAGCTTCCTGGGATAGAGACTTAAAATACCAGCGCTCCGCTCTCCTGCATCTTAAGAAAGCCACTGGGGATTTGCTAAGCTGGCTGGGAGGAAGGTGAAATACTTGGTAATGGGGCTTTTCTCCAGGGTTATATAGTAGGACACTTAGGGAAGCTTTTGTGGTACCAAGTGGAATGTTTCCATACTTGCTCTTTTACAAATTGCAATGGAAATTCTGCATGGCTTCCTATAGCCACCCTGCCCTTGCCTTGGTGATTGCCCAGAATTCAGCAGGAACAGAAAGTGAAACTGTCTGGTTTGTTGGTCACATGCCGAGTTGTGCAGCAAGTGTAAAAATTGTATAAATGCTAAACCAGATGAGATTTGCAGTCCTATTATTATCATCTTTATGGGGAAAGCTGTCAGTGGTAAGAATGAGCCAAGCCAATTCTTGTGTAATTAGCCCCATACAATTATATGGTATTTAGTGATGTTTGGCTTGAACTGGAAGTTCTTGTGTTTAACAGGGAGTTTCTGATGAGAACATGAAATTTAGATACATAGGGTGTATATGTTGCTGTTAACCTAATAATTTAAAGTCTTCTTGTGCTCCTTAGCTTCTGTCCTAAAGGTCATTGAAATCTAGACCTGGGATGCCCTTTTTAGCCTTTGCACAGCATCAGTTAGTGTTCTATTTTTGAGCACCAGCTAGGATTGGATAGGGACCCTACTTTGGAAGGGGTTTGTAGTATTTGTGGTTTATTTCTTACTTTATCACTTGGCAGTGACTCATACTCTCCTGGTTGCTGAGCTATTGCTGCTCAATGTTTCTCTGCTGTAACTAACCTCAAAATTACTTTTTGTTGCCTCCTTGGATTTTTCCAGCAGAGAAAAGTAGGCCTGGCTTAACCTGAGCACAGTTCTCGGAGCTCCCTAGCCCAGAGCTCAGCAGTGGCACAGGATGTATCTTGACCTAAACCAAGAGCATCACTTGTGATTTGGTCCTGCACTGAGCTGTGCAGGAATTGATTCTCCACACCCTCCAGCTTTGGGATCTCTCACTGCTGCCTTGGTTCCTGTGTACCTTTGCAGCCTGCCTTCTCCTCGGAGGGTAACAGCACTCCTCCAGCTAGAGGAGTGGCTGCAACTGCTGAGCATTGCCCCTCACTTTGACGTCTCGGGAGTTCTGTAGGTGCTCAGGTGGGACTAACCTGGTGTGTCTGGCTCTTTCAGAACAGGGCAGTGGGTCGGCCCAAAGGGAAACTGGGCACTGCCTCTGCAGTGAAGCTCGCAGCCAACCGGACAACCGCCGGGGCCCGGCGGAGGAGGACGCGATGCCGCAAGTGCGAGGCGTGTCTGCGGACAGAGTGCGGCGAGTGCCACTTCTGCAAGGACATGAAGAAATTCGGGGGACCTGGCAGGATGAAGCAGTCCTGCATTATGAGGCAGTGTATCGCAGTAAGTGTACCCTCTGCCAGGGCTCTGTTGGAGATTTTTTTTCCTCTTCTCTCTGTCTCTTGGTGACGCGGGGCGGAACTGAGGACTCGGATCGGTCCGAGTGCATCAGCCAAACCAGACTGATCCCTGCCCTCTCAGTTCAGATCTCTGCTTACCATTAATTTCTGTCCCTTCCCCAAATCTTAAGGCAGAACGCTCCAAAAAGTAGTATGGCTTTCATTAATACAGAAGGCAGATGGGGAGACTCAGCACGTTTGAATTTGGCACTTAAACCACACTGATATTCTGGGATTTGAGGGAGAATGGGAAGAGCGTGAAGTTCTGTTTCAAGGGAGAAGAGGCCTGTTTGGATCTCTTCATTTCTGGAGAAAGGCTACCTTGCAACCATCTTTACAACCTTAGCTACTTCACCAGCCTGAGATATGGAGAAATCTTGGACTGGCATCCTCCAAGATTTTGGTGTGGGTGATTCCAGCCTCGGGTTACTTTAGATCTGAATTTCAGGTTTTCTGCTGTTACCTGAGCATAATGGAGAGGGTCTGATCCTGGTGAGCCAAAGAACTACCAAGCCAGGATCTTGCTGGGGACTGGAAATGGCTGTTAGGGAAAACACATCAGAATGGAGCAAGCAGGCAGACAAAGCCAGTTTTCTGGGCTCTTGTGATACGTTGCTCAGAAGCTTCTTGAGTCATAAGTGATAGTTCTCTATTTAACAAATATTGACAGATTAATCTTCCATTAACTTGTTTGAGCAGCTCTTAAATCCTCAGTTCATGCTGACTATTGCAGAGCTTCTCCTCAGGTCCTGTGTCTGCACTGCCCCCACACCAGGGTAAAAATTAGCTTTAGCTTTTCTCTTAATACTTTGAAAGGTGTTGTTTATGCTATTGTAAGGATTTGGGTTTCTGTTGGTGTTTTTTTAAAAGAAAGGAATGTTGTTTATTCATAACTGAGATATCACCCCATCTATACTGATTTCTTTTTTAACTCTTGGTATGATTTCTTAGGATTTTTTTTCCCTTCAATTTTGGTGGGGAAACTGAAGTGGAGGTATTAAATGACTTGATCTGACACTGATAAAAAACTGATAAGCACTTAAGGTTTCCAGTAGTTGCTCCTGGTAGCTCACTCCATGTTCTGTTCTAAGCCATGTGCTGTTCTTGACATAGAGGATTGGATTCAGCTCTGCTGGATCTTTCAGTAAAGTACACAGAATATCTACCTTTCCACAGAGCTCTTTTGCAGCTCAAGTGTCTTTTCTTTGAACACTTGATTTCCTGGAGCGTGGCATGAATTGAACAGCATGGATGAAGAATTTATTATTCTCCAGGGGGAAGAAATAGTGAAATCATGCTGCCTTTTTAGTGGAAGGATTAAATTAGGGCTGCAGTGTGCTTTCTTGTCCTGACTGATGAAGGAAACTTTCATACTAAGCTGTTCCACTGTTCACTTTTGGAGGTGAACTGGGTTCTCTTCTGGCTGGGTGTAGTCACCCTCTCATCTCATCACTTCTAATGAAGTATTTTTTTTCCTGGTATCTGCAGTTGGATATACAGGAGCTGTGGTTAGAGCACAGGATTTGGAAGCAGATGTGCTTTGATTCCTTGTCCCACCCTTGCATGCAGTCTTCAAGACATCTCTGCCTTTTGTAGGTTCCCATTTGTGTAAATGCCAGGGGAGCACTGCAGACTTCCTTAGAGCTCAAAAGCATAAAAAATTAACAAGTTAAAACTGTTGTAACATTTAATGGTGCTTTATATTTCTATATAAGCAATCCTGTTGTCTTTACTCTTGTTATATGTTCTCTAACAATTGCAGTAGTAATACTTGGTGGTACCTATCCAGCAGCTTCCAGTGGCAAAACAAAAAACCCAAAACACTGAAGCAAGGCTCTGTGGAACTAATGATCCCTATAGTTCTGGGATTGTGCTTTCCTCTTGTTAATAACTTTGACAATATTAATTAGACACAGACTTTCATTAAACTCAGAGGCCTTAAGAGAGCCTGTGCTGCTGTTGAGACAACAGGAAACTCCTTTGCATCACTGAAAGGAAAGAGGAGTGCCTGGGACACTTTATGCTGCATTGAGTAGGTCTGAAGGGAGTGTGGGGCTGTGTGCTGGGAGGATGAGCTGTGACAGTGTGGCTGCTGTTCCATCTGTCAGTGGGACAGGACTAGTTGGGGCACAGAGGAGACTCTGGACACCCTTGCTTCCAGCAAGAAAACTTGTGCTGCTCCTGGGAGGTTTGGCCTTGTGTGTGGATATAAATACTTGTGTGGGAAGTTGGACATAACAAGTGGATGGAGCTCTTGTGGCTCTGGACAACTTTGCTTTTGTCTGGTTTACCTGCTTGGGGGAATGGGATCCTGGGGATTCCTATTTTGTGCTTGGAGGAAGGGTGGGAATTAAATAGCATTTACAGACTGCTTTTAAAATGGAGCGTGGGTAAGTACTGGCACGAGAAACAGGGAAGTGTTGCTGTAGCCAGTGTATCCAGTGTTGGTGTGTGGGGCAGCACACTGACTTACCTGGTGAGGTGTTCCCCATCTGGAGCCTACCAGAGGGTGCCCTCTGACTGCCTGGATGTGCCTTGGTGTGTGCATGGATCCAGGGATGGATTTTACTCACTTCCCCCCAAGAGATCCTTGCTGTGAGAAGCCACATCTCTGCCTCTGGCTGCTTAATAGTTGAGGGCTTGCAACCTAATCGATTGCATTTCACCTTCCAGCTGGCTCCTCAGGAGGATCTTCCTTTTCTCTCTTGTAATGAGGCTTGTACCTTATTGCCGCAAACCAGAAGTTTGTTCCTCATTAGCACAAAAGTGGCTTTTTAATTAGGCTGGCATCCAGTGCTTTGACACGGGCAACAGATATGTGAGATGCTGCAGTTCCCTTTCTGCCTCAGCAAAAGACAGAAAAAAAAAAAATCTGTGTGCTTCTCACTTGTGACATTTGCAGGAAAGGAATTCTCTTTTCAAGTGTCTGTGTGGGGCTTTTTGCAATGATCAGGTTGGGAGCAGGGCCCAAGATAATAGATTGTCAGTGAGGAAAGGTTCTGTTCTTGGTTCTGTTGCGGGCTTGCTGTGAGACCTAGATTGGGTCCCATAACATCTGTCTGCCCTGCTTGGAAAATAGGGGAGCTGCCAAATTGCTAGTCAGATTGTGAAGCTTAATGGATGTGAATAGAGATATTCTAGGTTGCATCTTTTTCCTCCCATTGTATGCTAGTGAAGTGACTTGTGTGCCACTGTCTACATTAGTTTGTAGATTCAAAGAACTCACCAGAAAAAAAAAAAAAAAGTATTTTCGTCCCACCTGGGATGCCCTGTGAATCTGAGGACACTTTGATTCCATGAAACATCCCGTGATGCTTGGTCTGGGTACCCAGCCTTGATTGTTACCAGTTTTTCTTGCCCTCATTACTCTGCTGGGCTGGAGCCTTCAGCAGTTTACACTATTAATCCCTATTTATCTCCTCTGTGAAGTGAGGCTACTGTAAATGCAGAGTTGTTCTGTTTCCATATGTTTTCTGTGTCCTGATCAAGACTTCTTTCCTCTCTGTGTAAACAGCCAGTGTTGCCTCATACTGCTGTGTGTCTGGTATGTGGAGAGGCTGGGAAAGAGGACACTGTGGAAGAGGAGGAGAGCAAGTTTAATCTCATGCTAATGGAATGCTCCATTTGTAATGAAATCATACACCCAGGATGCCTTAAGGTGAGTACAAGGATGTGATACATGTTGGAAACAAGAACTGGATTAGGTATCACCTTAATGTAAAAGCACCCAGGAACTGGAGAGCTTTCACATTTTCATGTTTGGAAACTGAAGTGAGCAAAAAGAAGCAGGGTGACAGCCCTGGGGATCCTCTGATGTCTCAGTGTCCCCTGTAAGCTGAGACTCTTTCTCTGGACTTGTGTGTGCATGCAAATGTCTTGTGGGTTTTTGGTTTTTTTCTTTCTTTTCTTGCTTCTTCTTTAAGGAAGTGTGAGGAGTTTCAGTTGGGACGGGAAGCTCAAGAAGACAGAAATCTGGATGAGTTAATTGCAGGTCCCCCAGACTGGTAGCCCCTTTCTCTGTGCCACAACATCCAAACAAGTAGTTTTCTGTTCATCTTTGTCCAGGCACAGATGTGCCTTGCAGTGGCAGCTGCTGTTAAAGATGTTGGGAGAGAATGTAGCAGTAGGAAGACTGCAACTCTGGAGAACAAACCCAGCGAGTTTCAGGCTGCAGGAGTACTCACCCTTGGCTGACTTGAGCCCTGTGAGCAGCTTTGTATTCTCTGCTGGTAACAAAAGTGTCATTTTGGGCATATCTTTGTGTATGAGCATTTAGAAGCCTCCTTTCTCCAGAGCTGGTTTGTTGCAGCTGATCAGCCATTTCCTGTTGCTGATTTGTTTATGGTTAAAGTGATTTGCCAAAGCAAATGTACTCAAGACACACCATGCCCCAGAAAGCAGCTTTTGGCCTCTCTGGGAGCTCTGGGAGCAGAGGTATGTTCCTTATGCAGGCCTGGGGTGATGGTCTCCTGGCCTTTAATTTTTCTTGCACTGTACATATCATGGCACCAAGTTTTGTGTGTGTCATTTATGAGAGCAGAAAGTGTGTTTCTGGCAAACCAGAGCTGTGGCTGTCTCCCTGATTCATGATATTGGTGCTCACAGATGGGTTCTGAAAGGGAGCTTTGCTTGCTTGGCTCTGCTTAAAACAAAGCTTCAGGGGCTGTTGAAGGGAAGGAGCTGCTCGTTTTCAGAGGTACCTCAGTTTTGGCTTCTGGCTGCTGCTTTGCTCTTCTTGTCTTCCTAAAAGTGCCACTAACACTTCTGGCTGAGTCCAGAGGACACTGTTGTTGTCTAGTGGCAAGTATGGTTTCCTCTCTCCATGCCACGTTTGGGATTATATGCATAGGGTGTGGGTCAGATCTGTGAAATCAAGCAACTGCTGTTCTTTTATGCATGTGTGGTGTTCTGAGTGCTGTTTTGGTAACTAGGAACAATGTTGCTTTGGGTGTTTCTGAAAAATTAGGCAGTGGGAGATTGACAGTGTGCCTTCTGTGTCTTGTATTTTAATTTCTCAATGCTTCTGTTGAGCTGAAATGGTGGGGTAGCTGGTACTGTTTGTTTACTGAGACAAAAGGGCACTGGTAGGGTGTCAGAATCTTCTTGGAAAGCACAGGGGAACAGCAGAAGAGGAATGGAGCCTTTTCCTTGGATCCCTCCTTGCTCTCTATTCCCAGGTTCCATGATTTTCTGCAAGACAAAAATCTGTTGCAGTGTTTTCATGTTGCTCAAGCCCTTGATATGAGCTTAACCCCAGAGGACAGAGGGAGCCCATAAATAGTCTGTGTGGGAAGTGCCTCTGAATGCAGACACAGCCCCAGGGCAGCTCCTTCTGCTGTCCACCAAGGGAAGGTCCCTTTCTGTCCTACTTGGTAGACTGGCAGTAGTTCATGTGAACTGTCAGTCATCTCCAATTACATGTCTGGCAAATGTACCTTTGGGGGAGAGTGAAATAAACTGGGTTGGTGAAGAGAAGAGTGTCCTTTCCTGGCTGACTCCCATGTGGAGTGAATCCCCTCCAAAGACACCTCTCCAAAGCTTGTGGAGCAGTTTGGCACATGCAGTGGATAATGGGTACTCCAGGGCAGGTTCTTCCAGCCTCTTCCAGATTCCTGATTTGGCTGTACATGTTTGTGGTGGGGTTTCTCCATGAAAAAAACCAGAGCCAGAGGATGACCTGTTTGAGGAGATACAGGGAAGTTCAGGTGCATCTGTGCTGTGCCACACTCAGCCTTGAGTGGCTTCTGTGGGTGCCTCTTGCTTGGGGGGGGAGCCCTGTGTACCAGGCACATGTGGTGCTTGTGTTGGAGCCCTGCTAAGGACATCCAGGATGTTCCATGCTCTGAGAAGTGTTGGGTTCTGACATGCTTCTTTCCTTGAAAATACGGTACCAACAAATGCTCATTTTGCTGAAGAGTTTCTTAGAAAAACCATTTTGAGGAGCACTGTGCAGGCTCGGTGCTGTTTCCAGAGGGAACTGGTGAGATTTGCAGAGGAATGTTGCTTTTCCTTGTTACAGAGCATTACAGCTAAAGTGATACTGATGAATTTTTTCTTGCTACATGTCAAATTGCTGGTAATGCTGGTTACCATGTGTGAGTGAGTGCAGTGTCTGAAGCTTTTTCCATGAGGAGAGAGAAGGAGTTTCTTTTCCTTGGTTTCATCTTAGGTGAATAATAGTGTTAATGATAGAAAAAGGAAATATTCAGGTGTCTTGTCAGAAGAGCAGAACTACAAAGACCTCTTCCAGCCCAGCTGCAGTGCTGCTGTGGCTTCAGCCCAGGTGTGTTGTTTCAGCCTTGGTGCTGCCAGAATTCCTGGCTCTCCCTCAGGGATGTCAGGTCAGCATCCTGGGGTCTCCATTCCTTAACAAGAAGCCTTCACAGCAGTGTAGTTCTCGTGTTCAGACTTTCTGAATTACTGACCTGGTGCTGCAGGTACATTTCTGAAGAGGCCTCACGCTGTGGCTCAGACACCCACCTGCTGTTTGGAGCAAACACTCGGAACTGGCTCCCACCCAGCCTGAAAGGCTTGGGACAGATTCAGTGGCAGGTTTGTGTGTATCTAATTAGTTTGCTTACAGTTCCTCACATCTGTTCAGTTCCTTAAACTTCACAGAAGGGACAGAGCTGTAATGCTTTACCTTCAGTAGCATTTGTTCTATATTCAGTGCGGGAAATAACTTGTTCCCAACTTGGGCTTGGGCCAGGAATTGTTCCCCTGAGGCAGAGATGTATACAACAACTCCTGGAGTATCTTACACCTACCATGGGAAAGAAGGTTCAAAGGCACACAGTTGTGATAAAACCAGTATTTAAATCCTGCCCACTTCATTTACTCACTTATTAACTCCAGCAAACTTGCCGAGAGAGCGAGCCTGACGTGTCATCACTCTGGCTTGATGGTGAAACGAGAATGGCTGCTGTCTGGCTCAGGGACTGGAGGAAGCAGTTGCCCTAAAACCAAGGGCTTGCTCCTGCCCAGTTGGTACATTATTGCTGAGCTGGGGGGAGAGGAGGAAACGTTTCAGAAACATGAAAAATCGGCAGCTCTCTGCCCCTGCCTGTTCCAGCAGCAGACTCCTGCTGCTGTGCTGCTGATGCCAGTGCCCAGATATTTGTCTTGACAGTAGCATGTTTTTGTTGTCTTCAATAGTAATAAATAATTTTTTTTTCCTCAGGCTGTTTTTCTGACTCTACAACTAAACCCTTAAATGTGACAGTGCCATCAGTGAGCACATATCTTTGTGGAGGGTAGGGAGTTTTTATCTTAGTTCTACTTTTCATCCCATTTAATTCACAAAAATGTCTTTCAGGAACACTTCTCTCCTGTTTGGGAAACCATTCAGGCTCCTGCCTGGAAATTCAGAAACCAGCAGTGTTTCCACTGTGTGGGGCAGGGCTGTCATTTCTTTGTAGGGTGACAACACCGAGTGTGCATCTTCTCTTTCAGAAAACAAAATGTCACAGACTGTCAGAGGTAGTGAAGCTGTGAGCATTTCTCTTCCTTACACTAGCTGGGTAACTGTGGGTGTGAGAAACCTTCAAAAATGCCTGAGTGTGTCCAGTCTTCTGAATAAAAGTGCCTGTTCTCTAGCAGACTTGGCAACCCTCCTTTTTATTGGCACATGGGCTTGAGGACTGGAGGCACGGGACTGCTAGTTCTGATCCATAAAAAAATATTTTAGGGAACACTTGATTACAGTGCAGGGTGATTTGCTTCTAAAAATGCCGAACGGTATTAATGTATGTGAGAATGTGTGCATGGGAAAAATCCCTTCCTAGTGAAAGATCAGGCTGTGCCTTGCTCAGGGAGGGGGAAGGGAGCAGGATTGAGCTTTGCAAAGAAGTGGTGTGAGAGGACATTTGGAGGTGGTGTGGTGACAGTCCTGGGTTTTGGGGGCTTTGGTTTGGGTCATTGGGGTAGGTTATGTGGGCTTGGTGGAGTGGTTTGGTTATTTTTTTTTTCAGGAACAGAATGTGCCCTGTGTTCATTTGGATTGTCACTGACATTCACAGAACATCCCTGACCTGAACCCTATACCAGTTTGGCCAGCAGCTTTCTTCCCTGGGGAGCTTTCACATCATCAGAAGGGTGATTGTGCAGGACTAAGAGCTTGCTCAGCACCAGCAGGGTGGAGCAGCACCTGCAGTGAGCTGGGTTTCTTTTCTGCAGCCATTGGAAGGGCAGCAATTGATCAGAGAAAATTATGAGCTGTGCAGAATGCCTCTGGGTGGTGTAGCTGTGGACTTTTGCAGCTTTTTGCAGCACAGTTGTGGATTGAGTTGTGTTTCTCTCTTGCCAGGTGAAGGAATCGGATGGTGTGGTTAACGATGAGCTGCCGAACTGCTGGGAGTGTCCAAAGTGCAACCATGCAGGGAAAACTGGAAAAGTGAGTTTAATGGGAATAAGTGGTGCTGGAATGAGATACAAAATCTCAAGCCTTCCCTCTGGCTCGTAGAGAATAATTTTGCCCAGTAACAGCTTTTCATTTTGTGCTTAATTTGGCTGAATTGAAGGAAATGAGCTGATGGGTTTCTGTTAATTAATAATTTCTGTAGTTCCATGTCCCAACACTTCACCCAGAAGCTGGGGAATATTTAGGTTTGTTTTGTGCACTGCTGCATGGTAATTTCTAAGATGAAAAAAACCAAACAGAAAACATAAAATCAAAAGCAGTTCTGCAAAACCTGACGTGTCTGTTGGAATTAGTGAAGCATTAGTTCTCTGCAAACTGAGACAGACACTTGCAAGTGTGCAGTGGCAAAAATAACTTTCTGAAGGCTGAGACTGCCTTTAACTCCTTGCTAATAATTTTGTCTGTTCCAAAGTGATCAGCCCCCCAGTGCTGGAGGCAACTTAGATAAAGAGGTGAGAAAGGCACAAGGTATAAAGTTTGTTTGTGTTTTGTGTCTCTTTGGCGTACAAGCAAAAGCGGGGACCGGGATTCAAATACGCATCAAATCTCCCCGGCTCACTGCTGAAGGAACAGAAAATGAACAGAGACAACAAAGAAGTGACAGATGCTGCAAAGAGGAAAGGGGATTGTGAAGAAACTCCCAGGCGGAAATCCGAGGAACATTCCAAAAAGACTCCAGTTGACTCAATACTGAGGAGAAAGTCAGACGAAGTGCATCTGTGGAGGAAAAGGAAATTTGAGAAACCCCAGGAACCCACTATGAGAAAGCGGGTATGAACAAAACACTCTTTTCATGTGCCTGCACAGATGCACGTGGGCTGGTTGGGGCTGATGTCCCTTGCCTTCTGGCTTATAGCTCATCTTGAAATCCCAGATTGTTACAAAAGAAACTGTGATGTTTTACCTTCCTTTCTGAAAACCACCCGTCTAACAGGGCAGTAGTTTGAGCAGTGACACTTTGGGTTGATGTCCAGAGGCCAAGAACACTGGGCTGTGGCTGTTTTATTCTGAGTAGTGGAAAACCCACCTTAATTAAAAAGCTCTTACAAGGTGCTTGGAGTAGGAACAAAGTGAAAATCAGTTTTTAATGGAAACTTTTTCATCTTTAACCACTTGGTGGCGCAGGGCAGCTTGTTTAGCAGCTGGTTCAGGGATCTACAATACTCATAACCCATCAGAGGACCTTTGGAAGTGACACTTTCTGAAGCCTGCAGGGAGGAGGAGCTGCTCACAGCAGCAGTGCAGACAGCTTTTTCCTGGATTTAACAGTTGGATCTCTTGAGCCAGGCGGGGTCGCTCTGAAATGTCATGTGTGTTGCATAATGCAGTACTTGGGATATGTAGAAATACTGCTTTGCAGAGGTGAAAGTGAGGACCTAGATTTAATGTCTTGTGAGTAAATGGCTGATGGCTTTAAAATTGGAGTCAGTGGCAGGTTTTGTGTTGAACGTGCAGCTCAGGAGGAGTGGCAGTCAGTCTGTCCCACAGGACCTGACAGAGCAGTAAAGGTGGGGATTGGGGTTGCTTTGGTGAAATGAGACATCAAAATTCACAATACCCCTTTCTACACACCTGTTTTCTGGTCGTGCTTTCCTTTTCCCATCCCTGTGGACTCACCACAGTGTTTATGGGTGGCTGGAATTGCTCCACGAGGGCCCCTCAGTGCATGAGGAAGGTACTGTGGGTCACCAAGCATTCATCAGGCAGCACAGCAATTTCCTGGTTTGGGGTTTTTACTTTTCTTTCTTCCAACAGCTAAAACTTGGGAAAGAAGACAAACTCTTCAGGAAGAAGGTACTTTGCCTTTTTAATAGATATGTTCTCAATCCCTTTTAAATCCCTCTTCTCATGTGAGCTGAATGGTGAGCCACTTTCTCCATCACTCATGTCCTTGTGTCACTGCAGGCATTTTTATTATCCTATTTACATCTTGAAATAACAGAGCCTCTCTCTCGTGGAAACGTTTATGCTCCAGGATAGTTCAGCTGCAGTGTCAGGTTTTATATTTTCTGTTCTGGTGTCCCATATTTAAATACAACCCTAAACTATGCTTTGATGACCCAAGGAATAAAACTCTGTTTCTGTACTTGGTGCTTCACTCTTCCTGCGGGCTTGACTCTTGCCCTTGCCACGCAGCCCCTCAGCAGCCTGTCCCACAGCATGTCCCCAGAGTCCCCTGCTGACACCCCCAGGATCCAGGGGTGACCTGGCACACAGGACTGATCACCTCTCACAGTCTACCACAGTAACAGGAGTCAGAGACCTTTAAACTAAGCACTCCTCAGTACCCTGTGTGAAGGATGCTGCAAGCTGACTGCAATCTATGTTGTAATTTTTTTTTTACTCTGACCTGTCTTTAGCTTATGGTGACCTCTGGCTTTATAATATGTTAATCTAAAGACAGGGTGATCAGCTTTCTCTGCTGTGCACCACAGCCTGAACCAGAGGAGCACATCCACTGACTGGATCCATTTGGTTTGTTGCAAAGCACTGACCTTCTGATGTAACAAGTGTGTTCACAGCAGTTCACCTTATCTTGTCAGTCCACATCTCTTCTTATTAGAGCCATTTCATTTGAACAGGTGGTGGCTTCTTTCTTGCTTGTAGTGGTCAGATTAGACTTGAAGTCTCCCCTGGTCTTAGTTTGTCCATCTTTTATGCTTTTATCTGGTGTACATCAAAGAGATCTGATGAATGTGAGCAAGTGAACTGCAGTTTGCTGCTATGAGCAGTGACCGGGGCAGGGAAGAAGGTGCCAGCTAACCCCTGTCAGCTCGCCTTGTGTTGGAGATTGTCAGCCTGAGGTCTCCTCGGGCTGGCAGTGTGTCAGACCTGTCACATTCCCCCCTCTGCGTGCACTGGAGCTGGGGGAAGCTTGAGAAGATGAGCAGGGTTTAGCAGGATGTAAAAGAGCAGCTGGAATGGCATGAAACGAGGCTGTGAGTATCCAGCAGGTTGAGCCTCAGCAGCACAGCCACAGCGTGGGGTGGTGACTGTGTGGCAGGTTTCAGAAGTTGACCTTTTGGCCACTGGGCACCAGTGTCCATCAGCCATTGGTTGAAGCAGGGCTTTACCCACTGACCCAAGCCTGGTTTCTTCTGGCTTGCTGGAAAAGAAGCTGTCTATAACATGCTGCTGGTCTTCTGTGTAGAAATTGTCTGCTGTGTAATGAGCAAGGCCCTTAAATCTGCAGGATTATGCATGGTGAATAAATGCATTTATCACTTTCTTGGAGTCCAGAGAGGCAGTAGCTGGACTCCTCATCCATGTGATGGCACTTGAACTTGATACCTTTGGCCAGGGAATGTACCCTGGTGTGAGCTGGGTGTGCCCTGGTGCTGGCAGGCAGCCTGACCCCCCCGGGTAGGGCTGCCTGTGCCTGAGCATCAGCATGTGAGGTATTGCTGAATTCATTCTTGCTCAAATAGTCAGCCCTTGTCTCTTCCTTTTCAGCGGCGATCGTGGAAGGCTCCGGATGACCGAACTGCCATGATCAAACCCCTGCGGCGCCTGAAGCAGGAGCCAGAGGATGACCTGGCAGAGGCACCTCCCAGGTCCAAGGATAGTGACCAGTCACGGTCCAGCTCGCCCACTGCAGGTCCCAGCACGGAGGGTGCTGAGCCCAGGGACAAGAAGAAGTTCAAGATGAGGCGGAAAAGGCGGCTTCCCAATAAGGAACTGAGCAAGGAGCTCAGCAAGGAGCTCAACCAGGAGATCCAAAAAACCGAGAACAGCCTTGCCAATGAGAATCACCAACCCATCAAATCTGAACCCGAGAGCGAGAACGAGGAACCTAAACGTGCTTTGAACAACAGTGAGAGACTCCATAGGTTCAGCAAAGGGTTAAACGGGACTCCCCGGGAGCTGAGGCACCAGCTCATCCCCAGCCTGAGGAGCACACCTCGGGGAATAACCCGGCCACCGCCTTCGCTCTCTCCTCCCAAATGCATCCAGATGGAGCGGCACGTTATCCGGCCCCCTCCCATCAGCCCCCCTCCGGACTCGCTCCCCCTGGATGATGGGGCTGCCCACGTGATGCAGAGGGAAGTCTGGATGGCTGTCTTTAGCTACCTCAGTCATAGAGACTTGTGCATCTGTATGAGAGTTTGCAAGACCTGGAACAGATGGTAAGGAGGGCGGGGAACCCAGTTGGGCCTAACGCGTGGTGGGATGGACTCGGAAGAGAAGTGGGTGATGGAGGCACCTGTGTCTCCTTGAAGAGATGTGCAGGTTGTCACTGAAGCTCTGCTGAGCCCAAGGAGAAGGGGTAGAAAGGGTGAGCAGCAGTGTCTAGAGAAATTGCCTGGGTTCTGGTGCTTTCTCAGAGATGGCAGTTTTTCCCGTGGGACCTGGTGCCAGCCAGCACCCCAGAGGAGCAGCCTGTGCTGGAGAAAGACACCACAATGTTCTTGCATGCTGGAACGGGCAGTTTAGGTCATGGTGAGTCCTGGTGTCGTTCTGCCCTCAGGACCTGCTGACTGCTAATGTCGTTGTTTGCTCAGTTCAGCTGTTAAATATCTGTTGAGGCACAATGAAGATCTCCCAGTCCCCTCGGTGTTTTCCTCAGAGTGTCCATGCTGATTGTTTCCCTCTAGAGGGTGCAGGGAGAGCAATCCCATTTGCTGTGTTCTGCACCAGCAGAGCTGATGGAGGAACCTTCATTAATTGACTCCATGTGTCCGTTCAGTGCTCGGTTCCGCAGCGTGGACGTGGGCAGGGTTGGTGACTGCCCAGCAGCAGTGGGCACGTTTCTGGGTTTCTCTGCACTTGCAGTGAAGTCTCCTGCTGGCTGTCATCTCAAATCTGGCTGTGATGTGCACACAGATGGGCAGATCCTAACAGGCTCCTTTCTGGCACAGTGGAGTAAGAGTGGGTGAATGAGGGAAAGGTTGAGAGGTTGATAGTTCAGTGCAAGGGGATGTCCCCTCCTCCATGGGCTCCCTGGTGTCACACACAGCTGGTAAATACTTTTTCCACTTAGGTGTAGTATTTTCTAATGGAAAAGGCAGGATCTTGCACAGCCACCTGGATTTGTTGCTTGTTTCCCTCTTAAAGAACCACAAAGAGAGGGTAAATATGCAGACAGGAATAATGCAAAACCAAGGCCAGGAGAGAGGGGGATCTGTTTTACAAAATTCACTGGGTTTAAGTAAAGGAAGCACTGGAGAAATCAGGACAGTAATACTGAAAACCATTCTTTTATCTTCAAAGGTAAGCCAAGGGGTGTGGCTTTTCTTCAGGTTAGAAAATTGATTTTAGTAAATGCTGTGATGACTTAACATGGGATCTTGAGTTGTTAATGAATCTGTAATTCTGTGGCAATAATCCCATGCTTTATTGCATATATGTGACAGAGAAACCTCAAACCTCTGTAACAATGTGTGGTGGTTGTGGTGCTTACCTTAGCATCCAGTTTTCCCTACTGTTTAATGACACCTTTTAAAGTCTTGAAGAAATCAAAACCAGTGTCAAATTAAGTGCTGTTGGCTTTTTTCTTTTTGGGTAGGTGCTGTGACAAAAGATTATGGACCAAAATAGATTTAAACCATTGTAAATCCATCACTCCACTTATGCTTAGTGGCATTATTAGGAGACAGCCTGTAACCCTTGATCTTAGCTGGACAAATATATCTAAAAAGCAGCTGAGTTGGCTTATCAACAGACTGCCAGGTAAGTGATGGGGTTTGATCACTTCAGTGGATTTGGCAAATTACTTTGTATCTAACTGCAACCTCTTGAGGAATGCCTGAAGGGATATAGGTATCCTAGGGGGGGAGTAGATACGTAGGCATGAAGCACCAGGTGGGTTAAAATGAGCCCCAGATTAATTACATTGTGGCTACTTGACATGCTGGGGAAACTTAATTCAGGGCAGATTTTTGTCAACAGGTGCTGCTGCACTGAGAGGTGCCCGTGCTGCTGTGATTAGTGGAGGGGGAGGCTGAGGGGCTGCTCTCCCCCACAGTAATGAAGCTCTAGATGGTGGGAGAGCTGGAGAGCTGGGCAGGGGGAGGTTTATGGGGTCCCCGCTTGCCCTGGAGCAGTGGGATGATTGGCCAGAGCAGCACCAGGCTTCCCCCACGTTGGATATGGTGGATGTGGATGTCTCTCTGAGCAGGCCACGTGCTTCAGCTGCTTCTGTCTCTGCAGGGCTTCGGGACCTGCTGCTATCAGGGTGCTCGTGGATAGCGGTGTCGGCACTTTGTAGTTCCAGTTGTCCTTTGCTCCGAACTCTGGACGTGCAGTGGGCAGAAGGACTGAAAGACGCACAAATGAGAGACCTCTTGTCACCACCCACAGATAACCGGCCAGGTAACAGGCAGGAGGAGCACGGGAGACCTGTCCCAGCCATCTGTGGCATGTTCTGCTGCTTGTCCTCCTTGGAGGCAGTGGGCAGAGACCCCCCCCTGCAGCTGGCAGCAGCAGAGTCCTGGGCTGTGCTGACCCCCCCGCGGTGTTCAAAGTAGTGACTTGCAACATCTCCCTGGAAGGCACTGGGTAACAAGTGATGTTCTCTGGCTGCTGAGCAGTCATCTGAGCCACTGTGCTGGTTTTCTGTCTGACTTTCTTCTCTTCAGGCTGCAACGGGTGTACTTTAGAGAGTATGGAAACACTTTCTTCCAGTTCAGGGAAGGAGCAGTTCTGTGGGTCATGCCACATTCGCCCGGATATCAGCTCAGGTGAAATTTTGAGCAAATCAGATCTGCTTTCTGGCATGCACTGCACAGCCTACTGCTTATTCCCGACTTGTAATTCTGCTGGGCCCCTGCAGTTATTTTCATCCCTTTAGTTTTGAAACCAGGAGGTGGCTCTGTCCACCTGCCTGTTCCGAAAATAGCCGAGTGTTCCTGCTGATGTCCCCTCCAAAGCTCCAGACAGGCAAAAGCGTCTGATGTTGACGTAGGGCAGCAGTGTTGTGTGTCACAGTGCATTTCACACAGACCTGCAGATGTTTGACAAAAGGAGCTGAGGCTCCTGGGGGTGACACTTTTCCCTTCCCTCCACTTTCCAGGTCAGATCGACAACCGGAGCAAACTACGGAACATCGTGGAGCTGCGCCTGGCCGGGCTGGATATCACCGACGCTTCCCTGCGGCTGATCATCCGGCACATGCCTCTGCTCTCCAAACTCAACCTCAGTTACTGTAACCACGTGACGGATCAGTCCATTAACCTGCTGACCGCCGTTGGCACCACCACGCGGGATTCATTAACAGAAATTAATTTATCAGGTAAGCAGCACAGGGTGGGAGGAGGATGGGGTGGCGTTCGGCTTGCGTGGAACATTCCTGGGTGGAAGTGGGTTTATCCAGCTCTGCTCCTGGTGTAACTCCCCACCCCAGGACTCAGCAGCTGGATGGGTGGGGGTGATCCCTCGGCTGCTCAGCCCTCCACTGGCTGAGGGCAGCGCCGCCTCCCACCCGCCAGCTGCCTGTGTCCCTCGCTCATCCCCCACGGGGGATTTTCCAAGGCTGCTGTGCTTTGCTTTATCTCATGGGTTACACAACACACTCGGGGGTCAGGGGCCAGTGAGGGGGCTGGACGAGAGGTTTCACCCTCAGCACAGAATGGGAGGAGCAAAACGGCCCCAATCCTGTGTTGGAGAACAAACCCGGACAGGATGGTAAATTTCTCCCCCTTTTTTTTTTTCCCTGGCAGACTGCAATAAGGTCACTGACCAGTGCCTGTCTTACTTCAAACGTTGTGGAAACATCTGCCAGATCGACCTGAGGTACTGCAAGCAAGTGACAAAAGAAGGCTGCGAGCAGTTCATTGCAGAGATGTCAGTAAGTGTCCCCTTTGGGCAAGTGGAAGAAAAACTTCTGCAAAAACTGAGTTAGTTAAAGGACACTTGTAAATACTGGGGCGGGGGGGGGGAAGGGACTAAGAACACGTAGGGATTTTATTTTCAATTGGGAACTTGGAATATTGAAAAAAAAAAATACTGCGATTGGATTTTACAACTCTTGTTGAGGAGAGAACAACATGAAACTACCCATGTTCAGAATCTCAACTTGTGCCACTAATTCAGTCTACCTGGGATGTCCTGCACTGGCTCTTATGCAAACCTGTAAGGCGACTGTTACTGATGGTAATTGTTCACACCCGGAGGACGACTGATCTCCAAGAAATACTGTTATTTAAAGTACCACAGCATGTGCTTGGTAGTGTAAATTTGATTTCTGCTTTTCATTTCTTAACAACAACAACAACAAAAAGAAGTTGGTGTCATTCAAGTGGACCACGCACTGCATTTCTGCCTTCTTAACACATTTTGTTTTGTTACATCTTACATTATGCAGAACTATTTTTGTACAAAAATTGTTTAAAAATTATTTATGCAATGTTTGAATGCATTACCAGTGTTTTGGTTTTGATTGCCAATTTTTATCTTTACTTATGGTAGGCGAGAACTTAACCTATACTTCGTAGACAGTATCTATCTACAAACGTGCCCAGGTCAGGAAAAGTAGGTTAATACTTTCAACTTAAAGCATGTTTTAATGGAAGTTTATATCCTGCTTTGTATACTTCAGAAGTGACATAAGCATGTTGTGGAAATAAGGTGTAAATTATAGTTGAAGTAAAACACTTTGCCAAGTTTTATCTGTATAGAAATCACCTTTTTCTCAAAATTAAAAAAAAAAAAATTCCAATTTCAGCTTTTGCACATAGGAGGGTTTCACTCTGTAGCATGAGCTCTTGTACTCAATATAAAATTAATTTATACAGTGAGTCCAGCTGTAGAATAAATGGTCAAACGTAGTCTCTCTTTCTTTGAAGTGTGAGTTGAGTTCTCATTTAAGGTTTATAACATGGTTATTTCCTGATTGTAAAATTCTGCATTCATAAGTGCCATTGTTGTACTGTGTTGTTTTCGTAGACCTTCCTGATGCAGTTTTACCTTTGTTGAATTTGTATAAACAATTGTACAAAAACAGGTGCTGACTCTGGGGGTTTCTGTTCCACTGCTGGGTTGTTCTGGCAGAAAGCTGGGATGGGGGTTACAGCTGGGATGAGGAGCACAAGTTCCCTGTCCTGCCATGCCCCAAGAAGCACTTGGACAGCACATTGTCTTTGGTCTGTGCCTCTGTGTTGACATATTCCAATACATCTTTACTGAGGAGGGAATAAAATTCACATATTTGCCTTTCTCAAGCTGGAACCTGCCCACAGGAATCTAGAGGAACACTTCATATCTTAAGAAGAATGTGAAAGCTTGAGCTGATTAACCCCCAGCTGGGTAAGAAAAGAGACAGAGGCTAAGAAAGCCCATCACAAATCTTTATTAAGCTTGTGTGGCTAATGATCAGCATGGAAATAACACAGGGTATGTTTTTCTTCGTTAGCTTGCCCACCAAACAGAGACACCAGGAATTAAGTACCATTAAAAAGTTACTTCTAAAAAATAAAGCCATGGAGAGGTTTGCTCCCTTCTGAAAAATAACCAGTGGTGTCTCCAAGCTGCATGTTTTATCTGGAGGAGGAGATACTTTCTCTTTTTCGAGCCAGCCTACTTCTTCACCTGCAAGCCAAGAGCAAGTGCTGATGTAGCAGAGGTAAGAGGTGTGGGGTGCTGCAGCCCCTCGCTGGCTCTGACACTTCACTATCTTGTGGGGAACTCGGGAGACACAGACTTTCTGGTGTTCACCCTTGGCTAACCAGCTAGGACAGACTGGTCCCCTTGCTCACCTCTCTTTTTTTTTTTTCCAGTGAAGGCAGTCCAAGGCAGTTTGTTCCAGCCTAAGAGCTGTTGCTGCTGTTGCTCCTTGACTCCTCCCTCATAGATACTCTGCAGGGACAGTTGAATTCCTGCTCCAGGAGGCCCCTCTCTGCTGCTGGCATTGGGTGGTTCAGCAGCCAAGGGAAGAGGGGTGTTAAGAGTGACAGCCTTGGCTGGGAGTTTGTGACCAGGAGGGTTTAAATCAATACTGTGTTTCCTTTCCCTCTCCTCAGTGAAGCACTGGGGGTTGGGGGTGACACTGTACATACATTCCACGTGTTAGCAGCAAGGAGTTTGATGACCCTGATGAGTATTCACAGTACGATAAGTTGTCGGCACACGGCGTACAATCATCACGTGTCAGATTAACAGTTACAAGAGGCATGAGTGGATTAAGGACCACACTACCATGGGGTTACTATACCCTCTTCTTAAAAAAATATTTTTTTTCCTAAACTAAAAAAAAAAAAACCTTAGTAATTGTTATTTGGACACCACCTGGCAGAGCCCTGTGATGTGAGAGAGCTTTCTGCACATGTACAAAGAACGGCCAAGACAGTCCCTATGCAATGTCAGACATTCAGAAGGAAGCAATCAGCATAAAATGGATTGCTTAAGGGCCAGTGTGCAGGTACAGTTCATGGCAGTGCTTCCTACAGGCATATTTTATACTGTTAACACTGCTGCAGGGACAGTGCCAGACCAGTTACATTCTATAATGACATAAAAGCTGAATATTCTGATATAACTGTTGCTTCTAATAGGCTAGACAAGGTAAGATGCTAGTATGGTCAAGCAGAGGTGGTGTGTGACCACTGGCCAAGTGCTGGGTACAGTCATTCGAGGTGATATTCTTCAGAAGAGAGCAAGAACTGCTGTAAACAGTTTGACTCAAACAGTTTGTGGAGTCATAAGGCGAGTCAGGCAGCTGTTACTGTACACAAGCATTGTGTCAGACTGCCCCACTGCCACGCTCACTGTGCTATAGAAAAATGTTTCCCAAACACCTAGATCCTGCTGTTCAGAATATTATTTGTTAAGGACTAAGAAGCTGACGTGTGCCCCAAGGTTGGGCACTCTTGGAGGGATGAGTGTAAAATCCTTTTTTGGTCTTGGTTTAGGATTTGAAGACGTGCACGGCCCGTACAACGTACTGTCGGCAGATGGGGCACTCGCTCATTCTCTTGCCACACTTGGTGCAGGTGACCATGTGGCCACACTCCAGCAGGACACAGTCAATGACAGCATCCATGCAGATCCGACACAGGTTGTCATCGTTGTCATTCAGCTGCATCTTCTCACCCTCTGAAAGCAAGAGAGAGGGAGGGAGGTCATGCATCCCAGCCCCCGAGAACCTGTTAAGTTCCAGTCCAGCAACCACTCATAGAGCAGAGAGAGAAATGAGCATGAAGTAGTGCTGCTCCTTGTACACTTCAACCTCTAGCTAAGAATCTGTATTTCTTCAAAGAAAAACAAACTAGAAAGCCCCCTGAGGTGAATATCCAATCCTTGGTTTCATTCTTTAACCTGAGACCATTTTCAGTTCAGAACATGATGCCTGTGAAATAACCTGCTGGATTAAAATTCAGTGCAAGCTGGTTTTCCATTGCTGAGCTTACCTGGTCTGGCAGAATGTTTTCCTCAGAAAATTAAACACAGTAATAAAGCAGACTAAAAAGTGGAAGGCTTAAGTTGTCCATAAAGATGGCAGAGCTAAGGAAAACCCTGTCCAGATGCATTGCAAATAGAAAACATACCCATCACTAACCAAACGTTCCATCAGACCATTTTTGAAAAAAAAACTAATTTAAAAAATCATAATTTAAAAGCATGATTTCAGGCTGGGTTTCAGTTCTCATTTATGACCAAACCAAGAGTCTCACTTAAACCATGTTTTTCCTTTGACTAACAGTCCCCTTGCCCTTGCAATCCTTCTCCACCCCAGTTAGCTGATTACTTCACCCCTGATCACTACAGTGGCTGCAGTGGAAATTGACACAATCTGGCCCTGCAGTGGCCCAGGGCTTAGTTTTCCAGCCACCACAGTCCCCTTTTCTTTACAGCCTGACCCCTGGGTACAGCCATGATGAGCCAGGCAGGACTTTTCCAAGCTGGTAATGACATAAAAAAGTTGTTCCTCAGCTGGTACTTTGTGCACAGGAACCAACCAGTCAGTGGATGTCCTCCAGTGAAAAGCTACAGAAGAATACCAGCCACTGAGCTGCAGCCACAGAACCACCCCATGGTGAAAAGCTGGACTGAGACCCAGCCACTTGGGCTTTTGCCACTGTCACTTTTAATTCTGCACCACAGTAAAAGACCTGAATTGCTCTGATCTATTGACAGCTACTGAGCTGCTCTCTCACTGATGCCTTGTGAAACCTAATAAAGGACAGAGCGGTGCCAAGTTTCACGTTTGCTGAGGAACTGGTTCTCAGTTGTGCAATTTTACCTTCACTGTGAAAGCTGAGCTTCCAAAGCTTTGGAAAAAAGTCTCAGAAAACCCAGCACAATCCTGGAAAGCTGTGTTTGCTTACTAGAACAACGTTCAACTACTCTAGATGCACCTTAAAACCCACTTCCCAGTTGCTTCAGCTGAGCAGACCAAATGAGATACCAAGTCCTGTTGTCAGAACCACATGGAAACCAGAAAAGTAGTTTCAAGAAAGTGACAGTTAAGTAGAAACCTACGTGTCTTGTGGTTTTCTTCACTCTCCCTGTACAGTCTGCTCACTTTTTCCACAAGTTCCCATTTTTCACAGCATCCGGAGTAGTTGACAAAATTACAGGCAAGTATTTCCTTCAGCTGCCGGACACTCAATCCTTCAATGTCTTCCAGACTTGAGATATCAGACAAAGATGCCCTCGCTCGTTTTCTGGACAATCCAGGGGTCTGAAACACATCAATGGTCTGTTTTAAACTGTCCTGCTAAATTCAGAGCACCAGATGTGGTGCTACATTGAGTTTGGCTGAAGTTTTATTATTTCACAAGCACATAGAGGCATTCACTGCTAAATACTCCTAGTTCTGAAAGAACTAGAGTGGGATCATGAATGCTGATGGAGATCTAAACACTTCAGGGTGTCACAGGCCAAAAATTAATTCTTTGGATAGTTCATCTCTCACCTGCTCTTCTGCACTTTCTTCTTCTTCGTTGTTTATAGAAGATGTTTCCGTTTGTCCCTGTGTAGAAAATGAGACTCATCAGGAACAAAACACATTATCCCCTCATATATTTTCCTCTGTACTGAACTGCTCACAGGCAATAATGACACACTAAAGTTTCAGAATACACTTCTGAACTGAAGTTTCAGTTGCTTCCAATCAGATTAAGTCACCTCTATTATCTAAACTAGTAATCTCCCCTAGCCACCTTTCTGTTTCCAGGTGACAGATACAAAAGGCATTTTTTCCTGCCGCCCCAAACTGCACCAATTGATACTTAAAATATTTTTAAAATAATGATATACCACAAACCACATGTTAATTTTTGTACCCGTAAAACTGTTCCACTTCCTGTGCTTCCCCTTCTGTTTGCAAGTTCTCCTTGAGACGACACCGAAACGGACATAGAAAAGGGATGAGTAAAAAACCCCGAAGTCTGTGACCGTGAGGAATGCAAGCTGCTAGCGTCCATCCCCTCCTCTGCCCCCAATCCGTGATGGCACAGCACAAGATCCACCAAATCTTCCTTCTCTCTGCAAGTATCTGTTGGTATGTTTCTGAGAATCAGATACTGACGCAGATCCTTTACTTTCAATCTCATTAACTGAGGCCGCTGAAAGGCTGTTTCTTGCAGCAAGTGACAAGTGGAACATCTTCGGAGGTTCTCTTGTGAGACTGAACAAACTGAGCAAAAATCCTTCTTGCAGTCACAACACACATGCTGAGGAGAAAATGAAAATCATTCAGCTGTATGTCACAGAAAACAAATCCAGACCCTGCTCTTTCCTTCTCCAAGCTTTGTAATTTACTACTGATCTTTCCACCACCAATTTTGGCATCGTTTTTAGGATTTCAGTCTAGAAAACTGCCCCATCACACAGTTGTGCAGGTGTTCCAAGGGAGTTCATCACTTTTGTCCTGCTACTTGTCAGATGATTTGAGGTTTCAATGAAATAACATTGTGAATAAACAAATGATTTAAAGCATTTGAGTTGTATTATGGGCAATAAATAGAATTCAAAGTCAGGCAAATTTATGGTATGTTAAAATACTTTTGAAGATACTAAATATCACTCGCTCTGTTCACATGTGTAAAAACTGATATAATCCCCAAACTTTAAAGAACATCTTGCTTCCTCCATTGATTGAAAGAATTCAAAGTAGGCCTTAAATGTGATGAATCACATGGTGGGTAAGCACCCCCCAATACCCAGGCATCATTTCTGAAGAGAGCTTTGTTCAGTAGACTCACTACAATATACAGAATCTCAAACAGGCAAGTCTTTCAGCAGTGATTTTAGATATCCATCTCATCTGCTGTGGCTGTGAACAAATCCAGACTTATCAAGTTTTTCAGGATTTTAGTGAATTAAGATTGGCTTCAGAAAAAAATCACTACACAACTCTAACTTGAACAAAGTTTTTGCCATGCATAGGAAGGGGAAAACTGAACATAAAACTGAGAAGAGAGGCTTCACGTTTAGCCAAACGAGCTGCAGACAATTAGGTCACTGAGTGGACAATATAATGATGCTGGACAGTCATGATACACAGAAATAATATAAACTATCTTAATTTTATTTATCTGCATTAACCCCCCAACCTGCCTCCAAATGAAGGAAGGGGTTGTTGGAGTGCAATGGTGTTTAAGACAACTACTCTTGGTTAGGAAACAAAATTACATGAGTATTTCACAGAAGCTGTGATAATATATTGTAATATATTTGAGCCTTTCCATCATCCGGTTCCTTCACTCCAGTACCCAGCCACTCCTGTTTGGTATCATCTTCAAAACCAGATTTGTTTTAATGTTCACAATTCTGAAGCTAAAAGACTTATCTTACAAACTAGAATCTGCTAATTTTTAGGTCAGACCAATTCCAATGTGTCACTGATTAATGAACATCAGACCTCTTAACTTCTAATCCTATCTGACATTAATTTCCTGTGACCTCAGAATAAGGCATTTACTCGCTTCCCTGGCTCTCTGCCTGGGGTTTCCTTATCTACAGGAAATACACACTCATCTCCCAGCGTGCCTACAGATTAGTTTGTATGAGTAAAAACATTACTAATAGAGAATACTCACTTTTTTCCTAAAAACTGAAAAGGAAAGTCCACAGGCTTTGCAAACTATGTTAGTGCCCGCTGCGGCTGGAGACTGATAGGCTGAGAAGTCTGCGTTTGGTGCGAATCGGAAGGGGCCAGCACCTCCCCCAAAGCCAGCCTGCTGACCACGGACGGCCCCGGTGCCCATGACTTCATTCAGCAATCCACAGCAGGAAGCCCACATGGAAGTAGCTCCCGCCTGAAAACATTCACAAAGCAAACCAAGGAAATGAATTACCGAAAGCCCGGGTCAGATGTGACTCGTTACCGAAAAGCGACTTCACTCCATCTGTCATCATCCCCAAAGCATGTGGTGTGAGTGCTCAGAGCTCCAGGAATTCAGCACACCAAGGTCTGTAACTGCCCAACAACCTCCACTTCCCAGCTGCAAACCAAAGTAGGTAAGACTTGCCTCCCAGAGGCACACGAAGGCACAAAGGGCTCATTTTCACAACTCCTTTTCCGTCAGAGTTCCCACAAAAACGGTCAGGAACTGGAGGAGGTGACACAGCAGAGCAAAGAGACTAACAGCCAGTCTCAGGTGAGGGGCAAAACCTGAGATGATGACAGGCAGCAAGACAACAACTGGTCACAGTTCATGCAGACCTGTCCCCAACAGGATCTTCTCCAGAACTAAGCCAGCTCTTACATGACTCACAATAAAAATCTCTTAAAAAAATGCTCTGGGTCTTCAAATTAACTTATCTCCACTGGAAACTACTTATGGTCCAGTCTCTCTGAGAGGGAAATGCTTTTCCTGACCCCTCTGAAACTGCTCTTCTGTTATCTTAACAAAATGTCAGACAAAAAATTACTCTAAATGAACTTATTCTGGACTGACTGCATTTCAACTTTGAGTCATACAATCAAATTTCAAAACACAACAAAAAAAATTGTAAATGCATAACTAAAATGCTTTTTGTCCCTGAAAGCCTTTGGCACTAGATTCCCTATCAAAAGTGCAAATTCTACTTAAGGCTGGAATTTGGACTCCAAGTTGTTCAGGTCACATGTTTAATCACTGTCATGTGGCTCACTGAAACCTACTTTAAAAGAAAAAAAAAAAAATAAAAAAAGGAAGCAAAGAAAATTGCATCAGGTTCTTTCTGAAAGGAAGCTGAGTGGAATGACTTCCTTAAAACATAACTTTTTTTCATACTTTTTTCTGGTTAGAGCTGGTCTGTTTTTCATTCCAGCACAGCTTTTTTTTTTTTTTTTCTTCTCCCCTCCAAAGCATGAAGACATAAAAGAATTGCTTTTGAGACTTGCAGGTCTGGCTGTAAAACCTAAAGCAACCAGAACATGCACTTTAGCTCAGTAATGATGGTTTGTTAATTTCTGTAGTAACTAGACTAATTTCTGTATGAAACTGCACATCTCCCCTGAACCAAACACTTTCCTGTTACACATGTGGGAACTTAACACAATAACTGGGGCTATACCAGAGCCTCTCCTTTCAAACCACAGAGCACAAAGGGTAAGAAGAAAGTAAGAAGAAAGTCTTCACTCTGCTTTAGAAAGAAGCTGTAAGAAACAATGCCATAGGATCAAACATGTTCAACAACCTTCATGTAATTGCCCCTAAGTGTGGAAGATCAAAAGCATCCCTCCAACCCACACAAACCTGGTATTGCACTTTTAATGTTGTAAGCTGACATTAAAAGTGCTGCAATACAGCAAAATGTCAAACAGGGTCATTTTGCTTCTAAGCTGCACAACAGGCAACACAGTGCAAAGTAATAACAACAAATGAAAGTCACTGGTCTAATTTCACAGGTATTTCAAGAGCAAAGTTCAGCCCAGGCATAATAAGAAACCTCCGTGCTGTGGGCACTGCACACAGAGGAGAAAATCTTCCTCAGCTCCCTGCAAAGGGAGTTGCAGGAGGATGAACTCCTGCAGCTCTCCCCTGAGCCCCAGCCAAGGCACAGGCAGCATGTGGCTGCACTCCCAGAGACACTGTGGGCTTGGAGCCTGGCTGGCCTGTCACCAGGCTTCAGTGACAATCATTAAACTATCACCGAACTGTGGCTGGTTTTCTGATTCTCAGTAATAAACAGATCAATAAACACATCAATATTCATTTTCCCTATACAAAACAAGCTCTGCATAATTATCCTAGTTTATTAGGCATGATTAACTTTTCAGAAGTAAATTACACACAATGACTTAATCTAAGAGAGTTCCAAGATTGAAAACTTGGGACTTCAGAACAAATATTTTTTCTCGTCTTGAGGGGAAGTTGTCAGTAGCAGAAAGGTAGTTTTGTATTTATAAGATTTTAAAACAGCCTCATACAACTAACAGGAAAATGAAGCCAAGAACCAAAAGGGTCTGACTGACTTTAACTTGTTTCATTATATTACAACGTTTTTTTCAGGGGGTCACCGCTGCAGCAGGACACACAACAAAGGGTGTAACACAGTTGCCACCACAACCCCATAGTTTAACACCTGCTTCTCTAGATTTGTTTTATTCAAGAGCCTGTAAGAACTTTTCAGAGCTCATCTTCAAGCTAAATGAATTATACTTAGGGAGTTTTTGTTACCCATTTTGGATACTAGAACACTGTTATTATCAAACAAGAAATCTCTTTGCACTTACTGCCAAGCATTCAGTCCTTACAAAAAGTAAGACCATGTGGGCACCATTAATCTTCTCCTTAACCTAAGTCAGCTCTGGATTCTTTGTGCACTAAGTGTCATCAACAGATAATTCAATTACACTGTCTAGACCCTTCATATTACTCAGTAAAAGAAATTAGGCCACACTAAAAAGCACCAAGACAAGACACAAATGAGAAACGGTAAAACAAAAACACCCTCAAGAATTCGTTAGAATTTTGACCATTTCTGCAAATCGTCTTTCCAGCTACATCAGTCAGTCCTGCCATATTCTCTTCTCACAAGCTGCTGTCAGCTGTCTTCCCTCTCCACACCCTATGTGCATCCTATAGGGGTAAAATACTCCATCTGAACTTCTTTGCTCTTGTTTTTTGGCTTTAAGGACATGTAGCAGAAAGACACCCGCCCCACGAAGCTGGGAGGCTGTACGCTGCTCCTGTGCAAGCAGGATGTGCTTATCAAAGCAGACAGACCAACAGCTGAGCAGCAGCAGGGATTTTTATTCCCCCGCCAGTTGAAATTTCGCCTTTACATCCACCCTGAGATGAAGCAAACCTTCTTCAGGGATCGAACACCCCTCGGAACACGCCGAACAGGGTCACCACAACCCTCAAGCCCTGACCCGAAAGCACAACGACAACCTCGGTCGCGGAGAAGCTCCTTTGGGGAGCGGGACCCCCACCCCCGGCCGTACCCCCCCTCCCACCGTCCCGGC
>JAAWXA010000024.1:2630777-2649333 GCA_038090715.1 Florisuga fusca
CCGCGGACTCGGAGTGGAGAGGAGGGGGGGGGGGTGTTGAAAATACCCCTCAAACAGGGAAAAAAGAGGGCGCTGAGAGCTGTAAGTGCGTCAGTGATGATGTCACTGGAATAAGAGAGAACTTTTACCTCATAGTTTCGGGTTGGGTTGGTTTGTTGCTGTGCATTTCAGCAGGCGCGCAGCCCTTCCTGTGCCCGGGGCGGGTAACGGGGAGCAGGTGTCGAGGCGCTTCAGCGTTCAAACGAGGTGGTCACAAGGAGAATGAAAATCCTGGGTGCTGGGTAGGGCCAAAGTGCTGATAATTCTACCCAGCCCTTTGGTGGTTAGCTTTAAGTAACAGAAAAAACGGTTTATTATTTAAAATTCCACTTTCCACTAGCTTCTAGGTGCTATTGTTATTTCCTCTATGCTATGAGTAGGATCCATTAGCAAAAAATAATCTTAGGTTGTAAAAAATTAAGGCTTTTAACCACTAGATTACATTTTTAAGACAGCAACAGTGCAAGCTAACTCTTGAGGAAAGCTTTACAGAAGAGAACAGAGGGCCAAGAACAAAGGAGGCCGTTGCCAAAAAGAGGAGCAGACAAAAGCAGCTGAAAATAAATTTTAGCCAGAAATCAAATTTCCCCATACAAAAGGTTGCTTGTGCTCTTTAATAATTTCTGCAGGCTGGTTCTATTTTTGGAGCAAGTCGGATACAATAAGTGAGTAAAAAAAAAGTAAGTATGTAAATTGCCATGAGAATGGCACAGCCTGGGCAGCTTTAGCATCAAGAGCAGACACTTTGTGCAACTGAACTTCTGGATTTGAACTGACACCTCATCTTAATTCAATAAATAATCTCTTTTTGGAAATGCTTACACTCAAGAAGCTTATAATATGCTATGAACTTTTACATGATCTAATAAAATGTCCCTTTTTACCCCATGAATAGCTTGCCATATTAGTCAAAACAACTGAAAAAAAAAAAGTAGAAAAGCCTGTGAGTACAGTGTTGGAACAAGCAATGGCAAGTTTCCCACATTTCTCATGCAAGAGATTGCTCCGAGACATCTTAAGAAGTATCAGTACACTTAGGTTTTTTTAAACTTGTGTCACTTAAATTCTATCAATTTAGAGAGTCATCCCTGAGGAGAAAAATTCACACAGCTTTATTTTTTTTTAAATATTCTTACATTAAACCATGTGAGCTCCTTGTGCAGTTTTTCAGTCCCACAGATGAGCCAAACTGAGCCAAACCTAAAATTTTTCCTTTAGCTCTGCTGAGGACTTGCCAGCAAGCCATCCTCCCAAACACAGATGTTTTAGGGACTAACGTGGGCCTGACAGAGCTGAGATCTGGTGACTCTGCTGGCAGCTGCACTTGCAATTCCCACCTTAATTTGGGCAGATCTTGATGAATCACATTCCCAACATGTGATTCCAGATCACTTGTGATGGTTTAGTGTCTCTAAATTGTAACCATGTAGATTGTTTTTAAACAAGGAGCTCAACTGGCTGCTCTGAGGCTGAAAAAAAGCATTTGCAGAGACTGTTAATAAAAGACTTGCCCTCCCTGAGCCTTCTGGATTGTGCCAAAGAAGAATTAAAAGATTTAAATCTATTAATGCTAGATGTCCCGTTTACTTCTGCCTTGAAATAAGAAATGGTGATGGCTCCCTGGAGCTGGGTAATCCCCCAGGGTTCTACACATCCCAAGGGAGTGAGGGAGGGAAGTGATTCTCTCTGGGGATATTAATTTGGTTCTGATGTAACTAGTTGTAAAAAATTTACAGTGACATTAAAAAAAAAAAAAGATTAATTACTGGGCTTTAATTGGAAATTTCAGCATTAATATTTACAGGGAGAATCTTTCCAGAATTCCTGCTGCATACCAGTGCTTTGGAATTGCCTTTCAGGTTTTCAGATAAGAGAGCTTTGTGTCCCCAGAGGCAGCACTGCAGGAGGGACCCCACACCCAAGCAGGGGACATTTCATGCTCCATAAACTCAGGTATGTTACGGGGAGCCTCAGCCTCCTCTAGGTATGAGAAAAGATTACTTTTTCAATTGCACAACTTCACCTGGGATTTACAAGACCAAAATCATCTCTTGCTGCTTATTTGGAGGGCTGGTTTTTTTTTTTACATGTGTGAGTTTATTTAAACATCCTGAAGCCACAGCACACACTGAGGGACTGTTGGCAGCGTTTGCACGTTGGCTTCAGAGCATTGCACGGAAATGTCAGGAGCAGATGTCTCTGATTTCCTTTTTTTCTCTCCAAGTTCCACACACATCAGCTGCAGCTCAGGCTTTATCTCATTTCCAGCCCCTCCCTGCCAAGCCAGTCTGCCCTTTCAGTGTTTCTGTCCCAGCCATCATTATTTATTTCCAGGAAATGTCACTAAGTTGACCTTTATAACATCATCACTGTGGTTATTGCACATTTGTATTGTAGGGTTTTCTGTTCAGCTCTTGTTCAATGAGTGCTTAGTTCACAGTTGCATCATTAGCTGTGCCAGCAGCAAGTAACCACAACATTTAGTTTCTAAAATATAAATGTATTCTAGAAAATTGCTCCACACTTGATTTGCCTCCTCCTCTCACCACCCCCAGGATGAATCAGGAGGAATCATCTGAAACCCCCAGGGACAGGCAGAGGTACATTTAACACTGAGTTTTGTTTTGCTCTCACTTACCAAAAATGAGAACAATTATAATAATTGGAGTGTTTTCTCTGGGAACATAATGCCTTAATGAGGTATTTCAACGAATTCTTGAGAAAATAAAAACTGATGTGTGGAAATAGCACATCACAACGCAATTCATTCGTGAGGAATCCCATCAAGGGGAGTGAATTCGCTTCCCAGTCCCCTCCAAGGAAATGCTCTCCCCATGTGTCCCAGAAAATCCTCTCCTGGATTTTTCCATGGCAGAGCTCCCCAGGCCCTCGCAGGCCAGGGCTTTGGGTGCTGTCCCCAGGGGCAGGGGAAGCCATGTCAGTGGAGCTGTGGCCAGCTGCTGGGCGGTAGGAGATGCCAGCCTGTGTCCGACCCACACAGCCACTGCCCATAGCTCTTCACCGCCTGTGGAAGCTCGGAGCATCCCCCCGGTAACGCGGGGGTCCCCGCCGCCTCTCCCACAGCCCTCCCGCTTCCCCCCGCGGATCCTTCTCACCCCGGACCGTCTCTGCCGTGCGCCGCCCGCCAGCCGGCCCTTCAGTGGCGGCGTACCGGCCCCGGCTCTGATTGGCCTCGGCGGCGCTCACGTGACGGCGGCGGCGGCGGCGATTGGCCGGCGGGTCAGGCGGGTTTCCCGGGAGACGGCGCGGCGGGCGCCGCCATGGCGAGCGTACACGAGAGTCTGTACTTCAACCCCATGATGACCAACGGCGTGGTGCACGCCAACGTCTTCGGCATCAAGGACTGGGTCACCCCCTACAAGATGGCGCTGCTGGTGCTCCTGAGCGAGCTGGGCCGCGCCGGCACGCAGCTGGGCCTGCTGGAGCGGCGGCGGCTCAACCGGCTGCTGCTGCCGCTGCTGCAGGTGGGGAACGGGCTTGGCCCTGAGGGGAGGGAGGGAGGAAGGGGCCCCCCGGGGGCCGTTTGTGTCGTGGTCTTGTCGCGACATGTCGCTCTCCTTCCCCAGGGCCCTGACATGCCGCTGTCGCGACTGCGCAAGGCCATCGAGGAGTGCTGCTCGCACCTGGCCAGCTCCGTGCACATCAGGTGGGCGCCGGGGCCTCCCCTCCCCGACCTTACACCGCGTCCCGGCCAGCCCGGGGGGACGGGTTCAGGGAGGGGGCTGGAAGGCATCGGAATGACCCGGGAGAGTGGTGGAGTCACCGTCCCTGGAGGCATTTAAAAGGCATTTGGAGCTGGTCCCTGGGGACAGGGTTTAGTAGTTGACTGTGGTGTTGGTCAAAGGTTGGACTGGATGAGCTTGGGGGTCTCTTGGAACCTAAAGCATTGTGTGACTGTGTGAAGGCACAGGGCTGCCCTGCTGCAGGGGGCTGAGGAGCTGCTCCTGTGGCTCAGTTCATCCCTTCCCTCCTGGAGTTTGTGTGCTTGGTGGTGGAAAGGTGAATTCTGTGAAAGATGAGAAAGCTGTGGCTGTGCTCAGCATTATCTGTACCTCCTCTGAGATCTGTGAAGAAGTGCTCTGAAATGTGTAAAAGCACACAAAAAGTCCTGAGTTTGGAGCAAGAAGTGTACTGCTGCAGTTTTCCAAGTTCTCATAAACAAGTTCTGACAGGCACACCGACCAGGAGTTGAGGCCATCTGTTCCAACCTCCTGTGCTGCAGAGGAGCTGTTGTGACATGAGCCAAGTCACTAAACAGCAGGAGTTAAAACTCAGTCTATTTTGGGTGCCTAATTGCTTTGCTAGAAGAATGACAGACTTTTCTAATTGTTCTCTTTATTACAAGAACTTTTAAAAGCCAAAGAAAAGCCAAACCTGTTATTGAGCTTCTTATTAATATGTTTTCATTTGGCTGCCAAGTAGAAAAACCTTCTGGGCCCAGTGAGTTTATTGCCATGTGCTTCTGTTTGTGTTTGCTCTTCTATACCTTAAGTAGAATATTTTATTTGATGCACGATAGGAATACCTTAAAAATGTGGTTTTCTTTCCTTGTTTAGGTTAAAGCTCATGGCAGAAGGAGAACTGAAAGATATGGAACAGTTTTTTGATGACCTCTCCGATTCATTTTCAGGGACAGAGCCTGAAGTCCACAAAACAAGTGTAGTAGGTAACTACTTGTTATCCATGAGCTGCATCTGATGGGATATCTGTCAGCTGAGCTTCTGGTTATTGTGATTTCTTGTCTCTCTCTGCAGCAGCCCCCTCACAGATGGTTGTCATGACAGATGTTTTCCTTTGCAGGTCTCTTTCTGCGCCACATGATCTTGGCATACAATAAGCTTTCTTTCAGTCAGGTCTATAAACTTTACACTGCACTCCAGCAGTACTTCCAAAATGATGAGAAGAAAACTGGAATGGATGAGAGTGATATGGAGCTGACCAACACGGAGGAACTAGAGGGGAAGATGGAGAAAGAAGAGCTTGATGCACCTTTAAGGTGATATATTGATTTTAAAGTCTTGCCCACTTTTTAAAGAGAATTAGTCTCACTTCAGATCAGCTCTGTACACATCAAGGTAAACTTCAGCTCAAGGTTCTTCCCCTCTTAAACCTTCCAAACTCCACGAATGCTCCAGCCGGGTCCTGTGCGTGTCCTGTCGCTGGTGACTTCACGGTGATGCCGAGATGCATTGTACTCGAATCCTTTATTTTTTGAGCCTCATTCCCGCCGGCTGAGCTCGGTGGCCTCTCCGTTTCCTTGGTGCCACCGTGTGGTGACATTTGGAAGCGGCAGTGGCTCTGCTCGGCCTCTCCTAGAAGATGGCGGTGCCCCCTCTCATGCTCGCTCAGGGAGTCAGAGGCTGAGGGGCAGGATGCTGCCCGCAGTTCCCTTCTGCTCAGCCCACTGCTGCGTGGCTGCTCTGGCTGTGCCGGTGTGGGGTGTGATCAAGCTGCTGGAGAGGCTGCTTCTGCTCCCAGGGAGGAAAGATTGCTTGCTAAGGAAAAGTTAAACTTCATGGGTTTGGTTTCTCCTTTTGCCCATCTCCAAATAAAAGGCTCACCTTTATTTACATTAAAAAAAAAACAACAAAAAACAGAAGCAAGAAGTGAAACTTTTCACCTGCTAAGCATATGCTCTCCTGTGAGAATAATCCCCAAAGCATTTTGTGCAGCTTTATGTTGAAAATGTCTGTTCTGAACCCTCTTGATAAAAACTTGTGCTGGTGGATGCTCTGCTGCAGCATGAGTCAGTCAGTTAGCAGCCTTGGCAGTCTGGCTGTGTGCTGGAGGTGCTCTCTTTCCATGGGAAACACTGCTGCCTGTTCTTGCACAACAGCTGGTTTTGGGGGTGATGGTTGTGGCCAAAGTGCCAGTTCATTTCCTTGTGACTGTGTTCAGGAGAAAGGAAAAACAGAGCCAAACCATTGGAATATGTCAACTCCAAATTTTTTACTCTGCTGGTCTGCCCTGGGTTTTATTTCTATTTAAGGTAAGATTCATGTTGCCCAAATTCTGCAGGTTGAAGATTACAGCTAAGCTGTGAAATCACCTGGATTCCTAACTTTGATGTAGTAGATTTTATTCTCTATTTTCTCCTTTTAGTTTCCTTTCATAAAGCTTTATAAAGTGGAAGTGTGGAGTGTCTGATAAATTGTATTGTATTCTCCTTCATTGCCCTTGGTTCTAAATCAGAGTGCTTTTTATCAGGGAAGAAGAGATATCTTGCAGTGGACCTCTTTCCCAGAAACAAGCAGAGTATTTTCTTTCTCAGCAGGTATGTTCATTGTGAATACACTTGAGTAAATGATCCATAACATGGATTTCACCCTCAGTTTTGTCCGTGGTGTCAAATATGAGATTTTCCTAGCTCTGTTGAAGACTGGTTGCTCTCTGGCTTGTAGTTCCTCAGTGTGAGCACTTGGGGCTCAGGGTGTTGAGCTGGGCATGCACACCACAGGATGATATTTGTTTCTGAGGAAGTTGCTTCAGTTCTGACTGCTTGCCTCAGATTCCATGTCTGCTAAATGTGCAGCTGTGTTGGTTATTCCAGACAAAATACACATGGGCACCAGTGTCAGAAAATGCACTGCCTGCTTATGATATCTTGCTAAGAAAATAACCTCAACCCCACATCATTTAAAATGTGGATGAAACGTTGTTTAAGGTCAAAGTTTCTTCTCAGATCCCCCCAGCAACTGTTCAGTTGATCAATAACTGTCCCTGGACTGATGTGTCTGCAGTTGCCTCCAGCAGAAAGACTCAGCACACACACAAATGCATCTCTCAGTGGCCCCAAGGGCCCCACAGTCTCTCTGTTCCACTTTCTAATTAGGGAATTATGGAGGAAATGGGATGGTTAGGTGGGTTCTGAAATGTGAAGTCTTTTTATTATTCAATATTCAGTAATGCTTAGTCTAGTAACTAGATCATTGTAACTTGGATTAATAATCTACTTGCTGAAGCAAACTATGGATTTTAATTTTTTTTATTTTTCTGATTTTTAAATTTTTTTGTGTGTGAGGAGATGGATGTATATTTCCAGTGAGTGTTTCCTTGCATTAGCTCTTCAAGGAGAAACTGAAATGGAATTCTTTAAATACTTTTAAACAGTTCTTTGGATGAGCTTTTCTTTTACTTGGTCTCCCTGGAAAGTAAATGCTAAAACACAGAATAAAACTGCCACTGAAATTTCAGTGTCACAGTAGACAGAGCTGTTACAAAATCATCTTTAATGCTCTCTCCAAGTAGATAACAAACTGACAAGTGTGTATCAAAAGGCATTTGTAACCCTCCAGATTGAGTTACTTATCTTAGTTTTCAATCTTTATTCCAGGCTTCTTTATTAAAGAATGATGAAACAAAGGCTCTTACTCCAGCATCTTTACAAAAGGAACTGAACAACTTGTTAAAATTTAATCCAGACTTTGCAGAAGCAGTAAGTATCTTTTTCTTCATCGAAATGGGTTGTAAAGGGATTTCCTATCTCTAGGATGGGATTATTTGGGAGTAGTTTATTCTCTGTTGAAGTATAATCAGATGGTAGAATTGTGACTGCGTTGCATGTAAATGTTTGGTAATTCCAGCTGAAACTCCTGAAGGTACAGAAACCTTAATTAAACCAGGTGTATCTGGCTTTATGCACAGATACAATCCTCTTAATTTTGGTGGGACTTTGTGAGTGCATTCTTGCTGAACTAAGTCTAAAAATTATTTCCTTTATGTGCCTTTTCCTAAGAAATTTCCGACCTTGTCCTCCCACAGTTTAAAAACCAGTAATAAGTGCAGTACCTGTTGGTTTTGCTTACTGATGCTCAGTTTACTTCTGGTGCTTCATAGCAATTTGTACTGAAAGCAATAGGCAACCCACTTGGAGAGCTGGTTCCAGACCTGTGCTGTGAGCATTTGCCTTGCTCCTCCACAACTTATTCCTGAGCAAGTCCCATGTGTTCCTGGTCAGTTCTTTCCTGCCAGTAACTCTTCTCCCAGTAACCCTGGGCTGAGGCTGACAGGATTTTCCTTGCTCTCGTTTGGAGATGTATCCTCAAAAGTGCTTCTCAGTGTCTCCCTGAGTGCAGACACAGTGGGAGTGATCCCTCCATCCCCCCTCTTGCTTAGTGTGTAAATACAGGGATTCCACACTCATTGAGGTCTCAGACTGGGTGGGATAGTTCTGGCAGCCAGATCTTGTTTTGTGTGACACCACGTGGAAGATCCTGTTATGGAAAACAGCCAGTTTTATCCAGGATTTCCAGAAATTCTTCACAGGTAATACCAGTGTTGCTGCAGCTTCTGGTCAACCACTTTCCTGTCCATTCGTGTTGCACTGCTGAGACACTCAGGAAGAAGATGCACATTAAAACTTCATTTTAATAGTTCTGCCTAGTTAAAAACCTCTTCCCCTCTGATTTTTTTAGCATTATTTAAGCTACTTGAACAGTCTCAGAGTGCAGGATGTCTTCAGTTCAACCCACAGCCTCCTCCATTATTTTGACCGCTTGATTCTCACTGGAGCTGAAAGCAAAAGCAACGGGGATGAGGGCTACGGGCGGAGCCTCAGATACGCAGCCCTCAACCTGGCTGCTCTGCACTGTCGGTTTGGCCATTAGTAAGTTACTACATTGTAGCACACAGCTGAGATTCCTCTGGTTGCATCTGGGAAGTGCTGAGAGATGGAAGTTTTGTTCATTCTGAAAATCTGTTTCGGGAGAAAGGACTTTCTCTCATCTGATAATAATTGGGGTTTGGGTTTTTTGGGGAATCTGGATTTGTTTGGGTTAGTTTTTAGTTTGTTTCCATCATAACTTAGCAGGGCAAGAGTAGAGGAGTGCCTGTGTTGAGTTACAACTGTTTCCCTGGTATTTAAGTTCTTGGTTGCTACATTTCCATGATCTCAGAAGGGTCAGTGGACGTGAAAACCTATTTTCATCCATATTCTCAAGAAAGAGGGGTTGTTTTTCTGTTAACATTCAAATCAACGTTGAGCTGATGAAATGGAAAAAGAATTAATTATAAAAAAAGCAGCCAGCTGAGCTTTTTTTTAATTTTAAAATGCCATAGGGATGGGTGTTACTTTATTGACAAAGCTGGCTTACCCATCTCCATATGTGGTTTCCATTTATTGACTGCTGCCTGGCTGCATCATGTGAAAGGACTGGAGATGGGAAGGACATCTGCAGCATGGGGAGTGACAGCTTTTTCTACACAGGCAGATGCTTAATGTTGCCAGGTCAGCACATACTTTGAAAGCCCACTGTGGGGGTTGGTTACTTAGTGGCTTGCAGATGCCTTCTTGCTTATTGCCCTCAGGACTAGAATATATTGCTGAAGTGCTAGGGGGAAAATAGAGGCTTTCCCAGCAGTCTATCAGATCAGAATTATCTCCTGAGTGCAAAATGCATAACTTAGATCAATATTCCTCTCTATCCTACTGCTGTGTTTTGAGCACTGTGGCAATGCTAATGTGTTCTCCCTTTTTTTGTTGCTAGCCAACAGGCTGAACTTGCTCTCCAGGAAGCCATCCGAATTGCACAGGAGTCTAATGACCATGTTTGCTTGCAGCACTGCCTGGTAAGAGCTGTGCTGAAGTGAAGTGGAGCTTCACTCCCCTTTGTCTGTCTTACCTGAGCCTTTTCTCAGTGAGCTGTTGCAGAACTGCTTTTGCAGCAATACCTCAGCAAATGCTTCAGGAATTAAAACACAACTGACCAGCAGTGGGGTGATGTTGCTCCTGGCAGATGAGTCTCCCAGAGCACCCAACTGCAGGAAGATTTTGGGCTGGTTTTGTTACAACTCAGGACCACTTTCTTAAACAGAAGTTGTGATCTCAGAGGACAAAGATCTCCACTCCCAAGTTTAGTCTTGTGTGTGTTAAAGATACAAAGTGTGTCTTAAACTTCCTCTTTGTTGTCTGTTGGATTCTTAAAGAGTAAGCAGCATTCTTCAGAGCAAACAAAAAGGAGGAGGGGAAGACCTAGGTTCCTCTGTGTTTTCTTCTGTAATTAACATTAATTGTTATAATGAATTGGCATCGATGGTATCACTCCTGAGCTACTGCTTGCCACAGGTCACTGGATAACAGGTTTTTTGTGCATTGCTCTGAACCTCCAGTGCTGGCTGCTGTCACACCAGTATCCCAGCCCAGCTGCACTTGTGGCACATCCCCCTGTGCAGCATTTGATAGAAGTTTCCTTCATGTCACATTAATTCTGAAGACTGGTTTGTGTTTCCAGTGAGTTTTTTTGTGCATTCTGTGTGATAAGAGAAGGTAGGAGTGCTGCAGCCATTAACTATTTGCAATGATATTTTCATTTTTCCCCTTGCTAGAGCTGGTTGTACATCTTGGAGCAGAAGATGTTTGACAGCTGTGTTCTGCTGGAGCACTCTGTGAACAAATCTTTACATTTTGGGTTGCCGGTGAGTCCCACACACTCACCCTCAACTTTGTGCCAGGACAAAGACATGGCAAGAGGAGTGGGCACAGTGTGGTTTTGGGTTTATGGCTGGTCTGTTCAAAATAAGCAACTGAATTTAAACATATTTTAACACTTCAGAATCTCTCTACTTCTAAGATTTTTCATGTTAACAAACCAGAGTTAATTGGTTTAATGCCAGGGTCTTAGTGCAAGGCTTACTGGTTTTCCTCCTTACTTGTTTGTTTTTCAGGCAGAGGAACTCCCTGTGGTTACTAGCCTGGCCCCAGGCACCATTTTGGCCTCAGGCCCACAGTGCAATCTGCTGGTGCTCAAGGGAGGTTCTCATGCCTCCACCTTCCCTGAAACTCAGTGCTGATTGCTCTGGCAGGACTTTGAACACATGTTTACTTGTTCTGCTCTGTCCCAGCTGTGAAATCTTGCAAGGCAGCCCACCCCTTAGATAGTTCTGTGCCCTGAATCTGTTGGCTGTTAGTGTTTAGTTCTGTCTTCCCCAAGATTTGCAATCTCTTTGTTAAGAGAACTGTTCTAAAAGAAGCTAAACTGCTGATTTTGGGAGATGAGAGCAGACATGGCCACTTGGTGAGGAAGGGGAGGGCAGGCTCTTGTGTTTTCAGATATTTTTTCGCTAGAGAAATCGAGGTACAAGTCCTGTGTGGAGGAGTAGAAATTACCTTTCACATCTAACAAAATGGGATTCACATATGTGTGGGTGTGCATAAGTGGGTATTTTAAGAAATGCCTGGAGCATTGTTCCTTTGTCTGCACTGAGGAACATCATACCTTATTCCTTTGGGGTTCTTTTCTTCATTTAGAACTCTTGCAAGTTGCAGATGTAGTGTACTCCATTGTCTTTCAATGCTGATTGTTTTTCCCTTCTTCTTCCCAGTATCTTGCTTCCCTGGGAATACAGTCCTTGGTTCAGCAAAGAGCTTTTGCAGGAAAGGCTGCCAACAAACTAATGGATGCTTTAAAAGACTCTGATCTGTTGCACTGGAAACACAGCTTGTCAGAGCTTATTGATATCAGTCTGGCACAGAAAACTGCCATTTGGAGGCTGTATGGCCGCAGGTATCTTGTTTCTTTTGAACTCTGGGGTTAGCTCAGGGTACTTGTTAGCACATAATGCATTTTGGGTTATTTATATAGGTGTAACAAGTGACTGTCTCTCCAGTGCACTGAAATAAAGCAATCAGACTGTGATTCAGTACAGGCAGAGTGCAATAATTCCCATTCTTTTGTGCTCCTTTCAAACTCACACTGGAGAAGAGATTCACTTTCCATTTAGTAGCAGCAGATGGTACATAAATTGTTCCTGTGCCCCCATTTTCAGCATCTCTGTGGTTAGACTGTTGCAGCTTCCAGTATGTATTGCTTGATCTGCCTGCAGAGTCCAGAGTTCTCAGCAGGACTCAGAGCAGGTTCCTGGACACAGAGCAGGTTTTTGTTTGTTTTGTTTTAACAAGTATTCATTTTAGACAATCTAGTGTTGTCATAACAAGATCAGAAATTAAAAATGGTTGGTTGCTGCTTGAAAGCTTAAAGATGTTTCTCTTGCACAAGCACCATGGCACTTCAACAAGCCCAAACATTGCTGAGCATGAACAGTCTGGAGGCTGTGAACGTGGGTGTTCAGCAGAACAACACCGAGTCCTTTGCTGTAGTGTTGTGTCACCTGGCTGAGCTACACGCAGAGCAGGTGAGGGTTTTGTTGTTTTTTTTTTTGTAGCTGGTTGCACAAAATGTCATTTGGACATGTGGGTGTTACTGACAGGAAATGTGAGACTTGACTTGTGCTTTGTTCTGCCTTTAATGTCTGCACTGGGGGCAAAGAAAATAGAGGGGTTTTGCTTAGCAAGTTCTTTCCATGAGGGTTGTGTTGAAATAAAGGGGAGTGGTGCTTACCCCAGTGCATGTTAATCAAGTGCTGTTTCTGTGTTTCAGGGGTACTTTGCAGCTGCTTCTGAGATACTGAAACATCTGAAGGAAAGATTCCCTCCCAATAGTCAGCATGCACAGGTAGAATATTTATAATGTAGCCTGTAAATTATATAACTATTATTCAATGGGATCTGAACTCCATTGCCTCTGAATTCTTCCCTCTGGATGCCTTCTGCTACACGGTTGCTCATTCACTTGGCTCCTGACCTCACTGAGAGCTTAGTGGCAAAGACTGTTCTACAAGAGCATGAAAAAGGTGCCTCTGTTTTCAGTCTTTTGAGACATCTCACTGTAGCCTCCTAAGAAAAACCTGTTTAGGAATGTCATTGGCAGAGGAATATACATCTTATTAATGAGCACATGTAGGAGTTAAATGCTCTGCACTGATTTGGAGCTTCAGCCTTCTGTTTAATTAGTGCTGCTTGTTTTGGTATATTACAGACCAGAAACAACTGAGAGAATGAGAAGGTTTTTGTGTGACTGTGGGAAACACATGAGTCTGTAAGATGGTGTTTACATTGAAGTGTTCAAGTTTCCATTAAATAAAGCTTGGGCCTTCTCTTTTCTCTCCAGATTAAGTCTGTTTCAAAGTGTTAGTAAGGATTTAAAAGAGCTTTTTAACTTAAAATGCAGTCAAATAGGTGATCTTTGGAAATATTAATCCAGAATAGATTAGTTAGAGCATTTCCAGATCCAGTTAGAACATTTCCATTGAGGTCATTAATGTAGTGAATCCAGAAACTGGGCAGTGGGGTTAGTTGTGTCTAGACATAAAATATTCACATCAAAAAAGCAAATTCTAATAGAAAAGAAGGTGGCACAACTTCTAAAACTTCTTCCTGGATGTTCTTTGTTTAGCTCTGGATGCTGTTTGATCAGAAAATACAGTTTGAAAGAGCCATGAATGATGGCAGATACCATATAGCAGATTCTCTTGTAGCAGGAATTACAGCACTTAACAGCATTGAAGGTGTGTACAGGTAAGAAACCAGGAATCTGCACACACTCCAGGTGTGTCCCCTGAAGGTAATGAAAAATTTAACAAAATGATTGCTGGCAGTCACATGTGCTTACATGTTCCTCCCTTTCCAGAACTAATTACAGTCATGTTGTCTCACCTTGTAGTGCTTATTCCATTAAGGATATGTCCTGCAGTAACAATTTCTGGTTGTCTCTCTGGACATTTTAAGAACTGGAAGAGCAGTGCTGAAGTTGGTGTTATTCTAGAGCTGTAGGTGGATTGTGGGAACACAAAACACTTCTTCAAAATCTGCTGTGGTACCAGACTTGAACCTAAGCACAAAGCAGAGTTTTATGTCAAATAGCTTGGGATCTCTGCCCTTCTCTGAGCTCATCTGTGTCCCCGTTTCTACATCTACAGAAATGGGACAATAGGATTTTTCTTTCACCTTGATGTGTTCTTGTTTCTAAGTGAGAATGACATGTCAGAAATAGGGTTAGAACTTGTTATTTGGTGAGTCTGGAAATCAACTTAGTGATCAAAGCAATTTCTTGTTGATTTTTCAATGAGGCAAACCACCTGAAAACAGCCAGTGCTAGTAAGCTGGAAGATCAGTATTCAAGCTGTGGGACCTGATGCTTGTCCTGGAACTGGACTGTTTGTGATTTCTCTGATCTTTATGTGTTCTGCTCAGTGTCTGTGTTCAGGGTGTTCGTACATATCCCCTGCTGCTGTGTGTTTGGTTTTCATTTCCCTGTTCTTGCTCTTTTCCTGTCACTCTGTGTCCGTGTTAGCTCAAGCAAATTTTAGCTGCTTTACCCCCCTGCCTGTTTTTCTCACAGATAATTGCTTGTGCTTTTTAGCTTGCATGTCTTCCCACTTCTCCTGCCTTTTAGGCCTTTGGTTTTGGCAGTCCCTTTTTTCTGTCTAAAGCTGTTTTATGAATTTGATCCTTTCTACCTGCGAGTTGCCCAGCTGGAGTCTGAGATGTCTGTTTTTCTCCCTGCTGGTGTGCACATCCTGTGTGCACTCTGTCAGAATGTCCACAGTGACAACTAACAGAGGTCACTATATTCAGACTTATTTTACTGTGTTCTGAGGAGCAGAATTATATCTAAAATAAAATCAGATCAGTGATATTTTCTTTCTACCACGGCAGAAAAGCCATTGTATTGAAAGCCCAAAATCAAATGTCAGAGGCACACAAACTTCTGCAGAAATTGTTGGTCCACTGCCAGAAAATCAAGAACACCGAGATGGTGATCAGGTAAGAATGTTTCATTTTCAGAGTATTAAAGGCACTTTGCAGTGATTAGAATCAGCCATTTCAATTGTCTGTGTGCAGCCAATTCACTAGTCTTCAGATTATCTCTTATGATTTGGAGATCAGAAAATAATTTTGTTTATTAATCGTGGTATGGAGGAATCCTCAGGATATTGTAGTTTTTAATGTGGAAACTAAAAGGTATTAAACTTATTTTAGATTTCTGTGAAGGCTGATGGGAAAAGGAAATGCTGCATCCAAAATAAATAGAGAATAGAAATTTTGGGGTGTAACTGAACGTTGTGCTGACCTTCAGAGTAGTGACAGTGTTATTTAATCTTCCATATGTCAGTGGCATCTCCTCTTAGGGGTGTGATTAAAGTTTATACAGTCATGAAATTCATAGTAAAAGGAATGCCATAATGGATGGAATAATTGTTTGGGGAACAAGTGGACATCTTTCATCAAAAGAAAATATTTGTAATTTTTTCCCCCTGTTTTGCTCAGTGTGCTGCTGTCAATAGCAGAGCTCTACTGGAGAGCTTCATGTCATACCATAGCATTGCCTGTCCTGCTGCAGGCTCTTGCCCTCTCTCGAGAATACAGTCTCCAGTACTTGGCTTCTGAAACTGTGCTGAACTTGGCTTTCTCCCAGGTATGTCTGATCTGTGTTTTCACAGGGCTGTAAGGGCAACATTTATTCTGGGGATCCGGATGCTGGTTATACTCCTGTGAGATTTAAGAGCACAAAATTGTTGGAATTAGATTGTTGATTCTGAAGAAGTATATCCTAAATGTAAATTCTTCTGAGGAAATCAATAGAAGTTGAGTTTTTCTATCACTAACATATGTAGTTATTATAGATATATACATATATATATGCATGCAAGCATAACTTGTCCCAGCCTTCATTTATCCAATTATTTTTTCTGCTAGTATTTTGGCTTTCTAGTAGCACAGTTTGTGTTTGAATCACAAGTAATGCCTGTAATGAAGTTATGTGGTTTATTCTGTGCTGGCAAGAGATGTGGTTGTCAGCACTGACTGCTGGAGGAGCCATGCCTACTTGTTTCAGAAGCAGCTCATTTCTACTAATAAGTTTTGTTTCTAAAGAAGATTATGGGGGAAAAAAAACCCTACAGCCTTGTCTGTAGTGTATTGCATTATAGGAAATAGATGTGGCTTATATTGGTCTTCTCAGAAGAAGCTGCTCTGACTAGTGGATTCCAGTATTAGACCAGCAAGTATTTCTCTTTCAGCTGATCCTTGGCATTCCTGAGCAAGCCCTGAATATTCTGCACCTGGCAATAGAACCTGTCTTGGCCCATGGAGCTGTCCTGGACAAAGGCTGTGCCATGTTCTTGGTGGCCAAATGTCAGGTGGCTTCTGCAGCTTCCTACTCTCCACAGAAGAAGATTGAAGGTAACATGGAGGGTAGTGTTCCTCACTGAAAGTGTGCTCAGAAGTTAAGAAGTGCAAGCCAGTGTCTATGCTGGAGTCCTGCTACACTGTTAAAAAAGTTTAAATTGATCCTGCAGAGTGTGTTACCCAATTACCAGTTAGCAAAATCCTTTTGGAATTATTCAACACATGCAGTGTTTAAAATGGACTTTTGTTTATCTGCATACTTGCACAACTGTATTTTGCAGCATTGGCTGAATAACAGAAACCAGCTCAAAGACCATGTTGCTAAGACACAAATTGTTTTGAAAAACTGAGGAATTTATAACTTGGGCTCCTTAGGATTGAGCTGTATTGCTTGGAGTTGTTGTTGTGATATTATTTTAAGTATGACTGACCCCTTTCTTCCCCAGCTTTGGAATCTGCTATCCTGAATCTAAATGAAGCCAAGACTTACTTTGCCAAAGTGGACTGCAAGGAGCAGCTCAGAGATGTTCTTTACTTCCAAGCCCGGCTGTTCCACACCCTAGGCAAGACCCAGGAAAGGAACAAATGTGCCATGTTGTTCCGTCAGTTGCATCAGGAGCTGCCAGCACATGGTGTCCCTTTAATCAATTCCTTCAAGTAATGCATTTAAAGATGAGATTTGTTTGTTTTCCTGTTGTTACTTTTTTTTTTCAATGTCTTTTTATTATATTCAGTCATCCGTGTTTCAAACTGCCAATAAATCATGGTCTTCTATTGAAAAAACTTGCATTTCCTTTGTAATGACTTAAGGGAAAACACAGGTTTCCACCCATTCCACTTTTATTCTGTACTTGAAATTAAGAATTGAATGGGAAAAAAAAAGAAAGGACTCTCTTGACTGCATTATAAACACACTGAGGGGAGCAGCACAGTCACGATGAAATAATATCTGTTCTTAGTAGTGACATTTTCAGAGTCAATGCTGCTTTATGAACACCAGGGTATAAAAAATAGTGGAAAAAGCAGGCAAAGCTCCTTTGTGCTTGTTTTAAGTGGCACGGAATGGGAAATCTCATTTAAAATGTGTCCTTGCCTTTAACCTGTCTACAGTCGCTGTTTACTCTGGAGAAACAGATGGTGCTGGCAGAAGGGAAAAAGAAGGATTCAGTTGGAGAAGTCTAACAGTGCAAAGTCCCCACATTATTGCTACCTGTGTCCTTGAGCAGGAAAGAGAAGAGTGCTGAACAAAAGCCCCAGCTCAGCTGGAATGTTCCTGTTGGAGATGTCCCCCCATCGGTGCTTCGTGTGAGTTACCTGCTCTGGTTTCACAGGTGAATAAACAAACTCAGTGTGGGATTCACTGATGTTGACTTCCAGCGATGACATCCTCAGTTTGGAAGAAATGTTCACCTGGGATTTAGTCTGGGATTTCAAGGCAGTTGGGATTGCACTTTTGTGAGGGTCAAACTTCTGTGGGTGAACCTTGGAGGGGAGGGTGCCAGTCCTTGCACCGTGTGACTGTATACAAGCTGAACCTCATTAGTGTGTAAACACTTGGAGATAACCCTGCCAGGAATGCTAGATTAAACTGTGGCATCATTAGCAACAAGAAAGCAAGACCAGACCTAAACCTGGCTCTGCTGGGTAAGGCAGGAAGAGAGCATCTCTAAGACACTATCAAAAAGAAAGTAGTGCAGTGCTAGTTTATGCATCTTACTCATTAGTGTTGCAGTGTGGCTGTTGGCAGATAATTAGGTTATTTCTAATGCTGAAAAGTATCCCATGTTCTCAGCTGGGTTTGGTGGCTCTCCCATTTTACATTTCTAAAGTGACTTTCAAGATCCTGGTCAATAGCAGCATTTATTCATAAAGCTGGTGTGGAACCGTGGTTCTACCCCAGGGAGCTCCGTGGTGTAGAAGCAATGCCCAAAATGAGTCTCAGAACAAAAAGGAGGAAGAGGGTTTGCACCACCCGCAGCGTTCACATCTGCTCAAGGTTGAAGCTTTGGAAAGAGTCGATCAGGAAACTGCAGGTGAGCTCAGAGCAAGAATGGTGCTTGATGGGGATGTGCTCGGTAAGAAAACCCAAACAATCAGCATGGGTACAACCGGGGAGGTGTTTGCCAAGGGCTGGCACCGGGCAGGGGAATTAAAGGCCGTGTCGGTGTGACGGCGTTGCCTCTGTCCCAGGGATGCGGGGGGACCCTGGGGCCGTGTCCCTCCGGGGAGCAGCGCGGGGACCCCCCCCCCCCCNAATGTGGGGACTTTGCACTGTTAGACTTCTCCAACTGAATCCTTCTTTTTCCCTTCTGCCAGCACCATCTGTTTCTCCAGAGTAAACAGCGACTGTAGACAGGTTAAAGGCAAGGACACATTTTAAATGAGATTTCCCATTCCGTGCCACTTAAAACAAGCACAAAGGAGCTTTGCCTGCTTTTTCCACTATTTTTTATACCCTGGTGTTCATAAAGCCAGCATTGACTCTGAAAATGTCACTACTAAGAACAGATATTATTTCATCGTGACTGTGCT
>JAAWXA010000024.1:2649353-2688582 GCA_038090715.1 Florisuga fusca
GCAGTTGGGATTGCACTTTTGTGAGGGTCAAACTTCTGTGGGTGAACCTTGGAGGTGAGGGTGCCAGTCCTTGCACCGTGTGACTGTAAACAAGCTGAACCTCATTAGTGTGTAAACACTTGGAGATAACCCTGCCAGGAAGTGCTAGATTAAACTGTGGCATCATTAGCAACAAGAAAGCAAGACCAGACCTAAACCTGGCTCTGTTGGGTAAGGCAGGAAGAGAGCATCTCTAAGACACTATCAAAAAGAAAGTAGTGCAGTGCTAGTTTATGCATCTTACTCATTAGCGTTGTAGTGTGGCTGTTGGCAGATAATTAGGTTATTTCTAATGCTGAAAAGTAACCCATGTTCTCACCTGGGTTTGGTGGCTCTCCCATTTTACATTTCTAAAGTGACTTTCAAGATCCTGGTCAATAGCAGCATTTATTCATAAAGCTGGTGTGGAACCGTGGTTCTACCCCAGGGAGCTCCGTGGTGTAGAAGCAATGCCCAAAATGAGTCTCAGAACAAAAAGGAGGAAGAGGGTTTGCACCACCCGCAGCGTTCACATCTGCTCAAGGTTGAAGCTTTGGAAAGAGTCGATCAGGAAACTGCAGGTGAGCTCAGAGCAAGAATGGTGCTTGATGGGGATGTGCTCGGTAAGAAAACCCAAACAATCAGCATGGGTACAACCGGGGAGGTGTTTGCCAAGGGCTGGCACCGGGCAGGGGAATTAAAGGCCGTGTCGGTGTGACGGCGTTGCCTCTGTCCCAGGGATNGGCCGGGCCGGGCCGGGCCGGGTCGGGTAGGGGATGCCCTGACAGCACAAAACGGTTTCTCCTTCCCACAGGGCTTTCCCGCCGGGCTCGCAGCCGGTCCGGGCAGGGGTTGTGGCCGTGGGGGACACACCGGGGCTGTCATTTCTCCATCCCGCTTCGGGAAGCTGCACCGCAACCGCCCGGGCCCGGCAAACATCTATCCCGCTCCCGCCCGGCGGGTTCCGGTGGTACCGGGTGGGCCGGCAGTATTCCGGGCTGGGGGATGTGACAGGGCGGGGATGTCCCCGTGGGGCTCCCCACGCTTGGGGAGGCGGCGGCTTGGAGCAGGGGATGGGAGGAGGAAACAGGACGTGGGGTTGGGAAAAGGAGGATTTTGAAGGTTGAGGGGTTGGGAGGGGATGGAGGGGATGGAGCTGGGGGAGCAGCTGCGTGCAGGGGACAGGTCTCATGAGGAAAAGCCTCATGGTTGGGTCGCTGCAAGTGACCAAGTGTTGCTGGGAGGTGGGATGCAGCCCTTCGGCCACGTGTGCAGCGTGGAGCACCTGGAGGGAGCACGGACAGCAAGGACCAAAAGCAGCAGTGGGGTGACCATAGCAAGATGGTGCCATGGAGCTGTAGGATGACCTGTGGCTGCTACAGGAGCAGAAACCACCCCTGGGGACAGGGACAGATTATTTGTCCTTGGGGCAGGGGCTTTGTGGTGGCAGTGGGCAGCCAGAATTACCTTCATGGTGACTGGAGAGGCAGCTCCTCCTCTCCCAAGGGAAGGAGCTTCAACCCTCTCCTGACCTCCCACCATGAACACTTTGTTTTGGGAAAAACAGCAAAAAAACCCAGTGCTCCCACCCCTGAGAGCACTGCCAGGGGTGTCTGACCAACCAGCACCGTGCTGGGCAAGGCAGCTCTTATCAGATTGGGGAAGTAATTTGGAGGAGGCTTTGTTTCCAGCTCATCCCTAATGTCTTTTAAGTGGTGTTCATGAAGTGCAGAGCTGCTCTTCTTCCCTCTTGCGTGGGCATGGTGGGTTGGAGCTGGTTTTTCCAGGAGAGCTGGGAGCCACTTGGCAGGGCTGGATGAGGCAGTGGTGCTCAGAGCTCATCCTGGCCTGTGCTCAATGCTTACACTCTTGGTTTGAGATGCTCCTCACATGGTGCTTGAGCACTATTAGGTGGTATCACCAAGATTATAAACAAATCTTATTAAAGATGGTTTTGAATTCCTATTGAAGCCTGCCAGTGGATTTGGTGCCACCAGCCTGGCTCTGCATTTTTTTCCTCCAATTCCTTCCACCCTTTGTTGGATGGGCCGGGCAGTGATGGACGCTCTTCCATTCAGGCCCAGGGACCCTGTGTAAGTGGGAGCTGTTCCCAATTCTTTTTATTTTCAGTGTCCTCTGACTTCCAGAGAAGCTGCTGGGATAATTTTTTTTTTTTTTTCCATTAAAAGTCAGGCAGGGATGCATATGGTCTTTGTATACTACAGTGACTGGTATATTTCTGGCAAGGTCTGCCCTCACCCGTAGGAAGGGAAACGGTGCCCCCATTGCTGCAGATGACACTGCTCTTGGCACTGCCACTTCCACCTCTGACAGTGACCAGGGAAAGCAAAATAGCCACTGGGCTCTGCCCAGCAAGACCCTATCTCTGCCCTGCCTCCTGGCCCCAGTTAACTTTTAACCTCAGACCTTCAGTGGTGGCAGGAGGAGGTGCCAGTAAAATCAGCCTCAGTGTGGGTGGTTTGTGTTCAGTTTTGGTATGAACAGGTTTTTTTGCAGTGCTTGAGCTGCAATAGAAAGGTGGACGGAGGTGTTGATGCCAGAGCTGCCACCAAGTCATGCTCCTTTGGGAGGGTCTGACCTGGACTCTGTTTGACTTTGCTGGAGGGAAAGGGGAGTGGGTGGCAGCAGGGGGGATCCGGAGGTACCACCCCACCCCATTTCCTGGGTAGACAAACAGCTCCATGGAGGGAAGCACAGGTTGATGAGTCCATATTCTCTGGTTCAAACCTGTGCAGCCAGCACTGCCTCCAAGGTGTCATCCTCTGCACCCCCCAAAACTGTGTGTCCCCATCTGGAGGTGGCCTCATCCCAGCAGGGACCAGGCACTGACAGCAGAGCTGGGGCAGGGGGGGGGCTGTAAAAATCCCTTCACCCACACGGGGGGTGATTTCACTCCTGTTTGTTTCCTCTAAGCCACGTGGACTCTGAGTGAGGGGGAAAGCTGCTTCCAGGGTTTCACAGACCTCTTTTCATTTTAATATCCCTCTCCTTGCCGAATTAGATGCGAGACTGATTGCTCCGATAATCCTGCCGCAGCCTCTATGGGTTATACATGGATTGCAGCCAAAAGCTGTGCCAATAAATCATTCCTATACACCAGGCTGTTATATTTCCTGAGGATTTTGTGGGCATGTGCAGCTCGCTTTTACATAAGGATCTGCTGGAGTTCAGACCAGAATGTGCCACTTTTTCTCAGGCAAGGACCTGTGTGGATGAGTGAAGCCGAAGCCCCTTGGCTGCATTGCACTTTTTTAGGTTTATTCCCCCCATTCCACCAATTTAATGTTCCCTCTGGGTGGGAATACTGTTGTTCTCCTTCTCCTCAGCCTTCCTGTGTGTTTTTAAGGAGAACTGGCTGTGTTATCATTAGCAGTTGTCTCATGTCCTGCAGGGCTGTGTTCAGCAGCAGGATCCCACTTTTGGGTTTCTCCTGGAAAGTATCTCACAGGGCAGTTTGTGCAAAATCCCACACTTAGCCCCTTTGCAAAGGGAAAAAACTCCAGTTTTCCACCCTCGCTGATGTTACAGTGGTGCTTGGATGACTTTTAGCCTGTTTAGAGAATACAGGGGAGCCCGCTCGAATTAATCAGCCTTGATATGTTTATTCTGCTCAAGCCAATTAACTCCTGCCAGCCGGGGCACGCTCAGCTCTCAAGTGTGGTAGAAACTTCATAACTCCATTTTCCTTGAGCCCGACAAAGTTTAGCATCAACCCTTGGAAACCTGGATTCAGGAGACACTCTGGAGGCAGCAGAGGATGAGACTGGGACCGGTGCTGTAGCCGGTGATGTTCCTGGGGTGGCTTCATCTCAGGATGATGTTCCTGGGGTGGCTTCATCCCAGGACCACTGCTGTGAGCTGCCTTTTTTGGTACGGCTGCAGTGCACAGGGAGGGTGGAGGGCATGGCATTCAGGATCAACTCTGGCTTCGAGGGATTGCTATTTATATGTGCCCGCTGGCAGGCTGCCCAAAGCAAGCCAGGAAAATGGCAACTGGCCTCAAGATGCACCCCTGCATGTTCAGGATGAATAGGGGGGTGGGGGCTGCCTCTTTGTTTTAATCCATTTTGGGACTGCATGAAAACACATGCTGGTGCCTTGGCCACCAGCAGCACTGGGGAGGTGAAATTTTGCAGCCACGATGCAGAGCTCTGTCTTGGCTTGGCCTGACTGGGGGCTCCTGGCTCTCTTGCCCAGCAAATCCTCAACTGGGAGTGGATTCAGCCCCATAAATGTGGCGTTTCTGAAATAGTTTGTCCTTGTTGCTGTTCGTCAGCTTATTTATAGCCTTCACATCCCCTGTGTCTCTGTGCTTCGAAGCAGCAAGCAGTACAGGGTCAGCTTTAGCTCCAGGATCATCTCACTTGGGGAAGAAAGCTCCATTTTATAGGTTGGTGTTGAAAACAGGAATTATGCCATTGTAGAGCCTTGAGAAAGGGGGAGACAGTTTGATTTCTCTACTTGACTTGCTATTTCTGCGGGGCTGATTCAGAGTGGTTGTGCTGTGGGTGCATCACAGAAACTTCAATGAGTGCAGCTAATTTTAACTGGGCACCTCAACGAGGTGTGGGAACCCATCAGAAAAATGCCTCAGACCTTGTTTCTGCTTCTGGGCTGGTTTTCACAGGATTTTTTTGCTTGTTTCTCGTTTGCTTCTGTGGCAACTTGTTAACCTAGAAATTAAAACCAGCACCAGCATGAGGGCTGGGAAGAGTGATGGTTTACAATCAGCCAAACATCCAACTGCTCCGGGGCACTCAGTGTGTGTCAACTAACAGTTTTATCTTTTTAAATAATTATTTAATCATTTGATTTTAAAAAAGAATATTTTTTTTGTTGCTAACAGAATTGTTTTCTCATTTATCCCAAGGCTCAGGAGTCTGACTTTTGCACAGAAGGCTGTAAGGAACACAGGGGAAGGCAGAAGACTCACAGGAATGATGAGCTGTGGGAGGAGGCAGTGAGCTGGTGGGGCTGATCCTACACCTCTGCTTGGTAAGCAGATCCCACAAACTGCTTCGTTTTGGAGGTGGGGGACTCCAGCAGTGTGACCAAGTAATAAGGAGCTGAGTGGTGTTTAAGCCAACATAGTGCAGGGCCTGATCCTGCCCCTGTAAAATAACCCTTTTTGGGATACTTCAGTAGAAATTTTTGTATTCCCTGGAGTGTTTTAATTAAAGGGGGTGGCAGGTGCACAGCTCTGGTGCCATCCTTCAACACAGCTCCGGGTTTTACCATCCCCCGTGGGATGAGGAAATTCAATCTGTGGATGATGGGGAGGAGACCCCAGTGCCCGGGACAGCCCGGCTCACCCCCCCCTGTCTTTGCAGGCACATCTCCCCCGTCGCAGCGTGGCCGGGATGAGGCCGTGGGTCACGCCATGCCATCATGCATCCCCGGCAGCTCGCCCGCCCCGTGGCCCCTCTGTCGCGATAGAAGCTGCGGCCGCCGAGCACCCGGGGAGCCGCGGGTCCTCCCCCCGCCGCTGAGCCCCCTCCTCCCCGCCATGGCCTCGCTCATCGTGGTGACCGAGTACGACGCGACGGGGAGCGGGGGCGAAGAGGAGATGAACGCAGCCGGCGAGGAAGGGTTTGGGGACGGCCGGGAGCCGAGGGCGAAGCTGCATTTCTCCGGCCGAAAACTCTCCCTGCAGGAGCGGCCGCAGCCGCCCCGCTCGCCCGGGGATGGCACCAACGAGCGCTTCATTTACCCGTTCCTCCCCTACTCCCCGGTGACCTCCCCGCACTCCTCCCCGCGGCTGCCGAGGCGGCCGACGGTGGAGTCGAATCGTGTGTCCATCACGGGACTCCAGGTGAGGGGGGTTTATTGCTACCCCTGCCCGCCTGGTTTCCATCCCGCTGGCATACCGCTGGTTTCCATCCCGCTGGTGGGAGGTCCTGCTCCATCCTTGTCCCTGGGGACAGCCCTGGGGGAGGTGGGGACCAGCAGCTTGTTGAATTTCTGGCCTTTTGTAGAAGCTGCCAGCTCTCGCGGTGGCATTTCAGGAAGCCAGCAGCGTGCCACAGTTTTCTTTTTCTCTCCCTTAAAAACAATAAAATATAAAATATGGGCTGCTTGGCCCATTAGAAATAAAATTACTCAGAGCCAGGTTGCTGGTGTTAAACCTCCCCTGGGGCTCTCCTGGCTGCAGATACCCGTGGCTGCCTGCCTCTCCTGCTCTCTCATTCCATCTGAGTGGTCAATATTGCCTGCCCAGTCATTAACATTTATAATTAGTTGTTTCCAAAGATGCTGATGTGTGGCTGAGCTGCCCAGGCCCAGCAGAGCCCAACAGGGAGAGAATTGGCAGAGGAATTTTTGCTGGAGATTTAAGAGATTGGGGAGGGATTTTCTATAAGGGCAGGCAGTGATAGGACAAGGGGGAATGATTTTAAGCTGGGAGAGGGGAGATCTAGGTTGGCCATTAGGAAGAAATTCTACCCTGTGGGGATGGTGAGCCCCTGGCCCAGGTTTCCCAGAGAAGCTGTGGCTGCCCCATCCCTGGCAGGGTTGAAGGTCAGGTTGGAGGGAGCTTGGAGCAACCTGGGCTGTGGGAGGTGTCCCTGCCCATGGCATGGGGTTGGAACTGGGGGAGCTTTAAGGTCCTTTGCAACCCAAACCACTCTGTGAGATGAGATTGCTAAAAGGAGGAGGAGAGAAAATGCAAAGGGTCTGTCTGGTGGCTCATGTCAGACCTGCCCCCTCTTTCCCTACAGGACTGTGTGCAGCTCAACCAGTACAAGCTGAAGGATGAGATTGGGAAGGTGAATATTGGCCAGGTGTGGGTGGGACAGGGGGGATTCCCAGTGGGAAGAGGCTGGGATGCCCATTTGCCATTGAGCTGGTGGGGTGGCAGTTCCAGCAGCTCCCCACAGCAGCTTGCCCACCTCCTTGCTGCTCCTTTTCTGGGTGGTGCCAAATGAATTGTGTTTTTCTTTTTAAATTAGTACTAATTTTCCCCATTCCCCATCCCACAAAATGGGACATTTGGAGCTTTTTGTTGCTGGTGCTGAGATACCAAGCCCTGCACCCTGCTACCCCGAGCACCACTCACTATCTCTATGATCCTGATGGGCCCGGGGCTGCAAAGGAGCCAGCCTGAAGCTCAGTTTGGCCCTGTGGGGTTTTTTTGTTTTTTTTTTTTTTTTTTTTCTGGACTGTCCCTAAGTGTTCCCTGCGGCTGTGCTTCTCTCCAGGGTTCCTACGGGGTGGTGAAACTGGCTTACAATGAGGATGATAACACCTACTATGTGAGTAGTGCCATGTCCCCAGGGCCTGCAGTGGGGAGAGTGGGATGGAGGATGGAGACAAAGCCCCTCTGCTGACTTCCATGACAGTTCCATCCTGCCAGCCCTGTTTTATCCTTGATTTGCCCCACATCCCACATTTCTTTTCCTCCTTCAGGCAATGAAAGTTCTCTCCAAAAAGAAGCTGATGAGGCAGGCAGGCTTCCCCCGTAAGTGACACAAAAGCTTTAGGGTGGGAGTTGATTCTCTGGGTGGGAGTTGATTCTCTGGGTAAGAGATGATGAGCTGGGTGGGAGATGATCTGGGGACCCTGAGGGCTCATTCCTAACTGGACCCCCCCCCTCTCTACCCTTCCCATAGGCCGCCCACCACCCCGTGGGGCCAAAGCTGCCTCTGAGGGCTGCCTGCAGCCCAAAGGGCCCATTGAACAGGTCTACCAGGAGATTGCCATCCTGAAGAAGCTGGACCACCCCAATGTGGTGAAGCTGGTGGAGGTGAGCACCAGTCAGCCCCTTCCCAAAGCCCACCCTGAGGGGGAAGAAGCCTGGGTGCTGCGGGGATGGGCTACCTGTTGGCTTGGGTGGAGAGGAGTGACCACGGGTGGACTGGGATGGTCATTGCAGGTCTTGCAAACTCATCTTTTCCCTGGTTTAAAATGTTTTTTTTTTCATTTCCTCATCCCAAAAGAGTTTTTTTCTTCCTGCCCAGAAAGAAAATGCTGGGAATGTTTCTTCCTTGGAGAAAACAAGTACTCAGATGGGTTTGGGGGAGGATCTGGTGTTTCTGTGGGTTTTGCAGTGCAGTGGCCCTTCCTTCCACCTACTGACTGCGTGGAACAGCCCCAAAATGAAGGATGTAGGATGTGCAGGCAGGAGTTTATTTGGCTTATGAGTCAAATGATGCTTCCTGCATGTTTTAAATATTTACTTCCTCAAAGTGCAACTGTCTCTTTGTCCTCTTCCCTCACCCCCTGTGGGCAGCAGCTGGTGCAGAACTGAGATGGCTGCTCAATAAAACAGTCCCAGGGTTTAATTTGCAAGTTTTTTTGGTGCTGCTTAATTTCCTTTCTCCTTCTTTCAACAGGTCCTTGATGACCCCAGCGAGGATCACCTGTACATGGGTAACTGCCCACTGCCCTTTAGCACTCATGGGGTGCTGGGGGGGTCAGGGACAAAGGGTTCTCCCCATGTTTTGGGGCCTCTATATGTGAGGTTGGGACTCTCCTCCAGAGTATATATGGCCTGGATGTGCTGGAGGAGCAGATCTTCTCTTGGTTGGAGCAAAGGGGATGCAGCCTGGGTTCAGAAAGCAGACAGGGGTGTTTCATAGTGCTTTATAGGCTTTCATTCAACATCAGGGTGTGCTTTGCCAAGAGTAGTACCAGCATTTTTGTTCTCAGCTCTGAAACTGGGCTGCTAGAAAGTGGCTTTGTTTCTTTGACCTTTTTTGTTTTCAAAAAAACACATTGTTTTGAGAATCCTTGTCATTAAAAGAGTTGCTTTTGCGCTGAGACTGCTTGCAGGAGCTCTAACCTGTAAGTGATCTGTAATCACCTTCTCTTTTTGTGTTTCAGTCTTTGAGCTGGTGAAGCAAGGGTGAGTATTGGCTTCCAGATGTAAATCTATTAAGGCATGAAGGTGAGATGGTTTGTGGCACAGCTCAGCTGCTCGAGGAGGGTGTGGGACGTTCATGGTTGGTTGCGTGGCATCTCCCCAACCCAGTACCAGTTGTGCACACCCTCTGTGTGCCTGTGTTTGGGGTTGTGGGCTGTCACTGGCTGGTGGCAAAGTCCCCAAGGCCTGTTTTGGTGAATCCAGATGTGGAATGAACTCCATTCTTTGTTGTCTTCACAGCCCTGTGATGGAAATCCCAACCCTGAAACCTCTCAGTGAGGACCAGGCTCGGTTCTACTTCCAGGATCTGATCAAGGGCATTGAGTACTGTGAGTGTGATGGAATTTCTTATTTTGATTTTTTTTTTCTAAACACCTGGGGCTGGACTTCCTGCTGGTGTATGGTGCTGCTTCAGGCAGCTCATGGCACAGTACAGGGGTTCTTGAAGCTGGTGCTGGTCGTAGTGTTGACAGAAAGGGTTACAGCCTTGGAGGGGTTTTGTGGCTCCTTTGTTGCTGCTGACTCTCTTGTTTTCCCTTTGGCTGCAGTGCACTATCAGAAGATAATCCATCGGGACATCAAACCTTCCAACCTCCTGGTTGGGGAAGATGGGCACGTCAAGATTGCTGACTTTGGAGTGAGCAATGAGTTCAAGGGAGCTGATGCCCTCTTAACCAACACAGTGGGCACCCCTGCCTTCATGGCCCCAGAGACACTCTCAGAAACCAGGAAAATCTTCTCTGGAAAGGTGTTTAATAGTGATCTGAGAGGTTTGGGGATTGATCTTCCTTGCAGATCTAACTGTGCCTCCTTTGCTCTGCAGGCATTGGATGTCTGGGCCATGGGGATCACCCTGTACTGCTTCGTGTTTGGGCAGGTAAAGAGATGGATTTTTCAGTGCTGGTGGTGCTCTGGGGGGTTGGTGTGTGTCTCCCATGTGCCAGGTATGCAAAGAGATTTGTACCCTGCAGCCCTGCTTGAGCAGTCCAGGATGTGTGAGTGGAAAGGGGAAACCTCTGCTGCTCTCTCTGTGGGTGCAGCCAAAAGTACTGTGTTTCTCCTTCCCCAGGGAAAAAAAACCCCAAAACATCTATGCCTGGCCAGATTTTTTAGGAAAGGAGCTGTTGTAGTAATTTGGTCATTTTTAGTTAAATATTATTTGCATTGCATTTAAAAGAAGACATTTCCCTCTAAGTGGCTCCTTGCTCTCCTTCAAACCCAACAAGATCTCATTGCCTGACAGGGTCCCTCCCTGCTGCTTCTTAAGAGAAGTTGTTGCTTTTCTGATTGCTCTTTCTCCTCGTGGCAGTGCCCTTTTATGGATGAAAGGATCCTGAGTTTACACAATAAAATCAAGACCCAAACACTGGAGTTCCCAGACCAGTGAGTACTCAAAAAAAAACCAAAACCAACCAGACCCTCAGTCCTTATTTCAAAGCTCCTTTGTGCTGTTTCCTCAGGTGGGACTGGCCCTGCTCTGCTGAGGTTTTGCAAAACTCAGGCTCTGAGCCCTTCTGTTGCCCTCAGCCCCAGAGAACTTCCTTTGCATTAAAAGTGAAGGCAAACTCTTGGTTTGCAGCTGCTGAAGAAGGAGTGATGGAAGCTGCAGAGCTTTTGAGGGAAAGGATTAACCTCTGCCATTGCTGCCTGCTGGGTTTTAGCCTGGGTGGAGCTGGTGTCAGGCTCTCCCAGCCCTGTAAATCAGATTGCCCTAAAAGGGGTATTTTGCTTCCCTGGGAGATTTTGGGAGAACAGGCTGCACACCAGCTGGGTGCATGACTACCCAGAGCTGCCTCCCTGTCAGGACTGGGGTCCAGCCCCCTCCTGCCCACTGTGGCTGGCACTGGGTGAGGAAAGGAAGCAGCATCCATCCCCTTCCCCATCTCATCCTTCTCCTCTCCATTCCCCAGGCCAGAAGTTACAGACTTCTTGAAGGATTTGATCACACGGATGCTGGACAAAAACCCTGAATCTAGGATTTCTGTCCCAGAAATCAAGGTACTGACTCAACCCCCTGGTGTTGGCTGTGGCCTTTCACTTCTGTTTGTTTCTTCTTGCTTTCGTTTTGGTTTTTTGGGAGTCAGTTTGATCGTGCCAGGCTAGGTCCTCCCCTGTGCCCAGGGCCCCTGGGCAGGTAAGTCCCAGCTCCTTCCCCTGCTCTGGGACCCACTCAGCTTTGGGGCCTTTGGTGCCTACAGAAGTCACAGGCAAAAGGAAATCCCCTGAGCACAGTATTTCCTCTGCTACCAGGAAAGTACTGTGCAACAGCCTTTCGTAGGAGATTTCTGGTCCTCTGCCCCTGCAAGAGCCTGGAAGGGGCAAGAAGCTGAGAAAATGGAGACTAAGGTAGGGGGGAAGGATTGTGGGGGAATTGCTGAACCATTTTGTGTTCCTTCTGCAGCCGCCCAAGATGCCAGGTGTGTGGGCAAGGAGAAGGAGGAGGTTTCTGCCTCGTGTAATGGATTAATTTAGGTCCAAGACCAGGGCTTGGTGGGTCTCCCCATCACTACTGCTCATATGTATGGTCTGGAATAAATCATTCCTGCCTCTTGGTGCTGTCACATCCGTAAGATGACTGTGAAAGTATCTTTTTCCCTAAAACCCACTGAGATACCCAGGGCTGTAGGTCACCAAGGTGATGGCTTGGTTGCATAGATGAGGCCTGTGCTGGCTCTGGATGAGCCACACCAGGACATTTTCTGCTCTGGGGTGACCTGCTGCTGGTGGCACGGCGGTGAGCTGGCTCGCAGAGCTGCACATCTCTCCCCTGCTCCCTGGTCTCTCAGGAGCACGTAGGGGCCATAGCTTGGGCGAGGAGATGCGTTTGCCAGGCTCGTGTTCTTTGAGTTACAAAAAAGAGGAAATCACTCCTGACAGGCTGTGTTATTAATTGAAGTTGCACCCTTGGGTCACCAAGAACGGAGCGGAGCTGCTGCCCACGGAGGATGAGAACTGCACCCTCGTCGAGGTGACCGAGGAGGAGGTGGAGAATTCAGTCAAGCACATCCCCAGCCTGGCCACAGTGGTGAGTATGAGGGATGCCATGGTCTGTGGATGCCCTCCCAGGTCAGTCCTGAGCAGCTGGAGGTTGCTGCTGAAGGGCAAAAGTGCTGGGTTACAGCAAAGATCTCCCCTCTCTTGGAAAGCAGCACTGCAGGGTGAGGTCTCAGCATCTTGCTGGAGGTCCCAGAGGGACCCATCAGTGTGTTGCTGGTCTCCATGCTCGAGCTGGCTGCTTAAATCTCTCTGTGTCTGCACAGGGTGAAAGAGCCTCTGGTCCAGGATCTGCCCACATTGGGAGTGGATGTTCTGGCCAGGCAGGAGGTCCTGCCCTGCTCTGCCTGTTTGGCCCTAGGGGCTACAGGAGCTTCCCAGGATGGAGATTTTATCTGAGATTTTATTTTTGCCAGCCCCCACCTGGAGCTATTCTTGGTGAATTCATCTCCTCTCTTTTCAAGCTCCTATTTTGATTCCCTGAAACCTGCTGCGTGGTGGGAACCACAGTGTAACCCTGCCCTGTGTGGAAAGTGAAATCCTTTGGGATTTGAACCTAACGATGTCTTTGGGTTCCTTCTAGTCCTTATTCTAGGAGAAACAACAAGTGACCACTTGCAGTTCCCTGGCATGGCATTATCTGCCTGTAGACACCCAGGCTGTGATTTTTTTAAATATAGGTCTCCCTTTGAAGCATTTTTTCCACTTCGTGGCTTTGCCCACATCTGGCTCCATTTCTGGAGCTCTCTCCCTCACTTCAGTCACTACCTGAAGCAGATATGTTAATATGCAAATGTGCCTCGTGCTGAAGGAGCAGATCTTGCTCTGAAGAGATCACCAGCAATGAGGGGGTTTTCCCCTTCCTCCTGTTTGGAGGTGACTTGCTGTGATGCAGCAGAGGATGGCTCAGTGCTCCCAACCCTGAAAAGCCAGATGTGTTCATCCCAGCTGAGGGCAAGTGAGCTTTTGCTGCTACTCTTGCCTCTTAAATAAGGCACTGCCTTCAGGCAGATCTTGTATTTCCCCATTTGCATTTGTTCTTCAAAATTACCCTCTGGAGCCTGATCTCTCCGAATCCAACTGCAGGCATGAACACTCAAGTCCCAAATTCACATGGTTTGACTCTCACATAAAGTGCCTTCCCCCAAAGGAGCCTTTGGGTGTGTCAGACAGGTAAGGCTCTTGGTGCACGTGGTGAGCAGATAAATAATGCCCAGAGGGATAAGAAACAATATCAAATGAAGCCAGGGGTTCCCAGGGTTGGACACACATGCTGAGGCAGGGTTCAGTGCTGCTCATGTTGTTCTCTGCTCCCACCAGGAAATTAAGTTGTGGGATTCCTGGGAAGAACCTCCACACTTGCTCAGTTCCCAGCAGCCTCCACTTGCAGCTGATGCTTTGTGTTTTGCAGACAAACGGCCAAATTTTCAGCTTGGTATTAGTAAACTTTAAGGCAAAATTGTGCTGGTTCCTTCTTTCCTCTTCCTTTCCAATGAATTCTTCTGCCAGGTAATTGCATGGAAGTGGGAATTTTTAGGGATGTAGTTATCAGTAAAGCCTGATTAACTGAATACTACTTCTGGGGGGGAGAAGATCTTTCCAGACTTGGCCTTGCTCTCCTTTCCAGTCATTCAACCCTAGTGAGGCTTTCATCAGCTTGTTCAGTTCTTGCATTGTGGGTGTCAGATGAGTACAGCCCCTGCCTTAAGCAGCTGGAGACTTGTCCCCGAGCTTCCTTCTGGTTGTTTTGGCTTTGGTTGGTTGTTTTTTTATTTGTTTGTTTTTTTAAAGAGACCTTTGACTTCTTTTCACTGCTTCTCTTCATTACTTGAGCATGAGGATTGGATGTTCCTGTTGCTCTTGGCAACTCAAGGTGCTTTGATGAACTCCAATCTGGTCTTGCAGATTTTGGTTAAAACGATGATCCGGAAGCGATCCTTTGGGAACCCCTTTGAAGGGAGCAGGAGGGAGGAGCGGTCGCTGTCTGCCCCTGGGAATCTGCTGCCGTAAGTGTCATCACCTTGGCCTGAAGAGGCATTTGCAGCTTGTCTGTGAATGCCTGCAAAGCAGAGGAGGAGAATTTGAGGAGTTGAGCTTTGGATCTTTCCCTGGGGCCATGACTGGGATGCTGACACACCCTCTGTCTGACCCGTAGCTGCTTTGTGGGATGATTTTTGTGATGTGCTGTACCCTGCCCCTCTGATGGGCTGGAAAGCAACTTTTCCTGGCACTTCCAGCCTGGGGACACACACACATGCACTCAAGGTCCCAAAGGTCCTGTGTAGGGAAGGGGCAGGTTCTGGTGTCTCATTGTCTGCTTCATCCTTTTCTGATTTGCTCAGCACCTTTTTTATTTCCCTTTAAAACAGGAAACAAGGCAGTGAAGATAATCTGAAATGCAACGATTTGCCTGACGTGGGAGAGGAGGAACTGATTTCATGAACATCAGCTTTATGGTTCTGTTGAGCTACTCAGTCCAGGGCACGTTATGAAAGTGTGCAGCTGAGGATGGGTGACATCAACAGAGCCTCCACCAAACACAGCATGACGTGGCACTATCTCAGTATAATGCTGGATGCAGAGCTTACACAGCAGCATGTTTTAAGACATCCAACTACTTCTTGCCATAAACATTGAATATCTCTGGTCGCTGGGACTGTTGACTTCTCGTGGGAAAGGTGCTGGCTCATAGCAGAGAGGTGAGCAGTTGTGTTGAGCAGCGACAAGTGCTTTGCAAAAAAAAAAACAAAAACAGTCAAACAAAAATGCATTTGGAACTGCTTTTACCTGGTTTAATGCCAAATAATTTCCAGCGACTAAGAGCGGCGTCCCAGGGGTGTTGGGTGCCCATCGTGGAGTTGGTGAGCACATGCAGAAGGGTGAAGGTGACAGTAAAACTCCGTGTGTGCACCTTGGAGAGTCCACCACCCACTGGAAATGTTGCATCTATTTCTCGTTGTTCTGATTTGGTTTTAACTGACACCTTTTTAACTGCATGGGAAGAAAGCAAAAAGCCACCTTTTCAGGTTTTTAGGGAATGCCTGCCTTTGTGAGCCAAGCTGTACTCAGCAGCATATTCTGGACATTCAGAAAGTGAGGTTAATTACCTCCTAAGGTAATTAACACCTTTCCTAAGGTCTTGGTGTGAGGAGGGCTTGGTAAGCTGAATATTCAGTGCATGAAAGGATAAGGTATTTAAGGGCTTAAGTTCAGTCTGAACTATTTTTGCTGCAGACATAGGAGTGGAAGGTGGTGTTTAGGTGAATTTGTTTTGAGTAGCAGAGGAAGCACTAACAACAGTTTGTTTCTAAATATTTTACTTGATCTAGGTAGATATATTATGAAATATAAAATTCAGGGTAAAATCCTTCACTTCCATGTACATTACATGGTTTACTACAATTAAAATAATATGACTTATGCTATTTTATAAGTATAGATTTAGGGCTTGCTTAGAACTTAAGATCTTAATGAAATACTTAGATTAGCTAGTAATTTTCAAAGAAACTTTTGTTTTCCAAACTCTTAATTTGGATCTTGGGGCCAATGCTATGTATTTTTTGCAAGTTCATTACCAGTAATTTGTGAATGCCTGTGGATCAGAGGCTTGTTAGTAAATTAAGTGTATACTTACTTCATGAATAGTTTCTTAAGAAGAGCTCTTTCACCTTCAGTCAGATTACTCTGATTGTTTTGTGGTGCTTGTAAAAAAAAATAATAATCTATTGTGTGGTGGGAGAGACTCTGACACCCAGACTCACTTCCCCAAGTTCTCTGTGCTCAGTCACAGCTGGAGAATGGCAAAATGTGAGTGAGCTGGAGAAGAGTCAGGGTTTGCTTGGGGAAAGGAGTCCTGGTAAGTATAGTTATTTTGAGGACTGGGGGATAGGAGGGAAGGTCTGGCTTCTCTTCTCAGTCTGATGTGCTTGTGTGACCTTGAATAAAGCATTTAACATGAAGGTGTACAGGATCTGGATGTCCCAGGCACGTAAGGGATTGCTAAGGCATAATTCTTTGCCCTGAGAAGGAAGGCACTAGGAGAGAGCTGAGTATTTTGGTTAATGGTAAGAACTCTGCCTGCCAACCTTGGCCTTGGGTGCTCTGCCTTTGGGAATTGTCTGTCCCCTTGTCTTCCTTGATCTTGGGCACTGTCCTTGGCCCTGCTGCAGTCAGACCTGGTTAGGAAGGGGCTTTGTTAAAGCCTGCGTAGCGTTAGCAAGTGCGCAGGTGCCTGCACAACCTGTCCCTTACATCTTTTTGGTCACTTGAAGCAATCCTCCCCCTAAATAGCAATTTATTTCCATAACATTGTGCTGCTGGCCACTCCTCAAAGCCACGGATGATGGTTCATGGGTTTGGGGCAGTACCATGGAGTCTGGAGCCATAAGACATGCACTGTTTTCCTCCCATTTTAGTCTAAGGCTATGCCAAAGCCCTGCAGCTTCAGCTACAGGGAAAACCAAACAGGGAACTTGGGTGCCAGCACTACTGCAGCTGCCTGCTCCCCTTTGCCCAACAGGACTGTGTGCAAGCAGGCAGCTTGGTTCTCTAACCTTGTAAATGGACTTGTTCTGCCAAAAAGGGGAAAAAAAAAACAAAGGGGGGGGTTGGGGGGGATCTGATTATTTATTGCTGGTGAATAGTAATGTGTGTGGTGTGTTTTGTTCAAGGTGAGTTGTAGTGATGCTCTGTGCTGTGTATCTCGGGTTTGTGATTTGTCTGGTGCCTAGTGAGACAGTTTACATTTACCAAACAGGTTTGCCAGGTGCACATGCAGCTTCTAAACAGAATAAGCTGTTCCAGCTCCTCAGTGCTCAGCCACAGAGTCACTGGGCCCCAGGTATTACCTTAGATCAGTGTCTTACGGCTCACAGGGTCTTGGTTTGGAAGCATCCTAAAGCTCAGCACTTCCCCAAGGTGCTCTCCAGAAGGACTGTCTCTTAGTGCCAGCTCTGCTAAGGCTGCAGTCAAATGGAACATTTCTGAAAGAAACTCATAATGTAGATTTTTTTTTTTCCTGGTGATCAGTTCTGTTAAAAGCATAAAGTGTGGCTGTATGAGGAAGATCTATCTAAATGCATGCCCTGTTAGAGAAGCTGTACTGTATATATCACTGCTCAGTTCCCTAGATGCTGTTCCTTAGTAGTAGTGCTTGCTTTCTGATAGTGAAGTAAACATTTTGCTTGTGCCTTGGAACTGGGCTGTAGCTTGATTTCCCCAGCTCCCTTCCCTTCAAGCAAGCCCAGTGCTGACCGTAGGCTTAATGCTGGTTACTAAGCCTTTTTGGCTCTGAAAGCACACAGGAAAGTGCTAAGGGGAAACCAGGTCTCTTGTCTTGGGTAGTTTTTCTTGGTGGTTCCCTCCTACCTACCAGGCAATCAATCTGTTTCTTTTCTAAGGTCTTGAACTATTGCTGATTTTTATACTGTTTGTTTAATGACCGAGGCTTGTGTTTCATTCCTACCCCTTTATTATGCATTTAACTTTATCAGGTGTATCAAGTTTAAATACTATGTATTTACCACTTTTAAATTATATTACCTAAGGATTAAAAAAAAAAGCAACCAAACCCCAACAAACCCTAAGTGTTTTTCCACACAGCTGTTCGAGCTTCTCTGTACAAGTTGAAATAAATGACATGCAACCAAAGCCAGAGTTAGTTGATCAAGTGGAACTGTTATCCTGTTTGACTGGTCTTTACCAAACTCTAAGAGTTTTGTTGGCAGGGGAGTCTGAAAGCATTTCCTGGTGCTGACTGACAGTGACTCTGGTTCTCTGCCATTCCTGGGGACTTTGGGCTAGGATGAGGTCACAGTGGCTGTAGCCACTGCCTACAGAGCCACCTGCAGGCACAGGCTGGAGCACTGGGCTCTTGGGAAGACACTGCCTGACAGATCTCCAGGAAATGTTGTTGTGTAAAATGAAGACAGTTCACTGACTCTAACCTTCACAGGCCCTAGGGAAAAATAAACCAACACCCAGACTGTAGGACTCCATGAAGGCTGAGAGTGATACTTTATTAAAAATAAATTTTATAGTACCATAAAAACCAGACCAAACTGGAAAAAAAAATTGTAATCAGTAAGGCATCTACCATAGCACAATGGAACCAGACACTGGTTTGTCTCAGTCTAGGGCCACTGGAGCTTGGAGATAAATAGTAGGCACAGGCTCAGCTAAACATCACAATCCATCAGGGCAAGAAAATGATTGACAATATCAAAAAGTTGCCAGGGTTAGGCAACACCTGGCAGGGGCCATGTTGACTGTAAGAAAGAATCTGTGCTTGTTACCCTGTGAGCTCAGGGAAAGCAAAAAGACTGTCAAAATATGAGTGTTGGAGCAGTCTCTGGCCCAGGCTTACACCATGCAGAGGTCTGGCATAAAAGCACAACTGTCCCTGTGTGCTTAGTGCAAATAAACTCCCTGGAAAGAGAGCAGACAAGGAGCAGACCCAGTTCTCTCTGGGGTTGGCTCCAGCCTACCGGAATAGCAAAGAGTAGTGAAGAAAGTCCCTTCCTCAGGTTTGTTCCCCCTTTCCTTCCAACGAAGAGGGGATGGGTCTCATGGCAGGGTCAGTGTAATGTTCACAGGAGCAGTTGGTGCTGTGGCACCAGGAGGTCAGGGGTTTGTTCCATACGTCTCATTGACTCCCTGCAAGAATCAGAGATTACAGTTCTCTGCCAGAAAACTCTTCTTTCTTCCCCTTCCTCTCACATAAAACCCTCTGCACAGACAAGCTACTCTCCACTACTCAGACTTTACATTTCCAGTGCCACTAGGTGTTTTGATTCAGAAATCCACCTTCTGCAGCAACACTTCCCACCAAGCATGGGGCTGCAGGGCTGAGCCTCTCAGCACCAGTCAAGCAGCCCCACTAAATCCTTCTCCCAGCCAAAGAGATTATATGGAACCTGGAGGGAGGCAGAGCTGCAGCTGTCACCACACCGGGCTCCAAAACCATCATCCCTTTGAATGAGTGTCTTCACAGCAAGAGCCACCAGAAGCCAAGAAGGGAGCATATGATGGGGACAAAGCTGTTGTCTGTAGCTCTCAGAAGGCAACTGCCAAGGACTGCAACCCAAAAAAAGAGGTGCAGTGGGAGCATTACAAGTTCTTGAACATACGTTTCCCTCTCTAAGAGCGGTTGCCCAGGAAACACATTTTCTTCTAGTGCTCCCTCCTGCAACAGCTTTGAGGTAAAAATTAGCTTCCCCGACAAAGACACAAGTTTCTTCAGAGCTGTGGTTCAAAATCCCTGTTTGATGTAGGCTGTCTACATCCTGTTTCAGTATCTCTCCAGAATCAGAAGAGGAAGCAGCTTTGCTTCCGCTCTGCCTTCATGATGCTTACCAGTTCACAATCCTCCACATACTTGTATTTCTTCTCCCAATAGTAGTATTTCTTCTTCATGCAGTACAGCACAACAATGTCACACAGCACTGTTGCCTAGTGGAGATTGAAAGAGTGTAAGACAATGCTCCTCAGAACTAATCCAGAACCAAGTCCAAGAGCAGACAGCACCACTTACCACACCAAACAGCGCTGCGCCTGAGCCAATGTTAATCATGGTAGGAATTACATCAAATTTTCCTGCCTGGAAGACAGTAACAAGGGTGAATATGTTTTTCAGCATCTCTAATAGCCCTCACCACAAGAACTCCAGAAATTAAGGCACCCTACCTTGCCAAACACTATGATATCAAAGCGGATGCCATAAGCTTTGATAAGCGTCCGTGACTCGGTGCCACTGCTATCCTTGTAGTATTTTGCAAACCTGGAGAAAACACAAGTCAGAGCTTAGCTGGAAATTCTGAGGTTGCTTATGTGATCATGCAACATCCAGGTCTTTCCCCCCATCCCAAAGGGATGGGCTGAACATTGGTACTTCCAGAGACAAGCCTCAAAAAACAGATTTCATGCAGGCAAGCACATGAAGGAGAAAAGCCCAGAACGGGCAAATTTAAGCACAAGTCAAATCAGGAAACTTCAGCAAGTACAGGAAGGTAACAATGGTAGATTTAGCAGAGGAGCAGAAGGATGGGCAGGAAGAAATACAGCTGCACATGAAAATCAGTCTCCTCAGTGAAGCAGGAGGCTGCAGGAGTGCAGGCAGCCAGGAGAGGGCAGGGCCGGGAGCAGGCAGGGATGGAGGCAGCACACAAAGGTTGTTCCTTGTCCCGCATAACGTGACTCGCTGGCAAATACGAGACAAGAACAAATAAACGAGCTCAGACTTACTCTGTCACATGGTTGACAAAGCCAGGAAGAAGCAGATAAGAGAAGAGGAAGGATTGATAAGGGGCTGCACCATGATCTGGAATTATCTAGAGCACTTCAGCACACCAGCTGGGGTGTGATACTCTCCATCCAGTCTCACCTGACACCCCAGCACCTGCAGGCCCAGCACCTCCCAAGCACACACTTGTGCTGCCTGCATGACAGCAGCTTCTCAGTGAATTCATTCAAGTTCCACCAAAAGAGATCCTCTACACTAAAAGTTCATGATTCTAGAAATAAGCATAGCCCTGAGCTGTGTTTCCTCGGGGTCTGGATGCAACCAGCTGCCCAGCTCTGAGCTGCTGGACCTATCTGTACCAGACAGAGTCTCTGCAGGTTAGTTCTTCCCTCATGCACAGAAAAGGAAGTGCTGCATATCCCACTCCCACATCCCAGCCCCCTCAAATACTGCCCCATCAGGATACCCTGAAACACTCCATCCTCACATTGCCACCCCGGGGAAGGCTGGCCCAAACAGTCACCTAAATCCTGATGCAAATGTGACTCAGACACTTTGACACCATCAGTGGAGCTTTCACAGACCTTCCCCCTCTGCTGTGGTTTGTGCATAGTGAGGATCCAACCTGCTCTGTGTTTTACAGCATCAGAGAAACCCTCCCAAGTTTTACAGCACCATAGAAAGCCCAAGGACCATGCAAGAGCTGCCAGAGGAGGACTCTGGACAGCCCGTAACACTGTGCCAGTGGCAGACTGAGCAGCAGGGACACCAGGTGCCCTGTGTAGCCACATTACCTGAAGTTGTAGCCAGGTGAGACAGTGTGGGCAGAGTCCTTGTTGTCCAGGCGACGGAAGGAGTAGCGGGGCAAGCAGTGGGAAGCAGCTCTGTCAAGGTTGCAGTCCCAGTTGATCTGCAGTGCCATGACTCCACCCTGCCAAGGGGAGGAGAGGAGAAGGTGAGCAGCTCAAGTTCCCTGCCAGGCTCTCACTCTGCTGACCCTGATTTACTGGCCCTTGTCCCAGTCTCAGTCCAACAGTCTTTCCCCTTGCTACAGAAGGGCCTTGGACATAACCCCAACCAAACAAGCCAAGGCCAAATATTTCTTAGGTAGAATGAAACAGAGTCAGTTCTATACATACATGGCCAGAGCAGCTCTCCATTCTCCAGCTATACTGTGTCCTGTAACTCAGGCCACGAGGTAAAGGGGGACAACAACCTACAGCTCCTCTTCTACACAGCTGAAGCCCAAGAAAAGGGTCTGTCAAATACCTCCACAGCCATTTCCTGGAAGTTCTGCCCTGCAGCTTCAACTATTTTCCCTAAACGAAAGATGGGGCAGAAGGGATCTGTGTGGGAATCATAGATGCAGTTCTTGAGGTAGGTGGAGTTGATAGTTGGGAGGATGTTTCTCCTGTAGGGGAACAGGAAGAGAAGATTGGTTGCATGTTTTTCCACTCCTCCATATCACCTTTGTTGTCCAACAGAGCAGCCAGTACAATGCCCCACATGATATTTACTTGCTGAAGTTGAACTTGGGGTACCAAATGTTGTTCTTCACCAGAATGGTAAAGTTCTCAGCTTCTCGTAGGAATGCTGGCCTACAAAACAACAGGAAAAGTAATTAAATTTCACTTACATTTTCACAAACAAGACTCTGAAGGGATCTTGGTGATCCTCTCCCCAGCTTTCCCCAGTAGTATCTCACAGGGAGAAACATCAGCTGTATAATGGTAGTCTGGTCCCAGGAGGGCCACTGCCACTACTCCAATAGGAAACCAAAGCACTCACTTGGGTATCTGAGAGTCATCCTCCACAGGGCACCATGCAAAGACTTGACAGGTATTAATGCTGCTGTTGTATGGTACACACTTCCCAGTCTGGATGCCTGGAAAGACATGTGAATGGAAGTACCACCAAGCAAAAATACAGAGGCAGTATTTGCCCTATGACACCTCCTTGCTCCATGAGGTGAAAGCCATCTGAAGTGCAGGTACCAAGACCCCCACTGTCTTCCATTGCAATTTGTAATGCAATTTCAAAGGAAGAAGCATCAGGTCCTTTTTTCTGAGCAGAATCCTCATCTACATGAAATCTTGCTTCATAGACTCGAGGTCTTGAAAAAGCCCTCACAGTATCTGCTAACCCAGCATCCACCCAACATAGTCTAAGCCCATCTGCTGTTCACCCAGAAGAAAAATCTGAGCTTTCCTTTCAGCTCTCTTAGGTGCAAGAGAATGAAAACAAGGAGACTGCAGTGAAATGCTGCTTCCTGCACAGGAGGGAAGGCACAGCACAGATTTATCACAACACAGACTGAAAGGAGACCTTGCAGCAGACTTCTTACCACTGCTATGGGTGCTGGCATATCCTGGAACACAGCTGGTGTTTTCTGTGCACTCTGTTATATCATCTGGAAACTGGAGAGGAACAATAATGACAATAAACTCTATGAATTCTCTCCCTTGCACTTCCACCCACAAAAGGCAGGATTGAAGCAGATCCTGTACCTACCTCTGGGCAGTAGCCTTGAGTCTGGTTTGGTGTGAGTATCAGATTGGTCATGACAAACACAGTGTTCTCCTCCTGAACATGCAAAACAAGAAGGAAATTTAAAAGTGGCAAAGAACATCCAAAGTACTGTCCCAAATGTCTTTGCTGACAGAGCCCAGGGGGCCCCACAGAGGGGATTTTGGACAGGGCTGCTTAAGAACTGAAGGAGCAGATCCCCAAATGTATCTCCTGATGCCTCTGGCTTTAGGCAGAGGAAGGACTACTTCTGTTCTCCCTCTTGGAAGGACAAACTTTTCTGTCCTTACACTCAGTCCAAATTTCCTCATTCACACTATGAAAACAGAGACCATGCAGCTCCTTAGGGGAGTCCCAAGCAGCAGAAGAAATAAAGCTGCAGCTGCAAATCTGAGCACAACTTTCCTCTTTTTGTTTTTGCAATAGACTTAGGAGAAATGACACCAGTCCTGGTTTGTTTCTCCAGGGAACACCACTTCCATTATTTTCAGATCTGTGCAATTTGGGATCTGTTTCCTTCAGCTCCACTGATATGCAAATACTATCAATTCACCCAAAATCTGGCTAAATCAGTCAGTTTTTTCTGCACCACATCTCAGGCAGACAGAGTGACCCAGGACTAGCAGCTTGGCCATGCCTGCCACCCCTGAAGGCTGCCACATTGCCCACACTGTGCAGATTCCCACAGACACAGTCAATCAGTAACTAATGCAATACCTCCTCCTCTGCTCTGGATCAAGTGACTTGCAGGATGTTCCGGGGGTTCCTGCCAACAAGTTAACTTGCAGTTGTATGGTTCAGAAAGCCACAAGAAAAAGGACGTGGCTATTGTTGTAACTCTTTCTCAAAGCCTGCAAAATTCTCCCTTTTATACAAGCACACACAGACACAAGCTTTTCTTGGAATAAGTGGTTCAGGCACTCAGCATGATCTGAAACAAAGCAAGGCTGCTTTTTCTTTCATATCAAGGCCATGCTGGAGCTGAAGCTGCTCCAGACCTCAGTGGACTCTGGCAAAGCAGCTGCTATTTGTCAGAAAACCCTCTCCCTGCACATGAAAACGACTGATACCTGAGGAGGGATTACATAGTCAGCTACATCCCAGATCCTGATTCCCAAGGCGGATGTGTTTGTCAGTGTCACTCCTTTCACCTTTGTGGTTACAGAACTGACCACAGAGTCTGTTTCCTGGTAGCCCTTCTCCCACAAAAACACCCAGCTGCAAGAAAGAAACAACAGATAAACACCAGTGGAAATTTTTTCTTTCTTTCTTTCTTTCTTTTTTTTTTTTCTTTCTTTCTTTTTTTTTTTCTTTCTTTTTTTTTTTTTTCCCATGTGTTACCTGTCCATAGATTCATAGTGCCTCTCTGCAAAATGCTCACAGGACTAACAACCTCTTTGGTGCTACTTCTTTTCACAGAGTGGTTCAGCAGGGTGCACCCATTGCTTTTATGCACAGCCCCGATGCTGAATGACCACCACCCTCGGGAGGGTCTCATCCTGCCTCCAGCCCTGCCATCCTCCTTACACAGCCACCCCGGGAAGCTGTCCCACCAGCGGATTGTCACCCCCGGGGCTTATCACCCACCGCAGCTCCCCCACCCTCCTCTCACCTCCCCGACAGAAAAAGGGGTCCTGGCAGCCCCTCCCGCCGGGCTCTGCCCAGGGTCCCGCCGCCGATGCTGCTGCAGGCACGGGGGGGGGAGGNCTCCTCCAGGGACCCGCCCCGAGACCTCCCCCCCCCGTGCCTGCAGCAGCATCGGCGGCGGGACCCTGGGCAGAGCCCGGCGGGAGGGGACGGGAGCCCGGCAGTGCCCTCCTGCCCGCTCACCCGATCAGGTAGGAGAGGATGGCGAGCTGCACAGCCCGGTTGATGAGCCCCACTTTGCGGCTGCGGATCTGGACGATGCGGGGAGTGCCGTACTCGAAGAGAAAGCGTTTGAGACGCTCCCGCAACGCCATAGCGGCGGCCTGGAGCTGCCACACGGCGGGCAGCGGAACCTTCACATTCCGGGAAGTGGCTGTCACAGCCCCAGAGGAGCCACAGCGCCCCGAGCAGCCCGGACAGCGATCCCGCAGCCCTGGGGCTTGTCCCCGGGCTCGGCACTGGATTGCCGGCCCAGTTTCGGGCTGCCTGCCAGCTGCCGGCCCGGTCCGAGGCCGAGGAGGAAGCAACAGCTGCCCCGGAGGTCCCGCTGCCTCCTCCCCGCTGGTTTTTGGAAGGGAAAAGGGGTTCAGCGATGCCCTGGGGCTGCCCCGGGTACCTCAGGCATCCCGGTGCTGGGAGGTGGCGGGTGATGGATCCTCCCATCCTCAGGAGGATGCTCTCACCTGAGCTGCTAGAATCTGGGGGTTTTTTTGGTGTTTTTCTGGGTTTTTTTGGTTTGGTTTGGTTTGGTTTTTTTTCCTCATGCTAATAATTGTTAGCAAAGTTTATGGGGAGTTCTTCAGCTCCATACTGGCCAGGTATGAATCAGGCATTACCTGGAAGTCTGCTGCTTCCTGCTCCTAAGTCTCACAAAGACAGATCCCAGGCAGGGGCCATTCTAACACCAGGGACATCACTTGTAGCCAACTCAGGGCAAGCAGCTGCCTGCAAAAAATAGCAGAAGCACATCTAAGACTGTCACTTTCCCATCCACAAAGCACAAATGCTGAATTTATCCTCTTGCAGAATTCATCCCTGTAAAAGCAGAGATCTCCACCACCTGATGCTGAGGTGCTTGTTTTAGAAACATCATCATAACTCTGATAATAGCAGGTAAATTATTAAAAAGAGATGAAGTGAGCTGACAAACTGGCACTGGGAATTCCAAACAGTATGAAACCATTCAAGAGACTTTGATTCAGCATTAGATTAGTAAAACACTATTAACCAAATAAAAAAATCCAAACTGAAAGGTCCAAAAAGGGGTAGAGGGTAAGAAAGAACATATATACAAATGTGAAAGGAGATTGAAATCATGGTCTGGAGTGAAGATTCAGCATAATTATTTCCAAAAGTTGGGTCATGTGTCTGAACAAGAATGCATTCATGTCAACTGTAATATTTTCCCACTCTACTTATATAAGATGCTGCAATATGAATGTTAATACAATTAATGCAAATACAAAAACAAATAATGAAGATATAAATACAGCTGGCATCATGTGCCAGTGATGTATCTTAAAATATATTTTGAAAGTATATTTGGGAAATGGGAAACTTCTAGATTAGCTTAGAAAGAACAAAGCTGAGTTGAAAGGAGTGCAAAATATACATGTTACAATCCTTCTCACCTGGTTTCTACAAAAATAGAACCTGTCCAAGTTTAACAAAAAGAAAGAACTGAAAAGGTGCTGGAACACAGATTCTTTTACCTTGAATTTGCTGCTCCTCAGCTGTACTCTGGTCTCATGCATCACAGCACAAAGCAACTTACACTCTGCCAAGTTCAGCAGGAGGAGGTGTAGGAGGCAAGGCCTGTTTGAAGCTAAGAGCAAACAGGAGGCCAAAGTCCAACATAAAAATTTCAGTGAGTATGAATGAAATACCCAAAGATATTACACAAAGACTGTAAAAGTACTGTTCATTGTAATTCCTGAGTTGAAGCTAAAAGGAGGAACACAAAGAGAACAGCAAGGCTTTTCAAAAAATAATTCGTCTGTGTCCCTGAAATAATCTAAAATGTTTAATCTGAATGGACTCTGAGGTCCTCAACAAGAAGTTATGAAACTACATGCTCAGTGGCCTCTTTCTAGAGCCCCGTGATCCAGGGCTGCAGAAAGGTGCTGAGGCTGGGGGAAGAAATTTCTCAGGACCATGTTCTCAAGTGCTATCTCTTTAGGACTTTCTTCTTTCAGGAGTCATGCTTTGAGATGAGTGCTGGTCATCTCCTCACTCAGCTGGATTCTGGTATTCACCAGTGTAGAAACTCATCTGAAACCTCCACTGAAATGCAGTTCTAAGAATTCATCCCTGAGCCCACATTTCCAAACCATGTGGAGAAACTCACAGAATGAAGCAAAGGCAGAAGCAAGCACTTCAGCTCAAGGTATTTGTTCCTCTATGATAAACAGTAGACAACTGTGCCTCTCCAAAGACAGTATACAAAGATTCAGCTGTACTACAGAAGGTTTTGGGAAGTGACATGCTCTCTTCTTTTTTTAAAAGGTCCATGAAAGAAAACAGAGGTTAAATGTCCAAGGTGAGTCACAGTGTGAGCTCAAGTTGTGCTACCTCCTCATTCCATCTTCAAGCCAGTACAGCTGTTGACTGCTTTGGAAAAGTATCTCTGGGCTAAATATCCACCACCAGCAGCTTGGGATGATGGCTCTGCCTTCCAGGTTAGAAGAGCCAAAGCACCAGTGAACATATCACTTTTAAGCAAGGTAACACAGCTGGTTGATGATATTGCCATCCATCACATCCAGAAAGGGGTCTTTGTAGAGAAGGGCTTTCTTCAGGGTGTGGCTGGACAGCACCAGCTGCTGAAATCAATGGGAGGTTGTCATGCAATCCCCTGTTATCCTCTGGCAGCAGAGATGTTCATTCTGCATTGGCTGGCATTTGACACAGCAGCATCACTTTTGGTAATCTAGGGAAGAGGAACCTTGTCTGAGAGTTAGCCTCAGTTTGTCTTCTTCAGTATCATGGTTCTTGTTGAACTCTGGTGCAGGAGCTGCCAGCATCACAGAATTCCATGGGGTTGCTCTGCAACAACCATTCCTGACATATATTTGAGAAGAAAATAGCATTTGCTGCTTCATCCAACCACAGAGAGAATTTGCAACAGTGGTCCTCACCCCTGGGTTTTTTGACACAGCACAATAGGGATAATGATGATAGATCAGCAGATCTGGAGGAGGATTGTCTTTCTGTGTTGCCAACACCCACCCTGGTGAAATGGAACTGACACCTCACAAGTTGTTTCGACACCAACGCACTCCTGCTGGCACATGCCCACCACAGGAAAGCAGCACTTTTTAGCTGACTCTAGAAAACACATCCTCTGGTCAGAGGACCTAGTGAAGTGCACAACAGGAACCTGCTTTGAGCCCCTCAGAGTCTAATCTGGAAATATGGGAGGCAGGCGTTCATTCACAGGCAAAGCAGATAGAACACCCCAGCAAGGATGTGTGAGGTGGCAATGGGAAGAGCTCCCATGCCCCTAAGGCTTTGGTATCATCTTAGTAAAGACCAACTCTGAGCTCCTGAGCACACTTCAGCATGCTGGATAGCAACCCTTTTCCATTCTTCCATCAGTAGAGAGTGGCAAGAATTGTGTGGGCCTTTACTGACTTACACTCTTCTATCAAGAACACGATCCTCCTGATGCACAGCTGACATCAGCTCATGGATCAATAAGCAGTCAGAGAGTATGGAACAAAGAGCTCTTCTTAAATCTGACAGTGGAGAGCTGGCAATACACACAAAATCATTAAACTGAAAGCCTGACTAAATACACAGTGGTACTAATACCCAGCCTCTGATAATAATACCCATCCATCTTCTGCCTAAGACATGCTGTCAGGACTTGCAGTGCTGTATCGTTTCTTCTTGACTGGTTTACTTGAGTGATCTCAGAGTCCTGTTCTCCTTCATTTAGAGAAATAATTTGAATGGGAATGTGCTTAGCTGAAGGGACAGAAGGTTAGTTCCAGGAGCAGCAGGATCCTGGTACTCAGATCTCTCAGATCTCTCTCTCATTGCTGATCAAAATTTGTTTTATAGCTTGTTGCCTGTTCAAGTACCAAAAGAGTAAACTGTTTTAAGAGGTTATGTCTGGTGTAATGCCATCAGCTCAGCCCTCTGCTTCCTGGTGTCTCCAGGCACTCATTTCAGACGACAGAGACATCTAAAGAAAAATATATTTTCCTCCTTTTCCTCCTCTTTGAGTTCAGTCCCTGCCATGCTGCCATCTTGATGCTAACAAACCACCCCAGAGCAATCTTTCACTTCATTCTACTTTCTCCTGCACATCCTACTGCAAGCTAAGTTTGGCAGACTTTCAGAATGCTTTTAATCAGAGTTCCCTAGATCATGCAAGCATTTGCTTCCCATTCACCACGATCTGATTTGTATTCTCTGAAGGCAGTGAATCACTCAGAAAAACACATTGTAATGTGTTCTGCCTTCTTCTTGCTTGCACAGACATGAAATGTCCTTTTTCCTGTGCTGAATGGTTCTACAGCCTGTGGCCAAGACATGTTTTACTGTCCAGCTCTTAGTCTCTGAAGCCTGCAGGTCAGTTAGGTTTTATTTTAAAGTTTTCTTAGCTCTTTCAAGGATCAGAGGTTTTCTCTAGCCCTCAGGCTAGAAGTTATTCCCCATCTGCTCTGGATGGCATGAAAGTCTTCTTCTCTGTAACAGTTCTGTGCTCAAAGCTGAACTGCTGAGAGCTTTCTTACTGCTGGCTGAAGCTTTGCTGTCTTGCACCTTGAGTAGTTCTCTCTTATTTTTTGAAGGCTAAAGCCTGTTTCCACTTAACTGCCTTTGGAACTGAGATGAAATCAACAGAGCTCCATGCAGAGGTTATAGGAATGGACAGAGTATCTTTCCTGACTGCTAGGACAGCTAGACTGCTCTGCTTCTTACTCTCTTCTCTAAAATTTTCTCCTGCTGTTGATTTTTATTAGCTTTAGGACACTGGTCTGGATAGATCTCTCATATTCTTATGACATGTCACTGATGTCAAAAAAGTTTTCTTTAAATATATTAATTGTAAAATCATTTCTAATTCTCCCTCCTTTGTCCTTTGTGTAGTTCTACTGAAGTGAGCAGCTCTGGTTATAGAAGCTGACATACATTAGCTCAGCAGCATGGCAGAGTTTGTGCATGTTCTTTGCCAAAACATCCATGCTTTTTTAAAATAGTATTATGCTCCATCCATGAACTGCTCTTCAAATTTCACTGTGTTTGCATTTTAAATTTCTGCATTGAACTTCTCTGCTCTTCTTCTTTTGGCTTTGGAGACATCAGAGAATGACAGCTCTTTGCCAATAAACCCCTTGATTAACAGATACTGTGTCAGAGCAGGATGTGGTCTGGCATCATGCTCAGGGTCCCAGCAGACCAGGTTCTCAGACCAGACTCACTTTCTGCAGCAGAGAGTCCAGCTGAATTGCAGCAGAATAATCTTGCTACAAACTGGTACTTTGATGTTTAGAAGATAAAAAATTTTGGGCAAACCCATTCTTGGCATTTTGACCTCTGACATTAAATCTGTCAATCTGACATCATCCTCAAAACTACTCAATTGTTTTCTTCCAAAAGCCTTCTCAGAAACTGCTTTGCCTACAAAAACATATTCAACAGAAAAGTTCCTGGCCTTGGCCTCACAGAACTGTCTTGCTTTTACCTTGTGATCTCCCCAGCCTCCTGTCCATGGCTCCCAGATGAGAGGGAACACCTCTTTGTTCACTGCACAGCTCCAGCACAATGCAGCTTTGGAACATGCTGGCAGCTCCTAGACAGGTATGGCACTCTTGTTAGCATCAAAAATGTATGAAAACCCATAATGTAATAATAACAATGCCAGATCTGAGGGACAACAATGCTGCCAAGCATTGGATAAATGCTTTTTGTAACTATTTAGAACTGGAGTCATGTCAAAACTTCTCATAAATCTGCTACATGCACATCCAACCAAAAGCTCTCATTTGCTTCACTTGATTCAGTGAGCTGCAGGGTAACCCAAAAGGAAGAAAAACACTTGGTTATTTTATTGGTGTTGACTGCCTTGGAAAACTCACAAGTTTAGGTAGTTTCAAGCCTCAGTTGTCATATGGTGGAATCTACCCAAACTATTCTTTGTGTTAGTTCCCAGAATACTTGTGAGAAATTTCTAGGCCTTGCAACACAGAAATAAAATCTGCTGTTCCCAAGCTCTCCTTATTTCTCTTGGTTACTGATGGATTAATAGATCTTAGGAATTACAGAAACCTGGTATTTGTCACTCAGGCAGATACAGTCCTGACTCTATAGTCTTTTTGAGTAAAGAATGTGACAATTTAGACAATCTCATTTTTCAGAGCACAACTACTCACTCTTCAGAAAGCATTAAGGAATGTTTGCACTTACATGGTGTAATTAAGTTTTGGGAACTGAATGTTGTTCTTTATTAGCACAGTGAAGTCTTCAGAACTCCTCAGAACAGCACGTCTGAAAAAGAAACACCAAATTAATGAACTTTTCCTTAAATACATCAATTAATGTTATGCTGCTTTGCTATTACCTGGAGAGCTGTCAGTAGGAGGAATAAGTTGCTAAAAATAACAAATTGAAATGCATGTAGTTAGCTGGCTCAGGGGACAGAGAAAGATATAGATGGTTTTCTTAGTTTTAGGTATAAATTGTTCTCTCTCTGTTGCCTTTGTTGGTGTTGACCAAACCTAACTGGGGTCCTTACATGCAGCTGAAATACTATCTGAGGACACTTCTCAGAAATCCTCCTATAGAATAGTGGTAAGAAAACACACCATTTGACAGCTGGTGATTTCTGCACAATGAATGAGGAGTTTCACTGCTGGTTCCCACGGGCAGGTAGCCACTTACACCAGAGCTGCAGAGCTATTAGGAGTGTAAGAATGAGCCATGTGCCTGATCCTAGAGGATGTCTTTAGATGCCAAGTGTCAATCACACCCCCACAGGCTGTCCTGCCTTCCTAGGAGACACTGGTTTGAACACCTCCCCTGCAGTGGTGTCACTAAAAATGGAAACACAGGAAAGAAGGGATTTTCCCACAAGGTGCCAGCTGGGTAACCCTGGCCTAGGCTGTGAGATAACCTCTGCTACACTCCAGGACTTGCCAGGGCTACAGGAAAGGAAGAGATCCAATTTTTAGCACTGTGTCTAGCATAGGGACTATGCTGAATTGCAATATTGGCACTGTTCCATTTTAAGAATGAGCCAGGAATATTTTCATTTCCATCAAGACAGGCACTCCAAGGGGGAAACACAGTTTTCAAAGCAGCCATCCACATGAAGGACAGTGTTTCTAAGCAGGGAATACTTTTCCTATCATTGCATTTTAAGCAATGCCTTTGCATCAGGAACCTGCAGTGACAAGGAGCAGAAAGCTGGAAGACATGAAGCTTCCATGAGGGACTTCTCAACAGTGTCTTCCAAACCAAGTCAATGAATGGGACTTGATTGCAAACCAATTAACACTTGTGGAAACCACCTGAACACACAAGTCACTGATGAGTTCCAGTGTATAAAAGTCAAGACATTAATAATGTTTGTTAATTTTTTAAAGAATGAAAGATGAATAAACCTATGAGGTGGAACTGTCCCATAACCCATCCACTGGGAAGTGTCTGGAGTCTGATCCAAGGCTCTTCTGAAAAAGCTGTTGTCAACACCCATCCTTCAGCCAGCTAACCTGACAACTCTGCCCTTCCCCAGGCAGAAATGAACACTCAAAAAAAGAAGAATCTTCTTGCCAACACTCAATGGCTTTGTTCAGCTCCTGCCATAACTGATGGGAAGGAAAAGGAGGCCTCCAGCACAGAGCTTTACCTTTCAAAGGAATGGGGACAATAAAGACAATCATGGGTGTAACCAAAGCCCAACATTACTACCTCCATCTGTCTCTCAATCAGATGGCAAAACTTCCTGGACTCTGACCTTGGTCTACTGTATCATTCTGGTAGAAAATAAAAACTCAGCTTTGTTTTTTAGTGATTCCTCGTTTTTTCCTTGCCAATGGAACTTGTGAAGGAACTTCATCCATCAGAAGTTTGGAGCAAATCTCTCATCTGTTATTTTTGGTCCTTGGTAGTGACTGACTACTGGCACTTTAGAGGGAGGTTAGGAAACAAGACAGAATCTGTCAACTGTGCAATGTAATTAAAAGCAAAATTCCCTCTTGTAACATATGCAGCAGGGAGCCTACACAGTGTGACATTTAAAAATGAGTGGCAGTCACTGGAACTTTGTAAAAAAAACCTTAGGATTTCATTAAGTCAGGAAGCTCATGCATATCTTTCCTGGATGCTGCATGAACAATTACAGCCTTCCTGCTGCTGTACAAAGCCTTTTTCAGATCACAACTCTGTCCACAGCAGAAAGGAATAGAAATTCCTTTAAAGAGCTGAAAAATCTCAGCAGAAGGAGCTGTAGGAGGCATTGGGAGCTCTGGGGGGCACCTGACAGTGGGAAAATTGCTCAGTCTCCACAGGAAACCTTAAATTAGGGAAAAGATGGGATACATATGTAGAATCATGCTTGTTATCTTTTAAAAGCAATGAGTTAATAAAAGTGATAAATGATCTAGTTTCTTACACACATATTTCAAAGCTAGTTGAGTGGAGCTGAAGTTGATTGTTATTGGCTTTCCTAGAGTATAATTTCCATAATTTCAATTGAAATCAAGTATTTTATAATTTTTTTTCGTGCTTTGGCTGATACAGAATAGAAACTGTACATTCTCATCTTGGAGCACTGTACAGGCATGAACTCACAAAAAAAAGAGATGACTATGAGGCCCCTGCATCCTCTTCTTCAGGTCACAGCACCATCATTCCAAGAAGTCTTTTTCCTAGAGTTTTATTCATCTACTACAGATGTCCAGCACAGAGGTTTTCACCATTTACCTAGAGAGACTGGAAAGATTATTCTTCAGACTGAGGTGGTCCCCCAAACACCAGCCTGCAGCACAGCAAACAGACAGCCAGTTTCTCCCAGTTACTGTGGGAGGTAGAAACAACCTGACTGTGAGAAAGGAAGCCACAAAGAACTTCTACACCATAGAGCCCTAAGCTTTGCAGAAGAAAACTTGAAGTTAGGAAACTTTTTCTTTCTGTCACCATTAACCCATCATATGTTGATCCATTTTCCTTGACATTTGAATTAATGAGCCAAATGCCTCTGGTGAATTCAAGATGAGCCTGTGACATCTACAACTTGTTTCTATGGTACAAACTGGAGGCTATGACTTCACTGCAGAATCATAAAGCAGGACAGATTGTTATCAGTTATTGAGATGTTGTAATGACTGTTAGCAGTGTGGCTATGAAGGAAATAGCTGGTTTACATACATGAGATCTGTGTGTCCAGGCAAAAAGGGATTATCCTGAGATTTCACAACTGTCACAGTAAATCCTCCTTTTGGCATAAAAAAATACAGGTATTTCTTTCACTTACTCAGGGTTTTTTTTCCATGGATCCCACAGGGCACCATTCCTGACCTCTGAGGGTTTAACAGTTGCATTTTAATTCACAGCTCTTCCTTTTTGAATTCCTGTAAAGAAACAAGCTCTTACTCAGCAAAACCACGAGGTTTTCACCAGTTAGAGACAGTCTCAACATGTCAGTAGATTCCTCCTCAACTGTAAGATATGGAGCTTGACATTTCAGATTGTTGCAGCTTTCTATAGGAGGAAGCTGTAGGAAGAACTGCCCAAACCATAGCCCAGCCACACCTCATTAAACCTTGTTGAGCTGTTTGCTTGGGTGAACAGTGCTTGTCATTGTTTGGGCTGAGGGTGAAGTAATTTCCTTCACAGTTTTATATGAAGTTACATATCTGAGTCTTGGGATAAACTGAGAAACCAACTGTTTCAGTCAGAAGTTTAATTCAACAACATGAGCAAATTAAACAAGGATACAAAGGTGGGCAGCAAACCCTAATTTTCTTTGTGTTTAGTCTTTACCTGGGAAAGTGATGATCCAGCCAGCAGCCCAAATTCATGGAATCTCAGCATTACCATGAACTTACACAGCATGATGCCTTCTGAATAACTGGTCCCAAATAAAGGACACAAGTCCCCTGACTTCTTCTGAAAACTACCTGACCACCACAGGGGTGTTGCAGACCCTTCCAACAGGCCCTGTAGTCATGGACTCCAGTGGGAGTCACTCCCTTTTATTAAGGGGGGAAGGGAAGACTTGGCTGTCTCCAGTGAGAAGTGTCACATTGAGTGGTAGCACAGAGACACCTCAGGAGAGCAACTGGATGGATCAGTGGAAGTTCAATATTGGAAAGATGTTAAATGAAGACTTGCCTGCATTGGCACAGTGTGCTCTGCTGCATCCCAGATCCTGTCATTTATATAAACCACTGTGGTGTGAACTGAGCTGTTAACTTCACCCATCTCCTGACAGTCTGGAAGCAATGAGTACAACTGGCCAGAAAAAAACAGAAAGGACAAATAAACCAATAAGAATAAAATGATTTGGCTTCTCTGTATAATTCTTGGACAAAAGAGTTTAAAAAACGTAGTCCTTAACTTTCCAGAGTGACTATTTTTATGCCTTATGCTGACTGCTTCAAAAACCTTGGCCTAATATTGTCACTTTCTCATTAATTGAATAAATTGATAAAAGGAGGAAGAACACCTATGTTTTTAGGGTGGCAGGAAAGTCATCTGGCTCATCTAGCTCACAAAAGCACTGTTGACTTTAATAAAAATTTTGTATGCTCAGAAGATAACTTTCCCCACTACATGACAACAATATAGAAGGTTTGCTCTGGAAAACAAGCCACAAGACCAGCACCACTTCAGCTTAACACCAGACTGTTCTGGAGAGAGGGATAAAATAGTATCTGAAGAACAGAAATGCAAAGCAACTGACCACTGCTCCTTTATGTATATCATCTATTTTAACAGCCTTCCAGCCTTTTCCTCCTAGAGAACAGTGCTTTGGGATTACCATGTTGTTGGAAACTGGCAGTGGGAACCCAGGTCTGAGCAGCAGTAGGTGGGCATAGTACCTCAGTGAGGCAACTTTTATTTCCTGCAGACTTTATTCTTTGAGAGATTGGGATCAGTGTGCTCAATGCCCTGGCTGGCTGCCCTCCCAAGAGAATGAAACCAACTTTATGAACTTCAGCAGACTTTGTTCAGCAAACACTTATCACTGAGAGCAGCTCTACTTTGGCAGCAGAGAGGAAAATCTGCCCTTTAGAAGCAGTCAGTTAGTTACTGCAGATTCCTAAAACATCTTATTGTTCTTGAAATGTGCTGCAAGTGTTGCCTTGCCATTTCACCTGACCCCAAACAGGAGACTCTACAGAGCAGACTCTAATCTCAGAAACACTGGTGGCAATCTGAGATTATTCCACGGAGTTATTTTTTGATTTTGCAGACAAGAAACAAAACCAGACAGCATGGCAAGAAATGAAACTGCAAGTGTTTTTTAGAGGAAGCTGAGTCAACTCTGTCCAAGCAACCCCACCTTGTTAGGTAACAACATCCTGTGCCACACTCTGACCACAAAGTTCCCACAACCATGTCCATCTCCCAAGAATGGTCCAACACCAGATCAACAAAGAGCCATGTCCTTTGGTTTGCTCACACAAAAAGGACCAAATTTCACCCTGGAGCTCAAGAGCTGATTGCTCAGCACTGGTCTTGTCACCTTCTGTTAATGGCACCATCCCTCCTCAGTACTTTGCCAGCCTGAAGTAGTGCTGGGGCAGCTGCAGGGATGAGGCAAAATGGATGGAAGCCATCCTCATGCCATGACTCTCCACCAGCCCATCATGGGAATAAAAGGGAGTGACAAATTAATCCCTCTCAGTAGAGCCAATGCCTTGGCTGCAGCCTCTCCTACTCCCCAGAACCATGCACATGCCAGAGCTGGTGTGAGGCCACCATCTGACCCTGTAAACACAGGAGGTGGAGCTATAAAGATGTGGAGCTGTCAGGGAGGGACCTGTGAATCTCAAGCTTTGAGTCTGAAAGGCAAGAAGTTTGGATCTTAATCCACCAGACCCAGATTAACAGGACCAAGGTCCTCACTCTTGCAACAGAAGACCCATAAAGAACCACAAAATATACAAACCCTACAACACAGACCTAATTTTTTTCTTCCAATCCATTAGTATTTTAAATCACCCAGGATGCTACCTGCAGTTGTAGTTCTGACAAACCAGCAGAATCACAGGCTTCTGGGCTGTCAGGATTGTTTTAAATGCTTCAGCACACAGGAACAAGTCACAGTCTGCAAAAAGAGGTTTAATCTTTGACACCAGTGGTGACTCCTCAGGCTTTGCTGACCACAATCCATCCTGCAAGGGGCAGGATTTCAGCAAGCCAAATCCTGCTACAAAATAACAACTGGGAAAGCTGCAACTGGAAACCAGAAACAGACCTGGGATGCACTCAGGTGCTAGAATAGCCACAAAGAAACGGATTTTGAATATAAGAGAGCCAGACCTATGTGTGCACAATATAACCCAATATTTATAATAAAGAGAGAAACAGGAGGGCTCAGATTGCATGAGGGAAGCAGAAGTTTTGTCTTCTCTCCCAAAATGCTCCTTTTCACATTAACATCTTCCATCTGTTTGGGATCTGACCTCAGCAGCTCAGCCAGAGGTATTCATCTGCTTGCCCATGATGTTCCCATATAAGGTGATCTCTCTTCACCCATGGAGCATGGGTTTTGATTTGCTCAGGTTTCCTTTCACTCTGATTTGTTGGCCTCTCTGTGGCTGAGCTCTCACAGTTTTGTCAGGCAGCCATTCACACAGCAGTAGCTATAAAGGGAGGAGAAAGTCAGGAGGGAGCAATGAAGCCATGCCTGGAGATCTAAAGAACTCTGGAGAGTTTGTTTGCAAGCTCCATTCCCTTCCTCCTGCATGATGCCTGCCCAATAAGCATCTTCCATAAGCCCTTCCTGAGCAATATGGAACATGAGTCCTACCCAGAGAACTGCATGGAAATACAGGCTGCTCCAGTAACTCTCATCTCAGTCTCTGGGTCACACTCTCCATGCAAACTAACTTGGGAATCTGGAAAATGCCCCAGAACTACACCACAAATGTACACGAATGCTGGCCTTTGATTCTATAAAACTTGATCCAGATGCCACCACACCCTGAGAGAAATGAAGGCAAGTTAAGCTTATCTCAGTTCCCTCCTGTAAGATTTACCCAAGGCTGCACTGAAAGCTGTGGTCTCTTGTAGCTTTGGGAGGAATCTGTTGTGATACAGAGGTCAAGAGATTGAGATAAAGCTTAATTTGATTTTAAGCATAAAGTTTGAAAGTTCAGACCCTGCTGGAGGCTGTAACTCTCAGGCAGCAGGTGGGCAGCAAGGGGCAGCAGCACAACACTACAGGAGGAAGGACTCTCCCACTGTACCCAGCACAAATCCCTCTCCACCCTCAGCACTGTGGGCTCCATCCTGCTTTCCTCTGCACCAAGACCTGAAGAAAGGAGGTGTATCAGTCCTGACTGAAGCAGTGCTTCTCTAGCATTAAGTGGTGGACCCACATCCACCCTTTAATCCACCCATTAATGTCACCTACAGGGAGCAGACCAGAAATACCATTCCCATTTGCTCCCTCTTTGTATTCTATACACCCAAAATACTCATCAGAAGAGAAGTGTAAGTGATACCAGGAAAGCATGTCAAGTGAAAGTGTTATCTTTTCTGGGAACTTGTAGGTGAATATGATGCCTAAAGGTCAGTAGACAGGCTGACAGCACAAAGGAAACATGATCTGCTTTTAAAGTTCAAATCCAGGAGTCAGGAGAACTGGATTATGTTCCTGGCTCTACCACAGCTTTCATGAATAATCACAAGCAACCCATCCATCCCCTCTGTACTTAGTTTAGCCAGCTAAAAAGCCAGTGTCACTTTTCAGGCTTCCCACAAAGGCCAGTAAATTATTAATTTATGAAGCACTTTCTGTTTCTCAGAAAGAAAAAAAAGAAGCTAACCTAAGACAGCTGCAGTGCTTAGAATTGCAAAGTATTGCATTTATAATTGCTATTTACTGAGTCAAATTCTGCAGTGATTTACAACCTGTGCATTTCAATTGGCACCAATTTAAATATGACTCACTGCATATTTTAATCCATCATCTGTGGACTCACATGGGATCCCAAGACTATCCAAGAAGTTCATTGCAACAGCAGAGACTCCAAAATCCATCTATTTAAGGTCTAAACATGGGTTCAGAGGGATTGGCAGCAAAAATCTTGCAGATTTTTTGGCAAATAAATCTGGGTTCACGGAGAAGTTTCACTTTTACAGTCTATTTTTGACTGCTGGGTATTTCTGAAGCTCCTGTCCTTGTTTCAGATTGAGCATAGCAAACACTGCATATTTATTGCTCCTCTGAGGCACATCTGCAGTTCAGCCCTGAGGACAAGGATTTGCCACCTGCCCCTAATGGAACCTGGGCACAGGACTGCCACTCCTGCTTTACCAGCATCTTCTGGGCATTGGAAAGAGATGAAGAAACCATTCACTTGGTATCTACACCTCTTCACACAGTCGAGGACAGCCAGGAATCATAACTGGGTCACCACATCAATGCTGGTACATCTCCTACACACGAGACAGCACCCTCTTCAGGGACCGCAGGGTGAAGTAAATACTTCACAGGGTGAATCTCAAAACCTATTTCTGCCGTTCTTCGCACCAAAAGCACCTTGTGGTGTGAAGCAGCTTCCTGAGAGGCCCGGCCTGAGGCCGCCCGCCCCAGCAGCACCTCCAGGCCCAGGCCCGGGCTGCACCCCCGCCCCTCACAGCTCTCCCGCCCATGGCCGCCTCACACCTCGGGGCAGGGCCTCCTGCTCCGGCACCACCCTCAAAAATCCCAATTCCTGCCCAATTCGAGGCGGGAGGGG